>JAQQAC010008719.1:9041961-9124363 GCA_029783875.1 Phataginus tricuspis | reverse complement strand
AAGGAGACTAGCTTCGGATTACCAAAATCCATCCTTCTGCCTCTTTTGTTGCTCTAGACCAAATAATGGACTTTTGGGAATGTACTGCTTATTACCCACATACAGCCTGGTGAGGTAAGGAGACAAATACCAAGTCAAATCACAGAAAAGGTATAGTTTACTTAAAGGATAGTAGATATTTTCACTAGGTGGGTTTGAATGTATAACAAGATGGATGAAGAGAGGAGAACAAGGTCAAGGAAATGGGGTCTATTCACAACACAAATCCTCTTTGATGGTTTAATAATTTTTAATGCCTTTACCAAAGCAAGTACAATATCCAGTCTACCATTTTTTTCCATTTTTAAGATCATATAAAAAAATGTGTCCTTCTCTACACTAACCCTTCAGAACTAAAGTGTCTAAAGTACTGGTGGATTTCTTAGTCTGTGGTTCTTAGTATTGTGGTCAGGAAATAAATGAAGACTCTAAAGTAGATATGTGTTAAGTTTCCCACACACTAGTGGTAGATGACATCTTGAAGGGGGAAGCTGATGCTTGAGTTAAAAATCATCTTTCTTTTATTCTAGACATTTAAGTGTCTACTGTATGCCGCATATGATCGCAGGCCCAGAGAATACAGTGAGAACAACACAGACAGGATACTTTGCTTTAACACTGTATAGTACTGTTGAAATAGCTCATCACAATTTGCCAAAAGGGCTCTCTTCAAAATGTCTTTTTAAGAGTGCTCTTTAGGGAGGGTACAGAAAAGTTACTAAAATTACTGTTCACGTTAATCAGAACTTTCTTGATCAACACAAGTCCAGATATTGTTTTAGATCTTAGAGACAGAAAATAAATTTCATTAAGAATAGGTTGACCAGTGGAAGGATAACTGTATGTGCACAACTAAGTGCATTTCAATAGTTTATGTGTTATGAGAGAAACAGATACTGGGTTTCCTGGGACACAAAAGCAGGAATGGTTGATTTTACAGAATGAGCTAGAATTTCATGAAGTATTTCATAGAAGGGGTGACACCTGAACTGCAAATATGAACAGGAGAAAAGGAAGTAGAGAAAATAAGTTGATGAAGTCCAGAACAGTGAAGAGGTAGCATATTCATATTCTCCTTCTTTTACACATATAGATGGTCTTTCCACCTGTCTTGACAACAAATTCTCCAAACTACAGCCAGAGAAATTTCTCCAATTGCAAGTGTAATTATATGGAGAGCTTCCCTTAGCCTTAGGATACAAAAAATTACTTAAATGCTTCCACAGCCCTATGAAGTTACATGGTGTGTTGTTTAAAATACTTCTGTATCTATGTTGTAGTTTTCAAATTATTCTCAACTCTTGAGGAAAGCCTTTACTCAGCCTTTGTGTAGAGAAATGCTAACTCATGAAATATAGCTATGCAGACAAAGGAAGGGAAAACTCCAGGTAATTTTTTCTTCATGAAATATCTAAATAATGGGGCAGAAAGATTTATATTTTGAGATTCAATTATCCAGATGAATGCTTTAATTCTCCAGTCAATATTATGGAAACTTTTATACACACAGCCTGTTTGATATTTAAAAAAAAATTAGTTGTCAATTTTTCCACTTGGTTTTGTTCCCTAAATTAGATTGGGTGCCCTATCTGTTCCTCTATTATTATCATTCAGAACCAGGCATTAAAAATTTTCTTGCCCTGATATTATTCATTTTATAAACAAGGCTTTTGTTTTAAGATTTTTAAGGTAGTTGATGTGATTATTACATATTTTTGGTTCGACAAATGCAAGGTTTCTTTTCTTTTTTTCCTATTATTAATGTACAATTACATGAGCAATATTACGGTTACTGCATTTCCCCTATTATCAAGTACCCACCACATACCCATTACAGGCACTGTCCATTAGCGTAGTAAGATGCTATAGATCACTGCTTGTCTTCTCTGTGTTATACTGCCTTCCCCGTATCCCCCCCTGCTACATTATGTGTGCTAATTGTAATACCCCTTTTCCTCCCTTTTCCCTCCCTTCCCACCCATCTTCCACTGTCCCTTTCCCTTTAGTAACTGGTAGTCCATTCTTGGGTTCTGTGAGTCTGCTGCTGTTTTGTTCCTTCAGTTTTTCTTTGTTCTTATCCTCCACAGATGAGTGAAATCATTTGATACCTGTCTTTCTCCACCTGGCTTATTTCACTGAGCATAATACCCTCTAGCTCCAACCATGTTGTTGCAAACAGTAGTATTTTTTTTCTTGTTATGGCTGAATAATATTCCATTGTATATATGTACCACATCTTCATTCATCTACTGATGGACACTTAGGTTATTTCCATTTCTTGGCTATTGTAAATAGTGCTGCAATAAACATAGGGGTGCATATGTCTTTTTCAAACTGGGCTGCTGCATTCTAGGGTAAATCCCTAGGAGTGGAATTCCTGGGTCAAATGGTATTTCTATTTTGAGTTTTTTGAGGAACCTCCATACAGCTTTCAACAATGGTTGAACTAATTTACATTCCCACCAGCAATGTAGGAGGGTTTCCCTTTCTCCACATCCTCTCCAGCATTTGTTGTTGTTTGTCTTTTGGATGGTGGCCATCCTAACTGGTGTGAGGTGATATCTCATTGTGGTTTTAATTTGCATTTCTCTGATGATTAGTGACGTGGAGCATCTTTTCATGTGCCTATTGGCCATCTGAATTTCTTCTTTGGAGAAGTTTCTGTTCAGCTCCTCCGCCCATTTTTTAATTGGCTTATTTGCTTTTTGTTTGTTGAGGTGCATGAGCTCCTTATATAATTTGGATGTCAGCCCCTTATCAGATATGTCATTTATGAATATATTTTCCCAGACTGTAGGATGTCTTTTTGTTCTGTTGATGGCGTCCTTAGCTGTACAGAAGCTTTTTAGTTTGATATAGTCTCACTTGTTCATTTTTTCTTTTGTTTCCCTTGCCTGGGGAGATATGTTCATGATGAAGTTGCTCATGTTTATGTCCAAGAGATTTTGCCTATGTTTTTTTCTAAGAGTTTTATGGTTTCATGACTTACATTCAGGTCTTTGATGCATTTTGAGTTTACTTTTGTGTATGGGGTTAGACAATAATACAGTTTCATTCTATTACATGCAGCTGTCCAGTTTTGCCAACACCAGCTGTTGAAGATGCTGTCATTTCCCCATTGTATATCCATGGCTCCTTTAGTGTATATTAATTGACCATATATGCTTGGGTTTATATCTGGGCTCTCTAGTCTGTTCTATTGGTCTATGGGTCTGTTCTTGTGCCAGTACCAAATTGTCTTGATTTCTGTGGCTTTGTAGTAGAACTTGAAGTCAGGGAGGATAATCCCCCCTGCTTTGTTCTTCCTTCTCAGGATTGCTTTGGCTATTCGAGGTCTTTTGTGGTTCCATATGAATTTTAGAATGATTTGCTCTAGTTCATTGAAGAATGCTGTTGGTATTTTGACAGGGATTGCATTGAATCTGTAGATTGCTTTAGGCTGGATGGCCATTTTGACAATATTAATTCTTCTTATCCATGAGCACAAGATGTGTTTCCATTTATAGGTATCTTCTTTAACTTCTCTCATGAGTGTCCTGTAGGTTTCGAGTATAGGTCCTTCACTTCCTTGCTTAGGTTTATTCCTAGGTATTTTATACTTTTGGACGTAATTGTGAATAGAATTGTTTTCCTGATTTCTCTTTCTGCTAGTTCACGATTACTGTATAGAAATGAAACAGATTTCTGTGATTAATTTTGTATCCCGCAACTTTGCTGAATTCAGATATTAGATCTAGTAGTTTTGGAGTGGATTATTTAGGGGTTTTTATGTACAATATAATGTCGTCTGCAAACAGGGACTGTTTGACTTCTTCCTTACCAATCTGGATGCCTTTTATTTCTTTGTGTTGTCTGATTGCCATGACTAGGACCTCCAGTACTATGTTGAATAAAAGTGGGGAGAGTGGGCATCCTTCTCTTTTTCTGATCTTAAAGGAAAAGCTCTCAGCTTCTCACTGTTAAGGATAATGTTGGCTGTGGTTTTGTCATATATAGCCTTTATGATGTTGAGGTACTTGCCCTCTATACCCATTTTGTTGAGAGTTTTTATCATGAATGGATGTTGAATTTTGTCAAACGCTTTTTCAGCATCTATGGAGATGATCATGTGGTGTTTGTCCTTCTTTTTGTTGACGTAGTGGATGATGTTGATGGATTTTCAAGTGTTGTACCATTCTTGCATCCCTGGGATGAATCCCACTTGATCATGATGGATGATCTTTTTGATGTATTTTTGAATTCTGTTTGCTAATATTTTGTTGAGTATTTTTGCATCTATATTCATCAGAGATATTCGTCTGTAATTTTCTTTTATTGTGGTGTCGTTGCCTGGTTTTGGTATTAGACTGATGTTGGCCTCATCGAATGTGTTTGGGAGTATTCCCTCCTCTTCAAATTTCTGTAAAACGTTAAAGAGGATGGGTATTAGGTCTTCACTAAATGTTTGATAAAATTCAGCAGTTGAACCATCTAGTCCAGGGATTTTGCTCTTAGGTAGGTTTTTGTTTACCAGTTCAATTTCCTTGCTTGTCATTAGCCTATGCAGATTTTCTTTTTCTTCCAGAGTCAGCCTTGAAAGGTTGTATTTTTCTAGAGAGTTGTTTATTTCTTCTAGGTTATCCAGTTTGTTAGCATATAATTTTTCATAGTATTCTCTCATAATTCTTTGTATTTCTGTGCTGTCCATAGTGATTTCTCTTTTCTCATTTCTGATTCTGTTTATGTGTGTAGACTCTCTATTTTTCTTGATAAGTCTGGCTGGGGATTTATCTACTTTGTTTATTTTCTCAAAGAACCAGCTTCTGCTTTCATTGATTCTTTCTATTGTTTTATTCTTCTCAAATTTATTTATTTCTGCTTTAATCTTTATTATGTCCCTCCTTCTACTGACTTTGGGCCTCATTTGTTCTTCCTTTACTAGTTTCATTAATTGTGAGTTCAGACTGTTCATTTGGGATTGTTCTTCTTTCCTGAGGTAGGCCTGTATATCAATATACTTCCCTCTTGGCACAGCCTTCACTGCGTTCCACAGAGTTTGCGGTGTTGAATTATTGATGTCATTTGTCTCCATATATTGCTTGATCTCTGTTTTTATTTGGTCATTGATACACTGATTATTTAGGAGCATGTTGTTAAGCCTCCATGTGTTTGTGGGCTTTTTGTTTCCTTTGTGTAGTTTATTTCTAGTTTTGTACCTTTGTGATCTGAGAAGCTGGTTGGTACAATTTCAGTCTTTTTGAATTTAATGAGGCTCTTTTTGTGGCCTAATATATCATCTATTCTTGAAAATGTTCCATATGCACTTGAGAAGAACGTGTATCCTGTTCCTTTGGGATTGAGTGTTCTGTAGATGTCCGTTAGGTCCATGTGTTCCATTATGTTGTTCAGTGACTCTGTCTTTTTATTTATTTTCTGTCTGGTTGATCTGTCCTTTGGATTGAGTGGTGTGTTGAAGTCTCCCAAAATGAATGTATTGCATTCTATTTCCCCCTTTAATTCTGTTAGTATTTGTTTCACATATGAAGGTGATCCTGTGTTGTGTGCATAGGTATTTATAATAGTTATATCCTCTTGTTGGACTGACCCCTTTATCATTATGTAATGTCCTTCTTTGTCTCTTGTGACTTTCTTTGTTTTGAAGTCTATTTTGTCTGACACAAGTACTGCAGCTCCTGCCTTTTTTCTCCGTATAAATTGCATGAAATGTCTTTTTCCATCCCTTCACTTTCAGTCTGTGTATGTCTTTGGGTTTGAAGTGAGTCTCTTGTAGGCAGCATACAGATGGGTCTTGCTTTTTTATCCATTCAGTGACTGTACATCTTTTGATTGGTATATTCAGACCATTTACCCTTAGGGTGATTATCGATGGGTACATACTTATTGCCATTGCAGGCTTTAGATTTGTGGTTACCAAAGGTTCAGGAGTAATTTCCTTACTATCTAGCAGTCTAATTTAACTCTCTTCATATGCTAGTACAAATACAACCCAAAAGTTCTTTTTTTCCCCTCCTTTTTCTTCCTTATCCATTCTTTATATATTAGGTATCATATTCTATACTCTTTGTCTATCCCCTGATTGACTTTGGAGGTAGTTGATTTGATTTTGCATCTGCTTAGGAATTAATTATTCTTATTTGCTGTGTTTTTTTTCCCCCGGTGACATCTATTTAGCCTTAAGAATACACTCATCTATAGCAGTACCTCCAAAATGCACTGTAGAGGTGGTTTGTGGGAGGTAAATTATGTCACCTTTTGCTTATCTGAAAATTGTTTAGTCCTCCTTCAAATTTAAACCTTTCTGGGTAGAGTGTTCTTGGTACGAGGCCCTTCTGCTTCATTGCATTAAATACATCATGCCACTCCCTTCTTGCCTGTAAGGTTTCTGTTGAGAAATCTTATGAAAGCCTGATGGGTTTTCCTTTGCATGTTATCTTTTTTCTCTCTCTAGCTGCTTTTAAAAATCTGTCTTTATCCTTTATCTTTGCCATTTTAATTATTATATGTCTTGATGTTGTCTTCCTTGGGTCCCTTGTGTTGGGAGATCTGTGCACCTCATGGCCTGATAGACTATCTCCCTCCCCAGATTTGTGAAATTTCCAGAACTTTCTTCCTCAATAACACTTTCTATCCCTTTTTTTCCCTCTTTTCTTCTCATTCCCTATAATGCAGATATTGTTCTGTTTGGATTGGTCACACAGTTCTCTCAATATTCTTTAATTCTTAGAGATCCTTTTTCTCTCTGTGCCTCAGCTTCTTTGTATTCCTCTTCTCTAATTTCTATTCCATTTACTGTCTCTTCTAGTATGTCTAATCTACTTTTAAATCCCTCCATTGTATGTTTCTTTTCAGATATGTAATTTCTTAATGATTGAATCTCTGTCTTAAATTTGTCCCTGATTTCTTGAATATTTTTCTGTACCTCCATGAGTATGTTTATGATTTTTATTTTGAACTCTCTTTGTGGAAGATTGGTAAGTTCAATTTCATTTGGCCCTTTTTCTGGGTTTGTGAAATTTTGGTCTGAACCAGGTTCCTTTGACATTTCATAATTCTATGTGGTGCCTTCTAGTGCCATGAAACTCTAGTCTCTGGAGCTGCTCAGCCCCTAGAGTGAGGTTGGGGTTCGTAAGGGAGTGGCGCTGGTGCCTGTGGGAGGGAAAGAGCTGTTTCCTGGCTACAGTGCCTGTCTCCAATATCAGAGCCAGTGGGCCAAACACACAGATATAAGCCTTTGTGCTTGGTGTCTCTAACAATTGTATGTGGGGCCTCTAGCTGGCCTAACGGCAGTGCAATTACTGCCAGTTTGTGAACAGGTGCTGGCAGGCCAGGAGGAAGGTGCAGCAGGCTGTGTGTCACAGGTGGGGACCTTGGAGCTGAGTAGGCAACCAGGGGAATAGGGCACGTGAAGCTCCTCAAAGTTCCCAACCCACTGGGCAGAGTACACCCAGACAACCTTGTCCACCTATCCTTTCTCCCCCATAGCAAGCTCTGTGCAAACCCCACCACGTCAGCAGCCCTCTCCCTGCTAGGAAGCCTCTCAGACCACCTGCCTTTCCTTTGTTCCAGAGCAGCCAGATATTGATCCCCGTCCTTCACAAACAGTCAGAATCTCAGTCTCTCAAGCACTCTGACTGTCCCAGCTCCCCAACCCCAGCAACCTCCAGACCACCACACAATGTTGGTCTGTGGTCCAAAGCAGACCTCCAGGGCTGGGTGTTCAGCAGTTCTAGGCTTCCACCCCCTCCCTGCTCCATTTATCTTCTTCCCGCCGGTGAGCTCTGGTCGGGGAAGGGCTCGGTTCCCGCCAGATCAAGTCTTTCATACATTACCCCTTTTCATGAGGTCTGCTCTGTTCATGAGGTCTGTATGCAGTCTGGTGCAGCCTTCTTTCCTGTTGCTGTTTTAGGGCTAGTTCTATTAACTATATTTTCACACTATATGTGGTTTTGGGAGGAGTTCTCTGTCTCACCTCTCTCACTGCCATCTTGAATCCTCAATCTTATTTATTTTAATAGTTGTTTAGTATCCCTTTCAAGTATATTTCATAAAATTGTCATCATTAAAATTCTCTACAGAGATTATTTTTTCCATTTGTGTGCTAAAATACCATCTTTTTATTAGTTGGGATGCTTTTGGTTTTAAAATGTCATAAAATCCAATTAAAATCAGCTTAAAGAGAAAAATTAAATTTATATGGTATCATAGCTCAGAAAATCAGGAGTACAACAGTCTTTGAGTACAATTCACTCCATAACCTCAATTAACATCATCTGTAACTGGTTTCTCTCCATGTTTCTGTTTGCCTCCCCTCTGGGCTGAGTCTCTCAGTCAACTGGCTCTTCTCTCCAGGGGCTGCCAGCAACTCCACCCTTACAGCCTTGTCCCAGAAAAGCAGCAGAAAAGAAAGACCCTCTTTTCTGTTTCCTCCAGCAAAAGTGATAAGAATAACTCTCTTTGGGTTTGATTGGTTCATAATCCTTTTTCCTGACCAGTTGAGGGGGTCATGGGAGGTGATATTCTGATTGTTCAAGTTTGGGTAACATCATTCTTGGAGTATGGGGTATCAGCCCAGCTAAACGAACATGAACTAAGAGTGAGAGACAGTGGATGGAACAAGGAAAAAAAGTGTTTACTGTTTCATGTAGCTTTATCTTTTTAACTTGAGTATTTTATTTGCCATTTGCTAGGTAAATTATTAAAAGTATGAATGTTGAGTCAAAGTTAAATATGCATTTTAAGTCTTTTCTGGATTTTTCCAAATTTTCTTCCATGAGTACCTCAATTTATATGTAACTTCAGCCAATAACACACATGAATGTCCATTCTAGGTTTCATCAAACTTAATAATTTTTCCAAATAGGTGAAAAAATGGAATCCCATCTTTATTTCAATACATATTTCTTTAATAATGACTATAGTTGAGACTTTTAAAAAATTTATATTGTCATGTGTTTCCTTTACTGTGATTTCCCTTCATATATAGTTTTATAGTGGTGCCAAAGCAAGTAAATAATGGAAGTGCTAAAAATACACTTAAATATGTCTCTATTTAAATTGAGGATTACTTTCCCGGTGCAAGGGTGAAATTTATGGTTTTATAACAGATGAGGCAAAGAAGGGCTATAGAAAAGCAAGCAACTTATTTCCAGGGCTGCTTTATTATTTACTTTTTAAATATAACATCTAACTCCTCTAACTGTATTTATCAAATAAGGAAGACTAAAGATTAGAATAGAGTGATAGAATATTCCTGTCTGGGCAGACCCAGTGAGTCACTTACGAGGCTTGATGGAGGTTGTGTCAGGCCCTGGCTGGGGGGAGTGTGACCCATGTTTTCAGGCAGCCCAGAGGAAGATAGGCCAGCAGTGGACACAAAGCTGAGGATTCAATCCTTTTGAAGACAGGGAACGCTGGGACTTATCTCAGGGTAGGAGATGGTCAAAGACAAACTTCAAAGTAAGTATGGAAGAAAACAAAGAGTAAAAAAGCTCTGTGATCTAAAGCCTAAACACTGTTTTGCAGAGCTGAAGAATGCAGAGGTCAGGAGAAAGTGCTGCAATTTCAATAGTAAAAACAGCAACAGAACTTTTGCCTGATAAGTTTTGCAGGCCTTTCAGCTATAATATGGGTGTCTCTGAAAGATCAGACGCGGTCTGAGAGACCATAATGAAAGCCCCTGATGTTTTGGGAAATGCAAAAACTCATGTTAGCAATAAGGTCTTTTTGAAGACAAAATGTAGAGAATAAAGAGAAAATGATGTGTAAATGCATCTGGCAATTCGTGGCTAAAACATTTCATGGTTAGTAAGAATGAATTTAGAATTAAAATTAGGGCATAGTTAGATAATAAACTATAAAATTTTATGTATCTACCTGTATTAGTGAATGATTAAGACATATGGCTAAAGGAATGACTCACATCTTTTCCCATAGTCAAAGGAAAAATAACCACCAGATGTATTTTTTAGTAGTTTTAAAATCCATTGAAAAATAATTTATTGATTCAATAATTATTACAGCATCTAGCACACTGTAGATATGTATTTGCCAATGAGTTTACAATGATAAAAAAAGAAAATACATATAAATATGTATTATGCTTAACAGAGTTCTTAGTCCTCTAGGGCATACTAACTATAAAAAATGAAAAAAATCAAGGAAACTGATAATTGAGCAACTGTAAATTGTAAAACCTTATGAAGGAAATTAACATTTATTGAGCATAGATACAACAGTGCCAAAACCAGCTCTGTTTACTCATTAATTTAATCTTAATAATCTATGAGGTAGGGACTATTGTTATTTGTGCTTTAAAAAAGATGAAACAGGTGCAAAAAGGTCCAGTGAGTCGTTCAGTGTTGTACGACTTGTAGGAAGAGGCAAGCTGGGGTATGAGTGGAGATAGAGTCTGCACTCTTAATGCTTAAGCTTAAATGAACAGAGAACATTAGTAGAGAACATGACATAACAACATGGTTAGGGAAGGTCTCATTGATAAGGTGAGATTAAAATTGAGACTTGAAGGATGAGACAAAGTCAACCTGTTCAGAACCTGGAGAACAATAGCATTTCAGGTAGTATGAAAAACCTGTACTGTGTGCCTCAATTGGGAGGAAAACTGGACTGACATATTATAGGAGATAAAATGATGTGAGTAGTAATCAAGAAGATATGTGAGATTGGAGACATAAAGAAGAGTCAAACTTTGCAAGGACTTGTAAGACAACATTGAGGGAGTTGATATGAAGTGCAATGGGGAAATGTTGAGTTTACAAAGAGGCCTGACCTGCTCTGGCTCATGGTTAGCTGGCTGCTGTGTAACAGTGGCATGGAGGACACCACAGGAAAAGCAGAAGACAACAATGAGGAGGCTGTTCTCGTAGCCCTAGACGAGGCTTTGACAAAGGTGGCAGGAGAGGCGATGAAGAAAAGTAGATAATCCAAGATATATTTGGGGGGCAGAAACCATGGGCTGTGCTGACATGTGGGTGGCTAGGAAGAGGAAGGAATTTAGGATTGCTCCCAGTTTTCTAGTATTGTCATCTGTGTGGTATCACTTTCAGCAATCTGGGTATGTGATGGTACCTCTACATGCTTAGAACAGATCAGAATAGAACAATTTGCCATAGGACAAGAGATAAAGAGTTTGGTTGGAGAGTGAAATGTTTGGTCACATGTCCCAAATAGGATATTGTATATGAGTGCCTAGAATCCCAGGAAAAGTCTGAGTAGGAGATACAGTTTTGGAGTTGTGAGCATAGAGTTAATGTTTAAAACTATGGCAACAGGTACAACATCCAAACAGAGGGTTCAGGACCGAACACAGAGAAACTCAGCAATGCGAGATGATAGAGGATGAATGACTAATATAGGATAACAAAAAAAATCGAGGACCTATATCAAACAAAACAAGAGAAAAGACTATTTTAGGGCTTAGGGATTGCTTATTGGGGTCACATAGTTTTGAGATATCACATACATTGAAAACACAATAATTTGCATGTGTTCTTGTTACCTAAGCAGCAACTACCTTATATTGACCCTTTCAGGCCATAAATTACAAAAGAACAGGCATCTAATTAGGGCATATGCCCTTTAGTTCATATGCTTCAATTTGCTTAATAGCCATTTGGTTATTATCTGATATGTTTCGTTCGTTTGTCCTGTAATTCAGTGTAATATTTATTTCTCAAACAAAGCAACAAACAAAAACACTAAACTATAAAACATTTGTAATTGATGTAAAGTAATACCGTCAAAGTATTTGTCAAATTGAATAATGAGGCCAAGAGTGCAAATATTTGGAACCCTTTTGAGAAATGGCCAGGGAATTGGCTCAGAGACTCAAGATTCACATTCAAGAATGAAACTGATGGAATCAAACAAGGAAAGGCCAGCACTTTCTGAGCTAATTGTTTAGAACTAGATTTTTGCTCCAGCTGCTGTAAATTGGAAGATGGATGATGTGAGAATTTGTAATTTGTAATTTAAAACTTCATGAACCATGAAACTTTCTGGAGACTTTGGTCAGTCAGTTGATTTACTAGAAATGATGAGACCACCATAATCCATAAACTATTTTCCCACCGCCACAACAATGAATAAAGGAGGAAAACATGTAAATTGCTCACTTATGGGTTTTTTTATTTGGCTTTCATAAGTTACTTCTAAGCTACTGAGTCAGATTTCTGTAACATTTTTAATTATGATGAAGTCTTGGCTTATAAAAGAAATGTTGTTTCATTGGAACTTCATAACTGGCAATGAAATATTTAACCAAAGTGCCAGCTCTCAAATTTTTATGTGTTGTTTTTTTATTTGAAGTGTGGGAAGACAGCATCATGGAGACCTGCAGAATTTGATACTGAGATCTTAAAATGCTAGTATGGAGTTTTTACATACTAACATGTAAAAATATTTTACAATTATTTGTAAAGAGTTATGCACAAATTTTAAAATGGCAAAACACAAATTTCTGAATGTACTTGAATAAAACAATAAATTGTTATGTAACAAATCATAAAATACATAACAGCAATGGATCACACAGTTCCTGCTCTCTTTTAATGAGGGAGACTGACATGAAATCAACCATTTGTGAAGCATCAGTTTTCAAGAGCTTTCAGGTCTATAAAGCAAGGGGAATTCCATAGAAATTCTTTAGAAGAACTGTGAATTGACTAGCACATGGCACACACACACGTGGCCTTAAAACACTTTCAATTATGAATTGTTTCTAATTGGAAGATGGAGGTCTTGCAAAGATTGAGAAATTAGCATTCCAGACAATGTTCTCACAGCTAATATTTGAAATAACTGTTTTTTCTTTGTTTTTAATGCATTTTTATATATTAAAAATAACAAGGATTTCAGTTTTGAGAGGAAATGATTCTGATAAATCCTATTGTTTCAATAAAGACTGCATAAAATTAAAGGAAGAGCTTCAGATTTCTTGTTCAAAATTTGCCCTCTGAAGATTTACCAAAAACTAAGGTCTCCAATTCTGAGGGTGAAAATCATACTTTCATCTTTTCTTGTTCGATCTTTTGAGATTAAAGATGCTATAAATGCCTTTAATTCTTCCTGTTTAAGCAGAAAGCTTTTCTTCCATCCAAGGTGAATCACAACACACCGATTTCTGAAACTTTAACTGTGCCTTCAAGGAGAGCTTTGCTGATGTCCTGATGACTGGTGTTTGTTACAGAGGGGTAAGGCACCAGGTTCAAGTGACTGCGACATGTTTATTCTCTTCCTTTCTTCCTCCTTCTCTCCATCCCTCCCCTGACTTTCATTCCTGTCTCATGCCCTGCCACGGGGAGGGCAGCAGGGAAGGTAATGTATGACTGGTACATGTTGTCATTACTCTTAACCTAGTAGCTCTAGTGACATGGCCCTTTACCTTATTTTATGGGTTTCATCCTTTTAAAAAACTAATCTCTTTAAATCTTCACTAACAATCATATACAATCTGAGGAAAAAGCCAGTGTACATTTAAAAAGTAAAATAATGTCTCAATGATATCAACCATCAGAATTTCCTGTAGCATACCTTTAAAACAGAGTTGTGTCATAGATTGTAACTTGTGAAAGGTAGGCAAAGTTATTTCTAAGTAAAGGGAATGAAATTTATTTTTTACCCAAAGAAAGAAAACAGCATCACTGACTCATGGAGGTCTTTGGAGGAGAAAAATCTCCAAATGGCCAAAAAAATGTGAATTGCATAAGGATCTTGCTAATGCATTTTGATTTGATTTAAGCATGTTAAAATTTATTTTATAGACTATATTGGTGTTGAAATAAGCATAAGGAGAGAAAACTAAGTGAATTAAGAAGAAAGCAAGTAATTTACCAATTTTTTTCATTTAATGTAATTGAGATTTATATGATGTGACTGGTGGTTTGAATCTGTCTCCTGACAATTAGCAGGGTTATACAATAATTTAGACACAAGGAACTCTCCCCAAAATTTTGTACATTTTTTTCCCCTTTACAACTGGTCATTCAACTGACATTAGCCCCGTTAGCACTTGAGGGCAAAGTTTTGAATAAGCACTGGTATTAATGTTCTCAATAGTAGCAGTACTTTCGTGTCCCCATTTCTATGAAGTTCAATATAATAAGTTATATGTTAATAGCTAATCTTTTTCAAATACTCATTACATACCAGGCAATGGTCTAAGAACTTTACCTGTATTAATTCAGTTAATTCTTATACAGCTATATGAGTTATCATCTGTTTTACAGATGAGGAGAGTCAAGCACAGAAAAGTGAAGTAACTTGCTAGTAAATTACAGAGCTGGGATTCATACCCAGCTAGAGCCGGATCTTAATCTCTTACTGCCTCTTGTCAGAATGATGCTGAAATTCAATAATTAAATACACACACAGTTCTCTGAAAATGGTCACAACACTTAAATTCAGATGTTGATTGGCACACAGAATCATCATTTAACAACTTGAGATATTTATCATCTGACTTAGGTTCACGATTCAGTTTTTTTTTAAGGTATTTAAGACATTAGAATATATAATTTTAAAAAGAGTCGTTTTGAACAAGAGCCATATGATTCAAACGTACAAAAACGTCAATGACTGCTTATAGATTGTATTTTAGGACTCTGTTAGAATGACAAAAAGTTCCAAAAGTTTCCAAGCCGACAGATTAATTAATTAAATTTAGATCTCTATTCACTAAAAATTTGAATACAGCCTTTTTAACAAGACCATAAGCACCCAAGTCGGCTGGCTGAATCAAATAAGACTTTTATACATTTCAACGAGATCTTTTTTCCTTCTAAGTCTTAACTATCTCTCATTTTGTCTCTCTAAAACAGATCATTTCGCAGATGAATCTAGTGCATCATAAGTAATCACAAACAATAATAATTATCATTTTTCCTCATCGGGGAGGGAATAAAAGTCAGAGGACATGTATAAGTGAGATTACAATTTAGCAGAAGCAGTATATTATGGCAAAGTGACTTGAAGACACAAATCCTAGTGATTCTCAGGAAAAGGAATGATGAAGGAAAGGAAGGACTGGAGGTTTTCCCATTACAGGTGGGACCCAGCCATCGTTTTATGAAAGAATATTCTATTTACACTTGAAGTATAAGAGTGATGTTATAGGGCCGGTAGACTTTGGAGCATTTGGATGAAGTTGTCCCTTATAACTCTCTCTTTCCTTTACCTGTAATTTTATATTTGATGAAAAATATTGTACCCAGACCAATTTTGTGAAATTCATTTTGAACTGATCACTTGTGTACACTTTATAGTTTTAAAATTCAATCATGATTTTTAAGTACCAAATTGACAATTAGACTCTAAAAGTTTTAGTCAAATGATCTGGCCTCTGTCCCTCTCTCTGAACTGACCTAGTATCTTCTCCCCACTGGTCACTTTTTCTCCAGGCTGGTTGACACAACACTCCGCACTGGTTCCCACCCCCACAAATACATTCTACTACCATAGCTTCCACCTAGAAAACTCAAATCCTATCGGAGACCTGTCCTGACCATCCAGTCTAGAACAGAGCAAACTATTTCCCACTCAGACTCTAGCAAATGAACCTATTTTATTCCACCTGAATTACTTTGATTTTTCATGGCTTAACTTGCATATTGTTTATCTCCCAGTACTAATATGTATGTTCCTTCACATAAATACATAAGTTTCTTCACCCAAAAGTGTGATGTTTAGGGCCGTATCTTCTGCAACTGAAACTGTGAAGACATAAAATAAGTATTTGTGAAATGAATACACAAATCAAAGAGGGTATACATTGATAAAAAGATTAATTATAAATTTAAAACCTATGATAGAAAATAATGTATATGAAAAGGCAAACATAAATTGTATATATGTATAATCATTACAATTGTATTTATACCATGACTTCAAAATTTATACCATGGCTTCAAAATTTCTTTAGAAGTGTTCCAAAGTAAATGGTAGGCTATGTGTTTGTTGTATTTTGTAAGTCGGAGAAGCCTCAGGAAGCAGTGTTTAGTATCTGACTGTGGTGGGCAGAATGACTGCTCGGGAATCACAGGATCCTATAAATACCTTATGTTTTATGCCAGAGGGCACTTGGCCAATGCATTAAAGGTATGGACCTTAAAATAGGAAGGTTAGTCTTATTTATCTGGGTGGCTCCAACTTAATCACATGAACCTTAAAAGCAGGGCATTTTCTTGGCTAGAGTCAGAAATGTGGTAGCAGAGAAGGCAGGGAAGATGCCGCAGAAGGGGGAGGCAGAGAGATTCCCAGTGAGAAGGACCTGATGCCCCCCTGCTGGTGTGAGACACAGGCGGCCAGCTGTTAAGGACCAGAGAGAGCCCTTAAGAGGTACAGACACCCCGCTGCTGGCAGTCAGCAAGGAAACAGGAGGGACCGTTTTCCTAAAAGTGCAAGGAACTGAGTTCTGCCAATGACTTAAACGAGCTTTGAAGTGCATCCAAGAATCCGTTGCTGCAAAGGAGCATAGCCCTGCCAACATCTTGATTTGGTTCTTGTGAGACCCGGACCGAGGAGCCGGCAGAGCCATGCTGGGCCGACTTTTGAGCATGGAAGCTGTGAGATACTAAGTAGATGTTGTTTAGTCTGCTCAATGTGTGGTAATTCGTTGTGGCAACAGAAAACTAATACCATGTCTAGTAGTCATCATAAGAATAACCAGCAGTCATCGTAAGAATTCTTACTGTGTGTTAGGAACTTCCCTAAGGATTGTGTGAGCATTCTGTTTCGTTTTTATGATGATTCATGAGGTGGTATACTTGGCCTACTTTAAGAAGTCTATCTGAAACTTCTTTCTTTGAGAACTGCCCTCCTTACTCACACGCAGGAGTGGCACTTTGGCAACGAGGTTTTGTGATCTCATTGCTCTGGCCTGAAGTGAACCAGTCATGACACTTGGCCTAAGGTGAGATTCTATTTTCTTGATTTGGAGCTGCAGTCGCGAGAAGCACCTGTCTGGAACATGGGGTGTGTAAAATCAGAAATTGCGGAATGGTGTTTACATAGAAAGAGAGAATGAAGATGTACAAAGAAAAATAGTTGCCAGAGATTATTGGGCCAGACCTGGGAGAGAGAGAGAGAGAGAGAGGGAGAGAGAGAGAGAGAGAGAGAGAGGGAGAGAGAGAGGAGATTTCAAAAGAGGCTTGTTAGGTTTAGATGGCTTTCCTGTTTGTCTCCGTTGCTTCTTTAAGCCCAGCTGGATTCCTGGACCATGGCTTCATTATAGAAAATGTCTCTTTTTTAGATTAGTTTGAGTGGACTTTTGCTACTCCCAACAAAAATTATGTTAATTAAGGCAGGTAGTGTTATTATACTTTCATTTAAAGAGATGTTGTATTTATTAGCGTAGGCTAAGTAACAAATAGGCTGGCTGAAGTTCAGAGACAACGCACTTAAGTAAAAGCTGAAGAGATGAATATCGGTATTCTTCTTGTGGGGATTCAGGGAACCAGGCTTCTTTCAGTTGGTTCCTTACTTAGAGTCCTTCTTGTCATTGGAATCCAGTCTGTACTAAAATAGAACAGAAGAAGAACAACAGCTTCTTAAAATCCTTAGCCCCAAAGTAGTATCTGTTGCTTTTTTTGTTCCATTGGCAAGAACTGGTCAGATGGTCACAATAAATTGCAAGAAAGACTGGGAGATACAGTCTGGCCAGGAACCTAGGAAAAGTAACAGTGTTTATGGTGATCAGCTAGCAGTGTCTGTCAACAGATATTCAGTAACTTGTTCAATATCGTGTAGCTGATGTTGACAGAGCTGGAGATGGAAGCACAAGTCTCTGACTCTGGAGATCTAGGTCTTCAACATTGTTCTCTACTACATTTTTGCTTTACCAGATGGCTTCCATCTGCTTAATTAGTTGACTTAAAATTCCAAAAACCTCTTAGCTAGCCACTCACATGTATTATCCTTATCGATTTACTTTTAATTTAGATAATATCAGAGAAAAGAAACTCCGTATTCAGTGTCCTTGGAGAAGTTCAGTGACAAATTACACAAGAACAGCTGAGACCTCAGGTAGGCTACTCACTACAAAGCTCAGAAATAGGGCCACCTGATAGACTATTTAATGACATGGTAGCAAAGAAATTCGAACCATGTAAGTTTTTTCATATGAATAATTCTGATAGCTAAATAAAATGAAGTCAATTGTTTTCACTTCATTAATATGAAACAAGTTGTTTCTGGTCATCTACTTTATTTGAAGTTAATGGGCCTAAAATATGAAAAGACTCCAAATACAGTCTAGCATTCTTGATTTTTGTCCTGTTATTTTTCAGTGTTCTTTGGTGGTGTGTTGGTGGGATAACTAGGATCAGGGTCTGGCACTAAATCTACAAGTATGGTGGTTGGGTTGAGCTTGTAGCGAGAATATAGGTGTGGTGATTTGGATTCTCCTTGAACAGGGATGTTTATGTACACAGACCTTCTTTTGGGGATGGAGTGGGGTGGCTTCCACAATCTACATTAACCACACTTATAGTTCAGCTAAAACAATTGGCAAAGGGTTGCAAAATGAAAAATTGGAGTAGGAGGAAAAGAATCATGGGCAGTCGAGATTAGGTGTTCTGGAGCTGGTTCTAAGGGCTCATGTCAGCCAGTAGTGTATGTCTCTTCCAGTTCTGTGTTCACTAATGGAAAGTGGTAGCCTGAAACTGGCTATGGTAGGAATATTTACAGAAATTGGTGTATATTCCAAATCATGATGCTCCCCAACCCTGGCAGAGTTCATCGTGTAACATATTAGATGCCATATTAGGGCTCTCCAGAGACACAGAACCAATATGATATACAGATATAGATGCAATGGGACTTACTATGAGGGACTGGCTCACCTATATGGAGGCTGAGAAGCCCCATGATCTGCCTCTCCACAAGCAAGAGGCCTGGGAGAGCCTGTGGTATAATTCTAGTCCAGACTTGAAGGTTTGAGAACCAGGAGGGCCAGTGTCCAAGGCCAGGAGAGGGTGATGTCCCAGTTCAAACAGCGAGCAAAGTTTTGCTTTTCCTCTCCCTTTTCATTCTAGTCAGTCCCTTCTAGGATTGGACGGTGCTCACCCACACTGGTGAGGATGATACTTTTAACACAGTAGTTGACCAATGCTAATCTCCTCAAATGCTGAATGCTCTTCTGGAAACACTTGTGGAGACACATCTACAGATAATGTTTTATCAGTTTTCTGGGCATCCCTTTACCCAGTTAGATTGACACAAAAATTAACCATCACTCCTGCACATCCCAGTGGTCACTAATCCAGGTACAGGAAGTTTTTCCCAGGTGATGTTGTTACTGCTCTAGTCAAGGTTCAGAGGCAGAACCTGCCGATATTAGAGTAGCAGCCTAGCAAAAGCATGTAAATCGCAGGTAGTGGGCTACTAGCATGAGGGTTGAAAGTCAGTATGGCGTTAAAAGTTCTCATGTACCAACTGGGTAAAGATGCCTTGGAAACCCTTTTGTCAGATTAAGGCTGTTAGCCCTGTTTTGGTCTATCTTTCCACATCCTTCATAGGTGATTGACATATCTGTGCACCTTTCAGTGGAGTAAATCCTGAATGAAACAAATTACCTCACAGGTATAATAGTAGCTCTAAGCTAGAATTAACTATATCTCTCCTGCTTTTTTAGCACCAGGTGGGTAGAATAAAAAGGCATAAGGATAACGATTGCCTCGCTACTCATATTTTTGATGATGTGAGTAAGATCTGTGGGATGTGGAAAACTTCATTAGAATCATATTAGACATGAGCACTTACGAAGACTGTACCAAAGGGAGTAGCTTCTGTGGAATTAATTATCTACTTTGTATATTAGCCTATTGACAGAATTGTTGGGAACTGGTCTGGGGTCCCATAAAAGTGATCATCTTTTCTTCCTGATGCATCCTCTAAAAAGGAGGAGGGAGCCTGGTGGAGGGTAATGTGGAAGAGGTAGAAAGTACTTCCAGTTAGCCTGATGGGACCTGATGCAAGGTCAGGGATCTTTTGAGCTGTGACCCAGGTGTCTTCCCGAGTTGCTGCAAGATACAGTAGTATTACAGTTGGAAAACTCTGTACTTGAGCCCTCTAGACCAAATCAAAACAAAGAAGTTGGTGACCGTGTGTAAATAATTTCAAGCAGACATTTCGTTGAGTAGAGAGGTGTAAGAGAGTTCTAGCTAATTTCTTAATCACTTCTCAGAATGCTGAGGAATCAACCTCCTTACAACCTGAAAATCTGCGGAATCTGGAAATTCAAAAAAATTTTTGGATTAGTTTCATGCTTAAACTTTTCCCAAGTAAATCGCTCTAAATGTAATTAGATTGTGACTGCTCCCCCTTTCCCCACAACTTTAGTTATTAAAGCTGATGAAGGAAGGAGAGTAAACAGAAGCTAAACGCAAGCTGGGGGAGGGTAAAAATATATTCCCTAGACGAACCCATTGGAATGACACTTGCTGAAGTCCGAATGTCTGAGTGCCAAGGAGAGTATATCAAAACATAAGTTTCAAGAGTAGTGTCACGTGCCTTCCGATGGCCCAGGGGAGATACTTGAGGAATACTGCCTTGATCAGTTATGAACCCAGGCAGTGAAACACTATGGTGTCAGGGAGAAGGTGTGGTCTTAGCAGTATTAGTTCCTTGTAAACATCTCTAGATTAAGATTTCGGCTTTTTCCTCCTCTCTCCTCTTTTCTCCTTTGCTCCCTCTCTGTGTTTTCCTCCCCCTTTCTCTCCCTCTCCCCGAGCTTTCTTTCTGCTAAGGTTCTGGAATCTATCTATATCTAGGTAATGGCGTCATTCAGTTGGAATTTTCTTAATGGATAATAGCCACATTCAGTAGTACGTAGATGCTGCCATACTTATATGCCCAGACTTGGAAAGAGTTCAGAACTGTAGGCAATTCTGACGCCAATGAATTCCAACAGTATTTTTTAAGCGTTGGCTTAACACTGTCTCATTAGTTGGAAAGCGGTGTTAGGTCACATGTACACTTATAATTAGCAGAATACTTGTACTCTTATTCTCAACAAAGACAAAAAGAGGTACTCATGATGGAAGAGACATGGCCAGAAGCAATCCCCCAATAGACGTCAATTAAATAGGTAGTAGAAAAATGGACCTTGTGTTTCTAGGGCCAGAGCTTCAGCAATGAGCTGTCGATGAGTGAAGACCACCAGCCTCCAGCGACTACATGGGGTCTTCCTGGTCATCATCTTCCGTTCCTGACTGACATATAATTTGTGGACCACACCTTATCAGATGATTTGGACAAAATAAACACTAAAGGCATGGTATGTTTTGACAAGATTGCAAAGCTTCAACACTACTTGACAAAGCTGATTGAGCGGAGTCAGGTGGAGGTCGGTTCTCTGTGCGCTGAGACAGCATTACATGTGTAGCTCTGGGTGCAGTCTCCTTATCATGAGCAGTTATTCTCAAAAAGTGAGCAATCCAATTCCGTTTATAATATACATAATAATATGTACAATACATATAATATTCCATTGATATAAATGTTTATACTATCATATAACCATTTCTAGTATCGATTTTCTTAACCTAGGCCCTATAGAAAACTGAAGTAAGGATTAAAATAGTGACAGGTGTTTAGGAAGTGCAAGCCAAGAGTACTGACAGTTAGGAAAAAGGAAAGTCGAAGGGAAGATGTTTTGCGTTACCTCCAGGCTACTGCTTCACAATGAGCTGGAAAGAGAGGCAGCAGGCCGCTCACTATGCATATTTGCTTGGCAGTCAGAACTTCCTCAGAAGGCAAGGAGAAGCTCTAACTGGGAGTAGTCATCAAAAGAGTAAATCAGTCTAATTTAAGGTGCTCAATATTTTCTCTTTCCCCGTGCCAGAGAGACAGTCCTTGCCCTTCCTAGTTAAATCAGAAAACTGGGTCCTATAACCCATGGTGTGATGGGTCATCTAAGTCCAGTGTGAGAGCCTGTGTGAGAGGAAAAAGGAGTCAGTTGAAGGAATCTGAGAGTGTAAATAGGGTCTGTGTCCCAATTCAGGGCCATAAATGAATTGAATTACCTGAATGCCCCAAATCCCAGGAAACATTTGACCAAGGTTTCATCCACCTGCCTAAGCTGTCTCTATACTGGCCCCGGAATCTCTTACTTGTGATGTCCTCTCCCACCGAACATCAATTGTTCCTTAGAAAGAGGATAAAGTTTTGATACTTATGCATAAATTTAAGAAGTGTAAGTACACATATACAATAAAGATAAGCAGTATACTGACAAGTTCTTCTTTCAACATTCAGTTTCTTGACATGAAGGGAGCAGAAGGCAGCACAGTGGACTGGTCAGGATGAGCCCTGTGCTCATACAGGTTTGTTTGTTATTCCTTCGCCCTTTTGTGCCTCAGTCTTCATATGTATAATGAATAAATTGTACCTAGACAAGAGTTCCTGTGAAAATTAGCCTAGTGCCTGTCATATAAATGCAAACCTTTTTTTAAAGGAGTTATTCTAATCCTAATCTGATCAAGTGTCCTCTTACTCATTTCCAGTCTCAATCCTTCTCCAAAATTCTGACATTTAAAAATATTTCCTAAACTTTACAGTTGTCCCATCAAGAATCAAATTATATATTACAGAAAGCATTTATTATTGCATCCCCAAGTGTTTAAAATCTAATTTTCCTTGAATCTTTATCTTTTGTTCTCTTTAAAAGATTTCCTTCCCTCCAATACATTTTGTAAACTACTGACTTTTCTGCTCTTTACTTCTAACCACAGATATGATTTATCTCTGCTGACTCTATTCTCTGTCACAGAGGGGCAAAGTGAAGCTTTTGTTTTTACTCTTTTTGTCAAGGAAGAGAGACTTACTGGGCATCCAAAAGAAGAGAACAGGTCTCCTGCGGAGCTGCATTGTTATACTTCCAAGGGTACCACTTTGAATGTTCCCAGGAAACAGCAGCTTGGGGAATGTTGCTATTTAAGTATATTAACTTTACTATTGGGAGTAGTACCCTAGTAGAAGACCAAGTAAAACCAAAGTTTTAATAGTTTAAGAGCCTGATAACAGCCAGTAGCGAAGGATCAAAGTCAAATGCCCAGGACGAAGGCAGGGAGTCCAAGTGAAGGAAGCTGGGAAGAAACTCCTTTTTCTCCTGAAAATGACAGCATGACAGTGGCAGTTGATGGCAAGTGGCACTCAGCGGAAGAAGTCAAGCAACCACTCTAGCACTGGCCACTGTGCCTTCCTTGGTGGGCAAAGACAAAAAGGTTGCTTCCCTGGGGGAAAATGTGCCTTCCATTGCCTAGATATTCACATATTTCAAAGCAAGATGAGTAAATAAATAAAAACTGGAAGTATATCCTTTTATGTGAAATCTGTATTTTTTCTGATATAGCTAGTTTTAACTTTCAATCCTAATATAAATTAGTCACAGGGGTGAAAGTACAGCAGAGAGAATAATGCCAATGGTTCTATAACATTTTTCTGTTGACAGGAACTACACTAGTTGGGGTAATTGCCAAATCGCTATGTTGTATACTTAGAACAAATATAATACTGTATGTCAACTGTGGGTAAAATTACAATGTTGTTAGAATCTCTCGCCTGGCCTTAGTGCATCTCCATATTAATGGGTGTTTCCAAGGGGTGGAGAGAAGTAGTCCATCTCCATGTCCATAGGTAATTACATGGGAGAGCAGGGGCATATCTTGATCTGAGAGGTTGGGTGGGGTCCCTTTCTTCTACAGTCGGGTTGTGCGAGATATGGGCGAGCAGAAGTGGATGACTGCTTGCAAGCCATAAACAGTTTTCTTGCACTTTTTCTCTTTGACTGATTTCAGTTCAAAGGTATTTTGCCCTGGGCTGGGAAAATATTCTCTCTCTGGAGTTACACAACTATACTTCAATAAAAAGAAATATGCATAGATAAGGAAACAGCTAGTTGTAGAGAAACTAACTATAGAGAATAATGACAGATTAAGAAAATGGAACGTCCTACAACTGTGTTGACAAAGTGACGTCATCCATGGTTCATTTGTAGTCAGCCGTTAGTATGTTCACAACTAGAGGGGAGAATTGTTAGTTGAGACGGGACTCACTTCCTCAAGAAGCCTTCATTAACTCTCATACGTTATATTTTTTTAAATCTTCATGTTTGTTAAATTTGTTTTCTTATAGTTAATTCGGCATGGTCAGCCGCCTGTGTTTTAGCAGACTTGTTGAGGTGAATCGTCTGCCTGTTGGTCCCACTGTCTTTTTATTTGTTTCATTTAGGTTAGAATTTTCCTGGTTCTTGGTATGACGGTGATGTTTCAATTGGAATCTGGCTGTGTTTTATGTTATGAGTGTCTGGATCTTGTGTAAACCATCCATTTTAGCTGGACTTGTCTAACCTCAAAGGCAAATGAGGGTGGGGGTATCACTTTATTAGAGCAAGGTAGGACTGAAAGTGCAGGTTCCTTACACAGCCTCTTTTGGCATAAAAGAGAATATCTCCTTATCATTGTTGCATGGGAGTGGGAGAGCTAGCTCCTCACTGAGCCTGCACTGCTATCATCCTGACTGGATGAACAGGAATTTCTTATTACCACTCCCTTGTTAGTTTTCATTTATACAATATATGACTTGTTAACACCTGAAAGGGATTAAACTCCTGTCTTCCTACTCGGGATTGCCTGATACCACCTTGGCAGTGTTATGGGCCTGGGAGGACTTACTATATTTAGGCTAATTTAGTCTCAGCACTCAGCCTTTTGTGGAGTCAGTGAATATATTGTTTGTAGGGAAATGGAAGTTGCTATAAGCAGGATCCTCACCTGACCCTAATTACTTCCCCACTGCTAATGTGCAATGACATAACTGGCCTACTGCTGGGCTAATGCTTGCACCCTTATAGGCAATGATCCATTATTTCCTGGGCTGCTATATAAAGAGCCCTGCCCAGTACTTTCCCCAGTTCCCAGCTGGAGGAGATGGAGGCAGAGATGGGTTGCATTCTTGCTGGATACAGACATGATTCTATTGCTCAACCTGACACCACAAATAAAGCTTGGTATAAACCCTTTTACCCCAATATTAAGTTGTTTTTGGTCTTACCAAATCTAGAGTGAACTTGCCCAGGGCTGAAACCCTTTGCAAGAGACATGATTATAGTTTTTCTATGATTTTTGGCTGGAGTAGAGAAGTTATCATCTAAAACTTTTCTGTTTTGCTAGGCTGCCCCTTTTCCTGTCCTAATAGAGAACACAGGCTTTCTTTGGGTTGGGGTGTGTGTGTGCTTGCGTGCGTGTTTGCACACCTAAGCATCTTTGTCACATGGTGTCCAATGATTTTAAAATCACTCTTTCCTATGTCTTGACCATTTTTCATGTTGTTTTAGCCAGGGAGTGTCAGTCTCTGATACTCCAAATTGGCCAGAGGCAAAAATCATACCTCATTGTTTTAAAAATAATAACTTTCTACATAAATATTCTTTCTGTGGGCTGCTGGCTTCTGAAGCATCATATTGTGGTATTATAAGGCAAAAAGAAAACTCAGACACTCACCACCATGTCATTCCTTGGGTCCCTACTTTCCTAGCCAGTCTGCGTTCATCTTTCAAAGTCTTTGTATATCTGTTTTATGTACGTGGTAGAGTTTTTAGTTGTACTTAGCAAAGGAATAGGGAAAAGTACTTCTACTCCATTTTTCTGCAAGTGTGTGGATAAAATGAGAGTTCCTGTGGCTAGGATTCTCACCTGGCCTTGGTTTATTAGCTCACTGCACACCTGTGGGCAATACATGGCTGTTGACCCTACTATATAAAGAGCCCGCCCAGTGCTCTGGGCATGAAATGGTTGCACAGTTTCAAGGCTGCAGGGGAGTACAGCAGAGGCTGGAGTGGTGGCAGCTCCAAGGACAAAGGCCCAGAGGATGGCTGTGCAGGACGACTGTGCAGGCAGAGGCCCAGAGGACCGCTGTGCAGACAGAGGGGCCCAGAGGCAGAGACCAGCTTGCTGCATGCAGGCTGGCTCTGAGTGAACAGAATTTTAGTGATTGACATGCCACCATGGAAATAAAGTTGGGTATAACCCTTTCACCCCAAGAACGTTTTGCTGTCAATTTCTTTGGTCACATTGAATCCATAGCGAACTTGCCTGGGGCTGAAACCCATTGGCAAGACAAAGCAAAGTCCTTTTTCTTTTTAAGTAGATTTACATTATAAAAAATTATATTTACCAACCTAGTGTTTCTAGTGCTCTTCAATATCTTAATGTTTAGGCATAGACATTGTGAATTTCACAATGTTGGGTGTTGGCATTTTTTATATTCCTCAAAGTTATCTTGAACTGTATTCTGGGACATAGTTGAATTACTTGAAAAACTATTTGAGATTTTAGGGTTGTCTAAGATTTATTAGGCAGGACCAGAGCACTATGTCCTCTATGGCTAATTATTTATGTCCCAGCCTTGAAGCAGAGACATGCTGAGTGTTCTCCCCAGTGCCCTATGAATTAGAGGTCTTTCCAACTGCAGGCAGGCCCTGTTCCTGTCCCTGTGTGCACTTTGAGCACTGTTTCTTCCAATTCTTCTGAGTGGTTCTTTTCTGACTTTGGGCAATTTCCTCACACACATGTGCAGCTCAGTACACTGCTGAATATTTGAAGAGGAGCCTCTGTGGATCTCTGGGGTTCTTAGTCTGGGCAGCTCTCCTCACCAGGACTCTGCCCTGAAAATTCAAGCCATTTTGGTCCCCCTGACTCCCAGATCCATCTCTTTAATTCAGGGTGACTGCTGGGCTCTGCCTGGATGACCCTCTCTGGGTCAGGGCCTGGAAGCCTCTGAAGATTGTGGGTGCAGTCCCAGGGTTCACCTCATTCATTGCTGGTCAGTCAAATCATTTTCCTTTGTTTCTTGATACCCAAAGTCTTTACCACTATTTCCTGTATTTTTCTTGTTTTCCATGTGGCTTTATAGCAGGTGGGTAAATATAACCCCTGATATTCCAAATTGGTCAAAAATATAAATCCTGTCTTATTTTTTAAAATTATCCTTCTACATAAATATTCCATCTTTTCAACTTGACTCTATACACTTTGTGTGGCAGTAATTATTTCTTATAAATTAGCTTGTATATAGTATATATAGATCAGAAGATATTTGGTGTTGAACCTGAATATTAGGGAATATTTATTGATGATTTACATAAATAGTATTTAAATAATGCTATATCAAAATGTTGAAGTCTGCTTTTCTATTGGTTCTTTTATTATTAACCTTCCCCCCTAGCTAGGACAGTTTTTTATGACTGTAAATATGTTTTGAGAGTTTACTAAGCTCAAAGTGTAAAATATGCAAAATTTCAAGTGTAATGAAGGAATTGTACTGATTGATCCTTGGGGCAGTTACATATGTCATCCTTCAAAAATCTTTGAGAATTTACCCTTATGTGCCTTTTTCAAGTTTATTTTTAGTTTTTATTTAAAAAATAATGTAGCCTTATCTTATAAACCTTTATAATTCAATTATTAGGATTTAAGTTTGTGATTTATCCCTATTTTTGTAGGTATGATAGTCCTTTATTTGTTTATCTTTCTCTTATTTCCTTCTTTCCTTCCTCCTTTACCTCTCTTTCTCATTTCAAGAGTCCTGTCCAAGGTTTATACACTGTACTTCTCAGAAATCTGAGAAACTTGTAAAACTAACAGTTTACTTATATAATTTCTGAAAAATGACTTAAAAATCGGTTAAATTCCAGAAAATCGATACTGGAAAAATACGTTTTTCCTCTTAAATTCAGCTGTCTTTAATTTGTAACATAAATCAGAATAAATACATTTTAATTATTTTACAGGTTTAGCACAGTTCTGTGACATATCCTTACAACTCCATGGTGAGATGGTTAGTTTACTATTTCCCTTTTATAGGTGAGGGAGCGAAACCTAAGAAAGTTTAGGCAGTCGGCTCGAGCTCAAGAACTCAACCTCAACTTCCCGCCCAACGATAATGCTTGTGTTATAGGCAAGTGGTTATAAAAACGAGGAGACATCCAGCCTTTTCTTGAAAGATAAATGAATAAGGGAGAAATGGACAGAATTAAGGAACTGGTTGAGGGAAAAGATGAAGAAGGAAGAAAAAGAGGAAACTCACAGAGCTGTTGACATTTTGTCCTTCTGATCGAAGAGATTTCTGAAAGCAGATGTACTTATAAGAAATGGGGTCAGAGGGGAGTCCATCGGTTCCTTCTATGTGTTATCCAAATGTGAACACTTGGTAGTGAAAGGGGACATGATTAATATTTAATTTGGTATGACAGGCATAAATATCTGCTCAGTTAACTCAAATTGTATAGTCACCATTGATAACAGACAGGAAGGGTTTGGTGTAAATTGAGTGAAAAATGTTGATTTTGCTGTTACGCTTGGAGCTTCTTTCATAATCTTTCAAAGGGTATTCCTCTGTTGGTAAGAGATTTAGGTGTAAATAACATCAGGAAATCCAGACAAAAGTTCTTTCCTCTTCCTCCTTCCCTCCCTCCCTTCCCTCCTTCCATCTTTCCTTCCTTCCTTCCTTTTAACAAGTAAACAAGGAACACTTATCATTGGCATGTCAGTGGAAAAGATATGAGTTAATTGGTTTCCACAGTTTGTTTCAATCACACGAGGACTGAAGAGTGATTAAGGACTTAGAGAATTATCGAGGGTGCTGGCGACATATGAGGGACTGATCAAATTATTGTGTATATCATGAGGAAAGCTATATTTGACTATTGATTTTTATTGCTTCACTTTCTATATCAGTCACATTCATGGGAAATGTGTCAAAAATTTTCTCTCTCATTTTTCACATCATATACAATCTTTCTTGGGGAGAAGAAAATCTCTTCTTCCCGTGAATGAATGTCACAAGAGTTAACGGACTGGTTAATGAGTTAATGTCAGAAGACTTAATCGCCAGCCAATATTGTGCTATAGAAATAGAACAAAAGGTAATTAGCCAATGCTATCACCACAACTAACAGGTTAGGAACCAATCATGTTCAAATATGTAATATTTCATGTTTTCCAGTGTCCTTTAGTCCCTATGTCATCATTCACAAGGAATCCTTAACCCCATTCAAATGCTCATGGTTTTAAATTGAATTTATGTAACACTATCCTTTCAGAGTGAAGAGCAGAATGGAGGCACTTTTCTTACATATTTAAAAATAAATACACAATTGCTGACACTAGACCAAGTTAAATAACCACTTCAGAACTCCATTTTGCCATATGGATATAGACATACTTGAAGGTATTATTCCATGTCAAACAGATTTGAATCATGTTTGCAACAAAGAGTGTATTGGGAAGCTAGATAATTCAATCAACATGGATAGCCAATCTGAAATTTTTAAACCTCAAGCCTGTAGTTTTCCTTAATAACAGTAGAGTTTGGGAATTGATTAGCCAGAAAACTGTCCATTTAATTTAGACCTATTCATACAAAACCTCAATGTCAAAGAATCTGTACATTTCACCTAAAGCTAAAATACACTGAACAATACTTTAATCCAATAGTCAAAGATCATGGGCACCATTATACTAACTCTCGCCACTTATAAAAAGAGCCTTAGAAATGTTTCAACTATTTCAATCTTCAGTAAAAATTGCCAGAATCCTGACTGTTAAACAAATATGTGCATGTGTACTCATGTACACACAGCTTGAGGAACTAATGTAGAGTGTTGGGAGATTTTTTAAAACCAAGACATACTGTGTAAATAAAGCTAGTTCTTGTTTTTAGAAAATCAAAAGAGCAAAAGTTTAGAAAAAAAAAGTGGAAATAAAGTTGACAAAAAGGAACTCTCGGTGAATTATATTTAAAGTAGCATTATATTTTCCTCATTACCTAGAATCTAATTTTCTTTGTGTTTCAAATTCTACAGTTTTTAGGTACTCAAAGCTACTATAAAACTGCATAAGATTTCTGTAACAGTTGTCTATTTTTGTGTAAAAATCTACCCCAAATTTAATGATTTAAAACAACAGTGATTTAATATTTCTCTGTATTATGTAAATGAATATGAGTCTCTTCTATTGATTTCCCCTCAACTCAGTAACGAGCCTGCATTCAGCTGACGACTGGCTGGGCCACATGGTACAGGATGGCCTGACTCACATGTCTGTTAGATGGTGCTACCTATAGCCTGGGGCATCTTAGTTTTCCTCCAAAAGGCTTCAAGTAATCTAGATGTGGTTTCTTTACAGCATTGGTGGTTTCTGAATTCCAAAAGAGCAAAGGCAGAAGCTATAAGGTCTCTGAAGATCTAGACTTGGAAGTCTTAGAACATCACTAATGCTACATTATATTGCCCAAAGCAAATCACAAGTCCATCAAAAATCCAAAGTTAGGAAATGGGTTCCACCTCTTGATCAAAGGAGCTGCAAAGAATTTGTGGCCGTATTTAATCAAACCTTAACATTTTTTTAATGTGGTAGATATTGATGACATAACTCACACTTTAAAATTTTTTGAGGTCCTTGGTAATTTGTAAGGGTCTCAGGGGTCCCCTGAGATCAAAAGTTAAAGAATTTCTATTCAGATCAGATGACACAAGGGACACAGACATCAGCTTTAACCCAAGCTCTATCAATTGCTGGGCTATTTCCGGGCCGGTGTAGAACTGATAACTATTTACAGAAGATACTTAGGCATTTCTTGTGAAGTAAATGAGAAAATCAAAGAGAAATCAGGTACAACAAGCTTAGCTCTGTACTATGATACCAGAGTTGTTGGGGTAGAAAGATTTTTGCATAGAATACAGTATTGTCCATTTGGATTTCTCACAGTTCAGCAGCTCATAGACTCACTTCTAGATCTTAGAGGTAATGAAAGGGCTTTAAGTAAAAAATAAAAGAAAATTTCCATGAAAGCTCGGTAAATATTTAGAAGCATGACTCAGAACATGAATTCGCGAGTATAGTGGTGAAAATTAGCACTGCTGCTTACTGAACTCTCTTGATCAATTTACTCCGTGTTTTTAACTTCAGTCTTTAATTTTCAAATAATGAACATTAGATGAGGTGATTTAGCATAGTGCCTCACATAGTGTGAGTGCTAAATTAATGACAACCTGTTATTATGCCTGCTTCGGAGCTTCTCTCAGAGTGTAACCCAAATGGACATTTCCCACTGGTCTGTTTTCTTTGTCACAATACCTGGAAAAGGTAGTGTCTGATAGGTTTGAAACTGCCCACTGGGAGTGGCTGCTGCGTCTGGGGAAATTGGTATACAGTGGAGTTGGCTTTAATGCCTACAGAGGAAATAGTGGTGCCTAGAACATGTGAACAGTGACTGATAAGATCAGCACTTACCTGATGGATTTCCAGTGAAGCCAGACAAATTCAGGACAGAAACTTCCTGAATTCGAGACATGGTCTCAGCTATCTCTCAGGGATTCACCATAACCCCACATGGAGTATAAACTTGAGGGCACTAGTGGATTGCCCCTGCACAGACGGAGGTAGCAAACAATGAACAGAACTTATTACCAATAATAAAGTCTTGGCTTTATGAAGCTTGGAGTGACATTTAAGCAATTGGTATATGGTTGGTCATTACGTACTTACAAAAACAATAGTCTTTTCAATTAGACTTCAGAAAAGAATTATAGGTGAAAGGTAAGTTGAAGAAATGCAGTATCAAACAGAGAAAAGTCTGAAAATGTAGACTCAGGTTTTGGAAATGGTGAAACATGCCAAAACTGTGTATTCATGTAATTAAGATGCACAGAGACTTTCTTTTCTGTAATATGGAGCTGTGGAAAGTTCTGTTTGTTTCATTGGCTTGAAGGCAAGGATTCTCCACCCTCACTCAACCCTCACTCCAACCTCACTCAAGCCACAGAGCAATTATTTCAACTACAATAGTTTCTCCTAGATGATAGTCTCTGGAGAGAAACTAAAAGTAGATTATTTTCCAAAAGCACCATTCTGTAGGTAAATCTTTGTGAAACAACTGTTTATCCCTAGTAAAAGATAACAGGTTTTTGTGTGTGACTTAGTTTTCTTTTTATTGAGTTACTTTGGGTTATCTGACTACTGTCCATGCATTCACTTATGCCTTTATATACTGATATTCTCTAGATGTGTATGTCAATATAATCCAAATATCAAAATAGTGGCCTTATTAACAAAAACAATAGCCCAGAAGCATATTGTTTTGAAAATAAATTTAAGCAACACTTAGCAGAGATCTTTCAAAGTAAATACAGATTTGTATCTATTTAAATTTTGAACAAATTTGAATAATTATGATAAATTATGAATCATGATTTTCATGTCAAGGTAAGATCTTATCACTTTAAACAAATTTTGTAGTTTTACTTCAGAACTATCTTTTTAGAAAAAAATAACCCCATTTTTATAGGTAAAAAAACAATCTTAGAGAAATGAAATAACTTGACTCGGGTCACATGTTGTATGACATAACCTTGTACTTTAATTTTGTTTATAGGTAATTAGTTTTACACTTTTATTGTTAGTAGTTAATGTAAACAATGCTGGATATTTCTGTTATAATTGTGTTGTTTTGATTGCCAGCATCTCCCTCTTTTTTGAGCCAAGTAACCTCATCTCAACTTTAGCTTGTGCTCTAAATGGAAACTGACATATTTTCCATGGTGTTTGTTTTCTGGCCACAGGAATGGTTTGAGAGGTGGCCACTAATGCAAGCCTAGCCAGTCATATTCCTTCCCTGGGATATTTCAGACTTTTTGTGGAGGAAGAGTTTTTTTCAGCTCTGTGTGACTAAGATGTGAAAATTTAAGCCCAGTAGCTGTTGATGCTGTGCCCCTGACTAACCAAAGATATCTCTAAGCAGCAGGCAAGAATTAAGTCAACATGCAAAGATATGCAGAGAGAAGAATGGGGGAAACAGCCCAGGAGGTTCCAAGGCCGGAGGACTGCAAAATTGCCCTCGGCTTTCTGCCTTTCCGTCTTTCCCAGAATCCAATGCTGTTGACATCACAACCAAATAATTATATACTACATATAATTTTATTTTGGTATATGACTTATGTAAAGATTTAAAATAATATTTCATATTTCCAGTCAAAGCTTCCAGAATTGTTTGAGGAATGATCCTTTCTTCATGAGCAGTGATTAGAAATAGCTACTTTTCGTGAATTCAGTTCACATATATACTCTAGACTTTCTATTCAGACACTAAACTGGACATTTTAACTTGGTTTATACTAAATGAGAAGACAAGTGATAAAGCCTCATCCCAAGGCACAGACTGAATATACATCATTCTCCTTTCCTAGAAAATGATCGTAGTGGAAATGGTCCCTATGCAAGGTGTATAAGGGCATTAAAACACTAATTTAGGAAGAAAACATCAGAATTAGGTACTGGATATTTGAGGAAGTCAAGAAATGGAAATAAAGCTCATGTTCTTTGGATAATCTCAGACTTTGAAAATTAGAGCAAAACATATCTCTCATTCTCTGTATTTTTTCATGCCTTAGATTTTACTGTATTTTTCAAACTCAGTCTATGACATTTTATCTCTTTTGACAAAAGAACTTCTGAGTGGCTTAACATTGACAGTTGGTGTACTTATCTCTCTCTGTTGAAACTTTTTATAAAGTTAAAATCAGATTTTTAAAAAATTCTGAAAAGAAGATTAAAAAAATATTTTTAATCTATCATTTCACTATAGCAATGATTACTATAAGAACAGGTAAGACTATTACATTGCACAATATTTTTTATTACATGATTTTCTACTTCATTTGAAACTTTTTATAAGTCATGTAATTACCTCACTGCAACTCTAGGAGGAAAATATGTTCCCATCCCGGGGCAAATAAACCTTTGAAACCGGAATCAGTCAAAGGGAGAAATAAAGTGGGAGAAACCCATTTATTGCTTACAAGCAGTTGTCTATTCCTGCTCGCCTGTGTCTCCAGCCATTTGACTGCGAAGGCCCCATCAAACCTCTCTGGTCAAGGTGTGAATTTTCTCTCCAACCCTCTTGTAATCACCTATTGATACGGAGATGGACTACTTCTCTCCACACCTTGGAAACACTTATTGATTGGGAGATGAACTAAGGCCAGGTGAGAGATTATGGAAATATGGCAATTTTACCCTTAACCTCCCTCCACTTTTTCTACTTTAAAAGTGAGTATCATGATTAACTAAGATGTTTGGAGTAATTCAGAAAAACACATTTAAAAGAAATTGAAAAATACATATGTATTCAACAAATACTTTTAGCACTATTAATAGAGGTGATTAGAAATAACTGTGATAGTGGTAGGATATTATTTGATTTAGATATTAAGAACTGAGGCGTAAATCATACATCACAAAGAATTATTACATGACATAATATCCTGTTCCACAATATCCCCATGTCTATGTTAACATGTTAAAAGCTTTAAGTGCTGTGTGTAGATGTCTCTTTTTCTTCTAGTCCAATTTATAGTTCCAGACAAGACAGAACTTCAAATCCTGACCTCTAAAAATCTCTAATTCACACATTCATTCATTCATTAATGCTTTCATTTATTCCTTTAGTCAAGAGGGGCTTACTTATTCCCCTCATGCATCAACTACAGGGCTCTGAATAGATACATTACATTTCAGATCTGAATAAAAGATTTTTTTTTTCTGGTGCTTAGGTAAATTTAAAATAAAGTTATTCTGGAGTTTTTTAATTGTCCTAAACTCATTAACATTTGAATGAAAAATTACTCATGTAAAATCCATTTTCTTTGTTCCTTAGGTAACAGGAAGCCCTTTTTATCCCTTGAAGATGTAAATATGTAAAATTGTTTCAGTATGCTAACATTTTGTGAAATCAAGGGTTAAGAGCAAGGAGAAAAATCCTATAGAAAGATATGGCTTTAGTAAATTTTAAATGTATCTATAATTTATAACTTATTTTCTCTGCCAAATTTTCTAAATGTCTTCAGCAAGATACTATTACTATTTTGAGGCCCTTTAAATGTGGTAAGTACAAAAGATTCTTCATCAGAATAGGTGGAAAATTGTACTTAGTATTCTATTCCATGGGGTTACTTCTGTCAGCTGAATGCAACTTGAAGTTGAAAGTAATTTTGAGGATTCAGATAAAATTATCTTCATACAGACTTGGTTGGTACCATATGTCTAGGTATTCAAAGGATCCTGATTCAGAAAAAAAAAAAAAAGACAATGAAGTGATTTTTAGCACATGTACATCAGAGACCATTTAAAGTTAATGTTTTTAAGGCTAAGCTTATCTGGGTGACCAAAGAGTGGGAAATCAGGTTAGTAACAAAGGGAAGCAATTTTACCTAGATTACAATAAATCAACATTTTAACAATTGTTCTTGACTTTTATAGCAAACCATAATAATAGTTTCTAAATGGAGTAATTTACTTGTCTAAGTGGCAAAGTCCTTTAGCATAGAAGTATCATAACTTTCTGGGGCATTTAGTTTTCAGAGTTCAACTTTTATATCAATACAATAAATTGAACTGGGTCTGTTGACAAGTTAAGAAGAATAATGGCTCTGGGGGATGTCAGATTTGTTTTGGAGCAGGAATACAACTGTTATTTTTCTCCGCCTTAGCTTTATTGAACCAGAATAAAAACCATAAGACGTGAAATAGACAGGCAGCCAAATTTACTAAAATAAAAACACAATACTTTGATGTATGTTGAAAATAAAGCTACTCTTCCCATATTAAGTTTATAATGAAAAACTGGTGAGTGTTTTTTTTATTAAAATATTTATAGGCAAAATGTGGATATATCTGTGCATGTCATATATGTCTCCTTTCCTTTTCTTAATTAAAAATAGCCTGTATTTCCATGCTACATTATCAAACATACACACATACATTCCCCCTCCCCATAGTGTGCTTAAAAGCAGAATTGTATTAGCATAAATATTAGAGTTTTTCCAGACGGATGATTCTGAAGAACTGTAGTCATTATGTTTTAGAACCCTTTTGTCTTCTTTTTATTTTTATTTTTTATTTTTTATTTTTCGTATATATATTTTTATTTTATTAAGGTATTATTGACATACACTCTTGTGAAGGTTTCACATGAAAAACCAATGTGGTTACTACAATTACCCATATTACCAAGTCCCCACTCATATCCCAATTCAGTCACTGTCCATCAGTGCAGTAAGATGACACAGATTCACTGTTTGTCTTCTCTGTGCTACACTGTTTTCCCCGTGATCCCCACACCTTGTGTACTAAACAAAATACCCCACAATCCCCTTCTCCCACCCTCCCCATCCGCCCTCCTACACCCCTCCTCTTTGGTAACAACTAGTCCCTTCTTGGAGTCTCTGAGTCTGCTACTATTTTGTTCCTTCAGTTTTGCTTCGTTGTTATACTCCACAAATGAGGGAAATCACTTGGCACTTGTCTTTCTCTGCCTGGCTTATTTCACTGAGCATAATATCCTCCAGCTCCATCCACGTTGTTGCAAATGGCAGAATTTGTTTCCTTATTATGGCTGAATAGTATTCCATTGTGTATATGTACCACCTCTTCTTTATCCATTCATCTACTGATGGACACTTAGGTTGCTTCCATATCTTGGCTATTGTAAATAGTGCTGCAATAAACATAGGTGTGCATATATCTTTTTGAATCTGAGAAGCTGTATTCTTTGGGTAAATTCCAAGGAGTGTGATTCCCAGGTCAAATGGTATTTGTATTTTTAGTTTTTTGAGGAACCTCCATATTGCTTTCCACAACGGTTGAACTAGCTTACATTACCAACAGCAGTGTAGGAGGGTTCCCCTTTCTCCGCATCCTTGCCAGCATTTGTTGTTCTTAGTCATTTGGATGGTGGCCATCCTTACTGGTGTGAGGTGATATCCCATTGTGGTTTTAATTTGCATTTCCCTGATGATAAGTGATGTGCAGCATCTTTTCATGTGTCTGTTGGCCATCTGAATTTCTTCACTGGAGAGCTGTCTCTTCATATCCTCCGCCCATTTTTTAATCAGGTTATTTGCGTTTTGGGTGTAGAGGCATGTACGTTCTTTATATATTTTGGCTGTTAACCCTTGTTGGATATGTCATTTACAAATAAATTCTCCCATACTGTAGGATGCCTTTTTGTTCTATTGATGGTGTCCTTTGCTGTACAGAAACTTTTTAGTTTGATGTAGTCCTAGGAGTTCATTTTTGCTTTTGTTTCCCTTGATTGGGGAGATACATTCAGGAAGAAGTCGTTCATGCTTATATTCAGGAGATTTTTGCCTATGTTGTCTTCTAAGAGTTTTATGGTTTCATGACTTACATTCAGGTCTTTGATACATTTCGAGTTTTCTTTTGTGTATTGGGTTAAACAATAATCCAGTTTCATTCTCTTGCATGTAACTGTTCAGTTTTGCCAACACCAGCTGTTGAAGAGGCTGTCATTTCCCCATTGTATGTCCATGGCTTCTTTATCATATATTAATTGACCGTATATGGTTGGGTTTATATCAGGGCTCTCTAGTCTGTTCCATTGGTCTATGGGTCTGTTCTTGTGTCAGCACCAATTTGTCTTGATTACTGTGGCTTTGGAGTAGAGCTTGAAGTCAGGGAGCGTAATTCCCCCCACTTTATTCTTCCTTCTCAGGATTGTTTTGGCTATTCAGGGTCTTTTGTTGTTCGATATGAATTTTAGAACTATTTGCTCTAGTTCATTGAAGAATGCTGTTGGTATTTTGATAAGAATTGCATTGAATCTGTAGATTGCTTTAGGCAGGATGGCCATTTTAACAATATTAATTCTTCCTATCCATGAGCATGGGATGTGTTTCCATTTATTGGTATCTTCTTTAATTTCTCTCATGAGTGTCTGGTAGTTTTCAGAGTATATGTCTTTCACTTCCTTGGTTAGGTTTATTCCTAGGTATTTTATTCTTTTTGATGCAATTGTGAATGGAATTGTTTTCCTGATTTCTCTCTCTGCTAGGTCATTGTTAGTGTATAGGAATGCCACAGATTCCTGCATATTAATTTTGTATCCTGCAACTTTGCTGAATTCAGATATTAGATCTAGTAGTTTTGGAATGGATTCTTTATGGTTTTTTATGTATAATATCATTTCATCTGCAAACAGGGACCGTTTAACTTCTTTCCTGCCAATCTGGATGCCTTTTATTTCTTTGTTTTCTCTGATTGCCGTGGTTAGGACCTCCAGTACTATGTTGAATAACAGTGGAGAGAGTGGGCATCCCTGTCTTGTTCCCGATCTTAGATGAAAAGCTTTCAGCTTCTCGCTGTTAAGTATGATGTTGGCTGTGGGTTTGTCATATATGGCCTTTATTATGTTGAGCTGCTTGCTCTCTATACCCATTTCCTTGAGAGTTTTTATCATGAACGGATGTTGAATTTTGTCAAATGCTTTTTCAGCATCTATGGAGATGATCGTTGTGGTTTTTGTCCTTCTTTTTGTTGATCTGGTGGTTGATGTTAATGGATTTTCGAATGTTGAACCATCCTTGCATCCTTGAATTAAATCCTACGTGATCATGATGGATGATCCTTTTGATGTATTTTTGAATTCAGTTTGCTAATATTTTGTTTAGTATTTTTGCGTCTATGTTCATCAGGGATATTAGTCTGTAGTTTCTTTTTTTGTGGTATCTTTGCCCGGTTTTGGTATTAGAATGATGCTGGCCTCATAGAATGAGTTTGGAAGTATTCCCTCTTCTTCTACTCCTCGGAAACTTAAGGAGGATGGGTATGAGGTCTTCATTAAATGTTTGATAAAATTCAGCAGTGAAGCCATCTGGACCAGGCATTTTGTTCTTAGGTAGGTTTTTGATTACCAGTTCAATTTCGTTGCTGGTAATTGGCCTGTTGAGATTTTCTGTTTCTTTCTGGGTCAGCCTTGGGAGATTGTATTTTTGTAGAAAGTTGTACATTTCTTCTACGTTATCCAGTTTGTAAGCATATAATTTTTCATAGTATTCTCTAATAGTTCTTTATATTTCTGTGGTGTATGTAATGATTTTTCCTTTCTCATTTCTGATTCTGTTTATGTGAGTAGAGTCTCTTTTTTTCTTGGTATGTCTGGCTAGGGGTTTATCTATTTTGTTTATTTTCTCAAAGAAGCAGCTCTTGCTTTCTTTGATCCTTTTTATTGTTTTATTTTTCTCGATTTTATTTATTTCTGCTCTAGTCTTTATTATGACCCTCCTTCTACTGATTTTGGGCCTCATTTGTTCTTCCTTTTCTAGTTTCATTAATTGTGAGTTTAGACTGCTCATATGGGATTTTTCTTCTTTCCTGAGGTAGGCCTGTATTGCAATATACTTTCCTCTTAGCATGGCCTTCACTGCGTCCCACACATTTTGCGATGTTGAATTATTATTGTCATTTGTCTCCATATATTGCTTCACCTCTGCTTTTATTTGGTAATTTATCCACGGGTTATTTAGGAGCATGTTATTAAGCCTCCATGTGTTTGTGGGGTTTTTCATTTTCTTTGCATAATTCATTTTTAGTTTCATTCTTTTGTGGTCTGAGAAGCTGGTTGGTACAATTTCAATCATTTTGAATTTACCGAGGCTCTTTTTGTGGGCTAGTATATGATCTATTTTTGAAAATATTCCATGTGCACTTGAGAAGAATGTGTATTCTGCTGCTTTTGGGTGTAGAGTTCTGTAGATGTCTGTTAGGTCCATCTGTTCTAATGTGTTGTTTAGTGCTTCTGTCTTCTTACTTATTTTCTGTCTGGTTGATCTGTCCTTCAGAGTGAGTGGTGTGTTGATGTCTTCTAGAATGAATGCATTGCATTCTATTTTCCCCTTTAATTCTGTTAGTATTTGTTTCACATATGTAGGAACTCCTGTGTTGGGTGCATAGATATTTATAATGGTTATATCTTCTTGTTGGATTGACCCTTTTATCATTATGTAATGTCCTTCTTTGTCTCTTGTGAGTTTCTTTGTTTTGAAGTCTATTTTGTCTGATATAAGTACTGCAACTCCTGCTTTTTTCTCCCTATTAGTTGCATGAAATGTCTTTTTCCATCCCTTCACTTTTAGTCTTTGTATATCTTTGGGTTTAAAGTGAGTCTCTTGAAGGCAGCATATAGATGGGTTTTGTTTTTTTATCCATTCAGTGACTCTATGTCTTTTGATTGGTCCATTCAGTCCATTTACATTTAGGGTGATTATGGATAGGTATGTACTTATTGGCATTGCAGGCTTCAGATTCGTGATTACCAAAGGTTCAAGGTTAACTTCCTTACTATCTAAGCATCTAACTTAACTCACTTAATATGCTATTACAAATATAATATAAAGGTTCTTTTTTTGTTTTGTTCTTTTCCTCCTTCTTTTTGTTCCTCCTCCATTTTTTATATATTAGGTATCATATTCTCTACTGTTTTTCTATCCCTTGATTGACTTTGGGGATAGTTAATTTAATTTTGCATTTTCTTAGTAATTAGCTGTTCTACTTTCTTTTCTGTCGTTCTATTACCTCTGGGAACAGCTATTAAACCGTAAGAACACTTCCATATATAGCAGTCCCTCCAAAATATGCTGTAGAGATGGTTTGTTGGAGGTAAATTCTCTCAGCTTTTGCTTATCTGGAAATTGTTTAATCTCTCCTTCAAATTTAAATGATAATGTTGCCAGATAAAGTAATCTTGGTTCAAGGCCTTTCTGCTTCATTGCATTAAATACATCATGCCACTCCCTTCTGACCTGTAATGTTTCTGTAGAGAAGTCTGATGATAGCCTGATCACCTTTCCTTTGTATGTGATCTTATTTCTCTTTCTGGCTGCTTTTAATAGCCTGCTCTTATCTTTTATCTTTGCTATTTTAATTACTGTATATCTTGATGTTGTCTTCCTTAGGTCCCTTGTGTTGGGAGATCTGTGCACCTCCATGCCCTGAGACACTATCTCCTTCCCCAAATTGGGGAATTTTCAGCAATCACCTCCTCAAAGACAGTTTCTATCCCTTTTTCTCTCTCTTCTTCCTCTGGTGCCCCTATAATGTGAATATTGTTCCGTTTGGATTGGTCACATAGTTCTCTCAATATTCTTTCATTCTTAGAGATCCTTTTTTCTCTCTGTGCCTCAGCTTCTTTATATTCCTCTTCTCAAATTTCTATTTCATTTATCATCTCCTCCACTGTATGTTATCTGCTTTTAAAATTTCCTATTGTATGTTTCATTTCTGATACTGTGTTCCATAATGATTGGATCTCTGACCAGAATTCATTCCTGAGTTCTTGAATATTTTCTGTACCTCCATGAACATGTTAATGATTTTTATTTTGAAATCCCTCTCAGGCAGATTCATGAAGTCTATTTCACTTGAATCTTTCTCAGGGGTTGTATTCGTATTCATAATTTTACTTTGAATTGGGTTCCTTTGGCCTTTCATTTTTGTATATGGTGGCCTGTAGTGCCCAGAAGCTCTAGTCCCTGGAGCTGCTCAGCCCCTGAAGCAATGTCGGGGATTGCAGGGGAGTGGTATTGGTGCCTGGGGGGAGGAAAGAGCTGTTTCCTGCTTCCTGGCTGCTATGCCTGTCTCCACTGCCTAAACCAGTGGGCCGAGCACACAGGTATAAGCCTCTGTGCTTTGTGTTTGTAGTTGCTGTAGACAGATCTTCTCTCTGGCTGGCCTAGCGCCAGGGTAGGGTTTCCCAGTTTGCAAGCCCAGTGCGGCTCACCAGGAGAAAGGCGCAGTAGTCTGCCTGGCACAGAGGGGGTTCTTGGAGCTGTGTAGGCAGCCAGGGAGCTGGAGCACCTGAAGACTGTGAAAGTCCCCAATCTGCTGGGCAGAGTGCACCCAGACAATTTTTGTCTACCTGTCCATTCTCCTGAGCAATAAGCTCTGTGCAGTCCTTGTCGCTTTAGCAGCTCTCTTGCTAAGGGCTTCTTTGTTAGGAAGGTTCTCAGCCCGCCCACCTTTCTTTTTTCCCAGAGCAGCTGGATATGGATCCCTGCTTTCCATAAGCAGCTGGAATCTTAGTCTTTCCTGGAATTCTGCCTGTCTTAGCTTTTCAACCCCCTAATTATGAGAGGATCATGCAAGCACCATGAAATGTAGGTTTGTGCTCCCAGAGCAGATCTCCGGAGTTAGGTATTCAGCAGTCCCAGCTCTCCACTCCCTCCCTGCTCTGTTCCTCTTCCTCCCAATGGTGAACTGGGGTGAAGAAGGTCTTGGATCCCACAGGACCACAGATTTAGTACCTTACCCTTTTCTGTGAGGTGTGCTCTTGTCTCCAGGTGTGTGCAGTTTGGTGCAGTCCTCTTTCCTGATGCTCTTCAAGAGTAGTTGTATTAGTTATATTTCCATATTATATGCGGTTTTAGGAGGAAGCCTCTGTGTCACCTCTCACGCTGCCATCTTTAATCCAATCTCTATGTCTCCTTTCTTAAAAACATATGTTACCGAATCTTTTACTTTGCTTAAAATGTAATTGAGTCAAATGTTAAATGGTTAAAGAATTAATTTCATAAATATTCCCTGACAGATTATTGTGTGTAGGGCACAGTGTTATATTCTGTACAGGACATATATCTCATGAGTTTTGGTCTTGAGTTAAGGAGAACTTTATCTCCTTGATGAATTAACCAGTATCATCTTATCTCTCTGAAAATATGAAAATATGCTGATTTATGTCTGGATGTAGTAACTGCCCATGGTGTCTCTTGAATATCCAGGTACTTTTGCTCTCACTGATTGAGTTGTATGCTAACTAAAAACCAGCTGTGTGTGCTCCAAAATCAGCTGTTTTTGCTTTAGTAACACAGTAATTTAATTTAGAATTACATTTTGTTTTGGGTCCCCAAGATTGCTCTGAAGTTGGATGGTTTGCTAAAAGGACTCTGCATATAGCTGGATCACAGCTAAGATTTATTACAGGGAAAGAAAACAAAGCAAAGTCAATGACTGGAAAATGTGTGTGGTGCAAAGTTAGGAAGAGACCCAGCACAAATTTCCGAGGAATTGTACAGGATACACTAAATTCCTCTAGCAATTAGTTGTTGTAATGACCCATGTAAAAGTGTTGTCCACCAGAGAAACTCAGGTGAGCCTAGCAATTCAGGAGTTTTGAGAGTCAGTCACATAGGCATCCTAGCACATGCCAAAATTCCATACTCTCAGAAGAGCAGATGTTCTTCATAAGTTACATTCTTTGCACACAGTTTAGGAACACGGAACTACTTTTACCATTTAGAGGCAACTTTATACCATTGCAGGGAACTTTTTGCCGACTATGTTAAGTCTTCTCTTCATATACATACACCAATGCAATATTAAATATAATTGTAGTAAAACAAAGAACAAGAAAGTTGTTTTGATGAAAACTAAGTTTATAAAAAAAATAACTGCATTTGAATTCGATATGTGCTAGACTATTATCCAACTTTCATGTTTACAAGAATCACTTGGAGATTTGTGAAAGTGCAGGTTCATACTGAATTAATTCTGGCATAGATCCGAGAGACTATTTCTAATGAATTCCAAGGTATAATGATGCAGCTACTGATCTGAACTAAGAGCAGCAAGGTTCTAGAGGAGGCTAAAAAGAAAGAAAAATAATACAAATTCAAATATTTTACCTTGGGACTTATATATGAGTTTTTTTTTAAGTTGCTGCTCAGTATTCAAGAAATAAAATTGACATCAGTAGACAAAGCATTGTGACTGTGGTTTAGGAAGGACAATTTTGCAGAACTCTGATCAATAGACTCACTTAGAGAAAAGGTCTTAGCTCTACACTAAAATATTCATGAATGTACAAGTACGTATTTTAATTTAATATAAAATATTTATGATTTGAATGTCTCAGCAATTATCAATTTTTGTAACTTTTTCAATAATTCGACTGATCTGGAACTTTGTAGTGAATAGCAGGGCTTCTAGGGAATTACACAGAAATAAGCCCATGGAAAGAACAAAGGGATATAGAGGTTGAGGATGGGGAAATTACTCCAATTAGAAATGTTCCTTTGCAAAGCAGGTGGCATTTGAACCTAGGAGGCTTTGAAAGATGAGTCAATTTTGATAAGCAGTGACAGAAGTAATGGGAAATGATGGCAGGATCTTTTCTTAAAGAGTGCGATTTATGGAAGAATGTAGTTAAGTCTGGGAAGGTAGATCGATTGGTTCCAGATTGTAGGACTTTGGTGGATGGAGTAAAAGCATGTATTAAAAACAAAAATAATGTACTCACTGTACTCCAACAACCCCAACTGAAATCCTCCAATGGCTTTCCCTAACACTTAAGATCAAATTCCCAATCTTGACGAGACCTCGAATGGATGCCCGCCTTGACTACTTCTCTTATAGCCACACTTGTGTTCTTTACATTCTTGAATATGTCAAACACAATACCACGTCAAGGCTTTTGTATCAACTGTTGTCTCTGCCTGGTAGAATCTTTACCCAGACATTCTCTTGACTTTCTCTTTCCCTGTTTAGTTTTTACTTTGCTCAGGTGTCACCTAGTCAAAGAAGCCATCCTGGGGAGCCTGATCTAAAATAGCACCTACTCCTTACAGTCTGTCCTTTTACTCTGCTTCAGCTTTTCTGCATAGCATTTATAGGAATCTGGCATTATTTTTTATATTGTGTATTTTTTTTCTTGTCTACCACTCAAATGTAAGTTGAGCTAGCTGTAGTATCTCTAACGCCTAAAAAAATGAATAAAGCAGAGTAGGCACTCAATAAATATTAGATGAATACCTGTTCAGGTATCATGATTTATGCATTGAATTTTTCATATGTCAGAGCTGATTTAATGTGATACGATGAAAAGGCCTATGAAATTAATGGTTTTAGTGATGTAAGGTTTCTCCTCAGAGACAGAACAATTCTTAATTACAGTGGGTGTTCAATAAATATTGGATGAATGAATAGGTATCCTCATTTATCACCCATTGAATTTTTCATCCCCACATCATAGCTACGTTTTTCCCATAAACTGTGACCATGTGTTCACAAGAATTATGTATCTTTCCAATGGTATTCTCAGGTTTCACATCCCAGGTTATTAAGCTGTTTCTTAGAGTATTGAATATCAGAAAATGTGGTCCAAGAGGAAGATGTGAACCCCTCTGGTTGTACTTAAAAACAAGACAGTAGAATCAGAGAATAAAGAAGGAGCCTACATTGAAGAGGCCAAAGTTTTAGTTACCAGTGTGTGGAGCCAGTATGTCTGTCATGTCCACGTGTGTATGGTATGTATATATACCTAGAATATCTGTAGCTCAGTATCCTTTAACATACACTTCATACCGTTGTTAAACATGAACATATGCACCAGGCATTCCTCTGGACAGTCTTTAGATTCTCTAGGTATTGTTTAGGTAGCATTATGAAAGCCCATAATTATTATTGGAAGGATGAACTCCAGGTTGAAGAGAGAAATCCTGTAGCTGATGCACCTGTGGGTGGTAGAAGAGGGCTTTGTTTGACCTTTAGATTTCAAGTGGGATGGTCATTATGCAAGTGCCTTCAGACAGTATGATGAATGCCTCCCCATTCTAATTCTGGGCTCAGATATGGGATTTGCATTGCCCAGCAGAATGAGGCAGAGGCAAAGTTGTGCAGTTCCAAGCTCAGGCCTCAAGATTCCTTAGATATTTCCACTCGCCCTCTTGCATCTCGGCCACTGGCATACAGAGGACATACCGGACACCTCTACTCATCCTAGGAGGATAATGAGACACCTGGAGCAGAGTCAACCCACAGATACATGAGTGAGTAAGCAGCGATCATCCAAGCTCAGTACGGATGAGCTGAATGCCACAGATGTGAGGAATACATGTTGATTGTTCTAAGGCATTGAGAGCTGGGGTGACCTGTTATGCAGCAAAAGCCTGTTGATATAGGCAACATACCAGGGATATTGTGTCACTGGATTCTCTTCTCCCCTCCTAGTCATTGTACTTCTGTCTCTACTGCTTCAGCAATTGTTTATACAACTTTTTCACAAGTTCTCTTTTCCATTCATACCACCATCACCACCTTTATTTAAGTACTTTCTGTATTTCATTCCGTAGTTTTCTCTTTTGCCTTTTTCTTTTTCTTCAGTGACATGAGAAAATAATCATATATTGCATATATCACATCATAGTGCTTTTTTCATTGAAGTATCATTGACATACAGTCTTATGTTGGTTTCAAATATATAACACAGTGGTTCAACAGTTACCCATATCATTAAATACTGACCCCCTCCAGTGTGATCACTGTCTACCCACATGGTAAGATATCACAGAATCATTAACCGTATTCTCCATGCTACTGTCTCTGTGACCAACCTGTACTGTGACTGTGAATTACTGTGGCCCTTTATCCCCCCTCTCTCACCCTCCCCAACCCCATTCCCTTGGTAACCACTAGTCCCTTCTTGGTGTCTATGAGTCTCCTGCTATATTGTTCTTTTTGTTTTTCTTCTGCCTCTTTCTTATATTGTTTTGTAAGATGCTAACAGGACTATAGTAATATGGTGTTCCATTCTTAAAAAAAAAAAGAAAGGAAAAGAAAAGGAATTCTTAAATCAAACCAAAATTAAGTGTTGTTTTTTAGTAGGGTTTCAAAAGATTTCAATATGCTGTTATAGGTCGAATTGTGTTCCCTAAAAATTTGTTGACCTACCAACCCCTTGAACCTCAGAATATGACTTTATTTGGAAACAGGGTCATTGCAGATATAATTCATTAAGTTGACTATGGTCATTCTGGAGTAGGAGGGACCCCCTAATATAATAGCATAGTGTCCTAACGAAAGGGGGAAATGTTGACACAGGCACACACACACAGGAATACCAACACCTTAGTGTCAGTGTTATGCTCCCACAAGCCAAGCCACTCCCAGAAGCTAGGATGGAGGCCTGGAATAGGTTCTTCCCTATAACGTAAGTGGGTGAGATCATGGCTTTGTTGACACCTTAATTTCAGGCTTTTGGCCTCAGAACTGTGGACAATACGTTTCTGTGGTTCTAACACACCCAGCTTGTGGTACTCCGTTACAGCAGCTCTAGCAAAGTAACACATTTTCCAGTAGGCATATTCACCTGCAGGAAAGAATCTTAGCTTCCCAGACTTATTTCATCAGGTGCTGTTCCTCTAACTCTTTTCCAAAGCTTCCTGTCAAATATTTCCTTGTTGGTGTATGTGATTCCTTGTGATAATTTTTGGATGATATTTGACAAAACCCAAGATTCTAAAATCAAGAATCAAGTGTGGTTAAAAGTAACCAAAACTCTTTCAACACTAAGTATGTGCCATCTCTCTATCTTTTATAAAAACATAGTACTATTCATATTCAATGCCTTTAAAATGTAACTCACAAAGTCTAAAGTCTTCCACATAATTTTTTCTCACAGCACTCTCAGAAAAGGAAATCACCTTTGTCGGAGAAAGATTTCCCACCATCATTTCCCATTGATGACTTAGTGAATGTAGCCTATTAGGAAAGAGAAAATAGATTTGACTCGTGGCCTTTCCATACAGGGAGGGTTTTATGAGACTTACTACCGCTTGGCTGAAAATGAACTTTAGAGAAAAAGTGGAATAATGTGTTCTGCAGAGCATTTTATGTAACTTTTCTTCTTTATCATCACACATGAAGCCAACACTGACAGAACATCCAGAATTTATACTGGACTTTGTGTTTCATAGGATCCAGCCTAGGTACGACCTGCAACTGAGCAATCATTCTAAGTTATTATTAAGAAGAAATTGTTTGTATAACACTAATATATTCTTCTTGAGCAAGCAGTGTCTAGAGATGATCACAAATTACAATGCTGGATACTCAATTTCCATGAGACGGTGATTCTCAGGGGCTTAAGTGGCTTCTCATGCATTCTCATATATCCTGCATTTCCGCTACAGAGGAGGCATCTGAAAATATCATTTAAAGCTTGTATCAAGGTCTTAGGTATTTTTATTTTTATTTTGAATGTTTCACATGTGTTATTTTGGAAGAATAATGTCTGAAAGCAAAGTGAAAGAATTTTTAAAGTAAGCTGGTAGCATACTGTTGTGGAAAGATAAATGGACTTCAGTGGGACTAGTAGGGTTCCAGTCCTGACACTGGAGTAGACTTTGAACATCTCAACCTCTGAGGCCTTAGTTTTCTTCTCCGTGAAAGGAGAGGATTGGACAAGATAATTTCCAGCTGTAAAATATTACAGCTTGGACGTAAGTGGAGCTTCTGTTTAAGTCTGAGTCATGTTTGTATATATCAGTGAAGAGATCATACAGACCCATCAAGAATATATCTCGTGAGCTGATTAAACGGGGTGGGGCAGGGTCTTTTTGGAGCATATTTGAATACAGGACCTTAGGGGAAAGACAGTTGGTGGACAGTGTGCTATCTAGTTCTTATCTCAGTTGAGTGAACTGGTTTTCCTTGCTCCACAAGATATACAGCCAAGTTAAAAGTTGTGTCATCAGAAGGTATGACAATATTTCCTTCTTCCTAAGGAGCCATTCTTCATCACATGCACTAACAATAAGTTTTCACAGGCAACAACATAAAAGGATATGCTACATTAAATTTACCTATCAATGTGCTACACATCTTGATTTCAGAAGCTGTAAAATACAAAGGAAACTTGTGACTCAGGTTAAAAGAAATAAGGCATTTGAGATATGGAACTACAAGCTATCCTGTATCACTATCTGAAATCACGGATATGTCAAGTATCCTCTCTCCTCTCATGTAAATACAAGTACCTTGGCTATCTCATTCATTGCTTTGCCTTTACTACCTTGCTCCTTGTTTGACCTCCAGTGCCTTGAGCAATGCTTAGCACATAGAAGACATTCAACACATATTTGTTATTGAATAAGTGAATTAATGATGACACCTGCCACATGTTCACAGAGAACACAGTCCTCATTTTTACATGGCAAACAGTGTACCACCTGAACAGTACTGACTGATGGGAACTCAGGGCTTCGTTATGGCATAAGGCTTAGCCTTGGGAAATCACTGCTCTGAACAAGAAGCCTGTATCCTTGAGAATGGTATCCATAGTGTACCAATAGCGTGAGGCTTCCATCTCAAATAGTGTATAGAGAAGGTAATAGCAACACTGTTTAGCCCATGTAGGGTGACAACATATATAAACACATCACTAGGAAACTGGAATTCCTGCCAGATGTAGGTAGATGCAGCTAGCCGGTACCATTTCAGTTATGACTGTGAACATAATTTCCCTGGGGAAAGCTGGGTTAAAATTCCACTTCTTATTCAATGTGTATTGAGTGCTTATTACATAAAATAACTTGCTAAGTTCTGAGAATGCAAAATGAACAAGAAATATTTTCTGTTCATCCTATCCTAACTACCCCTGCCAAAGCTCATTTTATTTGAGAGAAATAAACAATTTATTTTGTTTAAATAAATGACATATTGTAAGGAATGTTTTCTAGAAACATAGAAAGATAGGGCCTCTATCTCATATCTTCTAGGAAACTAAAGACAAAAACTAGCCTGGTTTTTCTCAAAGATTATCTATATTCTATTATCTTCTAAAAGTTGAACCTGAGTCCATTATCTGTAAGATAAACAACTAGTTAAGCTGATGACCTCCAGGGAAAGCCAAGTATTGATATTACATATAACTACAAACAAAGTCAGTATTTTTTTTACTGAAAAGAGAAATACATTGATACAATTATAAAAAGAACCTGCAACTTTTGAGACAAATACTCTATGAGCCAAAGCTGTGTAATCATCTGTAGCAAAGAAATGTATATTGAAATAATGCAGGGTTGTATACATGTACGATTACTGAGAAACAACCTGATAGGTGTGAGAAAAAGCCAGAGAAAATTGGGAGGTCAAGGTGCATGCAAATTTTAATTATTTTCACTAATCATCTTGATAGAAAATTGGATACTTGTTTTAAGGAACTACCAAATTTGAAAAGAAAAAAAAAACAGTTAATTTTTGTTTCTAAGTGTAGTAGAAATGGCAATTCTCTGTAGTCTTTCCTTAGTTGATAGAAATTAAATGTTGCAGGTTCTAAAAGCATTAATTTCTATCTGCTTTGAGTAAAGGAAAGGTGTGAAAACAAATAAGTCAAGATTACCTTAAATGTTGAGCAATGAAGATGTGATGAATGAAGAGGACATAATGATTAAACTCTAGGAAATTTCTACATGATTAGAACGCTCGTAGGAAGTCATTGAATGGGGCAGCGATCTCATAAGTATCCTTACTGGGGAAAACCTGAAAATAGCCAAAAGCCATATTGTAGAGGAATGAAATAAGGGGAATTATCTTGCTGTTTTGTATAATTCACCTGCCCCATCGTTATATTTTCCTGTATATTATAGTGTAATGTTAAATAGCAGGTTTCTTTATAAAAGTTTAGATTTATAAGAATAGAATTAATCATTCCTAAAAAGTTCACACACTATAATAAAATATCAAATATCCACTCATTTTACTCTCAGAAATGAGAGGAGGGGGAGTTGGGTGGGTAACAGGAGAAAACTATCACTTTGACCTACAGTTTTCTTCTCTCTTAAGTGGCTACTTTTGGGGCACTTATATTAAAGGGTAGCTACCTTCCCATGTCCAATTTGTAAGCAAGGAGGGTTTATCCCAAGGGTTAGCCTAGCCATATTCTTTTCCATTTCTTCTCTTTCACATATGATTAAACATACTCAATCCTCTCTACTTGAAAGTGTTGAAGGGTTGGCCACATAATTTATGAAGTCCAGTGCAAAATTAAAAGGCAGGACCCCATGTTCAAAAATATCATGAAAGGCAACAAAACATAAAACTTTCCTTTCTTCCACAGTCTCCCTCTTGACTTGCCATTGTGTTTTCTACTTGTTATTTAATGCCACTAAAACTAAGAAAAAATATTAATATGAATTTTACTTTTCATAATTATATTATACAATGCCAGTTTATAACACAAATATAGGAACATAAAACTTGTATGCATAACCACCAAAATGATACAGTTCATATTTCATACATGTGGAAATACTGTATAAAATGAACTCAACTGCTTTTATTTCACATTTGATATGCACACGTGTTGCCAATGTACTGCCCTCAGCTCTGATGAGTAAGGAGATGAAAGGATGTATCGATTGCCGTGTCTTTCCCCTTTTTTCTCTGCCATCATTTTCAGTTAAGTGTGAGAATTTTACTGATATGTATGCCCATGGTTGAAGAAATAGAGGTGAACTGAGGATAACAGAAATAAGTAGAGAGACAAGGGATCATGATAATAAGTAAAGGGATGATGATCAGGTTCTGTAATACTGAAGAACCGCTAACGGGGAAACACAAGAAGTTGTCTTGAAAGGGAAAGTCAGTTTGAGATTACAGGAGTTCAGAGTGAATATGTGACATTTTGGGTGAACTGGTGTCCTGGGTGGATGGGTTTAAGGTGAACAGGACAAAGAGATTGTGTTTTGTTTGATTATTAGATAATAGGGAATGCTTGTCAGAGGTTTTAATAATCACTGCAGCATCCTTCAAATCTCGAAGTGTTTTTCTTCAAGCATTCAAAAGGTGGTTTTGTGCTTAAAAGTTGCCCAATTAAGGGAGTTATTATCTTACCTTCACAATGCCCTAATCACCCATAAATTGAATTAAAAGCACTGTCTGCCAGATTTCTTTTGGATTCATCATAATTATCCAGCAAATAGTTTTCAAAATCAGTAGGTTGCAAAAATAGTATTTGGTTTGTACAGTTCGCTTTAACCTCATATATATTTATCTGTTAGTCATATCCCCTGCCGACCTCCCTCGGTATTTAGAGCAACCTTACATAATTAGACTCACAGAGCAAGAGCATCTTGCAGCATCCGTGTGCCCATGTCTTTGTGACATTGTGTTAACTGTTTGAAAAGTATGAAAAGGAAAGATTCAAGTCTTTGAACCTGAAGATTTTAAATAATTGATTTTCTTGATTGTTCTAATCAATCAATTCTTTTCATTGTGGTTTTCCCTAGAAATAATTTTCTACAAAGACCTGTCAGAAAACAAATATTATAAATGGATTAGTTTTTCTTACAGGGCTGGTCTGGTGCGATTTCACTGATGATACTGGTTTTAGTCTCTTTTGGGGACACAGCTTTTTTTTCTACTGAAGGATTAATTTGGAAAAGGTGAAGTTGTTTGCCAGACACATTTTAAAAGTTCACATGTGATTTTTTTTTTCATGAATACCATGAAAAATGCATTATTTTTACAAGATGGATCCATTATATATATTGAATAGTGGGAGGTCATTTTGCAAAGCAGCACTATATTTGAGCCACTAAAATGTTTCCTATCTGGGAGTACTTGAGAAGTAACATTAAAGCTGTTTCCTCATTTTTAGTCCCTTCTATTATTTAGCACTTTTAACAAAAAATATATATTCACTTACAGTATTTCATTTCAACTTTGTAACAATCTGAAAATGTAGATAGTGTTTTCAATTTTAGGTGAATAAACTGTTTTGAGTAGTGAAATTACTTCACTTAAATAATTTAAAAGAAGCTTAAAATAGTTCATTTCATTAAATGAATTTGTAAGGGGAAGAATACTGGACCATAGATATAAATTTAGGAGTGAGTAGGATATAGGAGACATAAAAGCTTGAGACGAAGAAGGAGCCCCCAAATTACACCCAGCAGAACTCCAAACTGTAGAGCGTGAGGGGGTAAGGAGAGTCCGGCTGAGGATTCTGTGAGCTGCAGGACACTTGGCCAGATCAGAGTGGAACCAACATGGGGCGACCTCATCAGGGCTAAATGAGGGGACTGTTATTGGAAGGAAACTATGATCGACTGAGTCAGATGTGGCTAGTAAGACAAATAAGATGAGTGGAAAAAAAGCAACCAGAGTATTTGGTGACAAGGGAGATAACTGCCAAATCTGTCAACTATTGTTTCAGTGGACTAGCAAAGGTGAAAGCCTGATTGTATTCAAGAGACAATAATAGAAGTAGAACAGAGACAATAAAAACATTTTAAATATTTTTTGCTACAAAGGGAACACAGACACTGGATGCTAGTTGAAGGAGAATATGGACATCACAGGAGGGCTCTTTCAGAATGTTTGTCTGATGGGAATGATCCCCGACAGAGGGAAGCGTTTAGGAATAAGTATAGAGAGAGGAAGGGTAGGATGCAGGAGGGTGTGGAAATAAAATAGAGCATCATAGGTACTCAACTGTTGGAGTTCCCCTGGTTACCTGGGCTTGACTTTGACAAGAGGACAGATGACAGAAGTGGTGGCACATGAAAGTGTAATGTGGTCAGTGAAGACAATAGTTTCTTGTAGACTACATTTGAAGTTTTAAATAGATCACAATCATATTCTAGAATGACACTGTACCATAGACAAGCATGAGGGAGCAGCTCTACCTTACACAGTAAATCATTTATATCTGTAGTACTCTTCCCCTGGACCTCCTCTGGGTGACACTGGAGCTCAGAAGCCATTATGTGTAAGGCATTGTTCTCTGTCTACACCAGATCATCATCTGAAAAATCTAGCTACTTCAAAACTGAAGTGAAACACTTTGACCAGAGGGTTGTCCCAAATTCTTTTTGTCTCTTTTGGGGATATTTTTCTGGTTATTCTCATTGCCTGGCACACAGGAGACAGATAAATGAAAGGACTGAAGAAGGTGGCCTTTTTTGATTCGTGTGAGTCTCCAGTGTACTTTTCGTTTCAGCTCCTGCAGTGTACTGAGGTCTGAGTACTTCATCATAGGCACCTGCTTTGTCTTGAATTGATGCCCCAAGCCCTAGAAATGACCTTGATGGCAAGAGGTTCTTTGTCTAGTTGTATAACTTCACGTACATTTGGGCCCACTTCCTTAAGATGTAATTTTCAAAACAAGATTATTGGGGGTGTGATTGTGGGTCAGTGGGATGGTGGTGTGGGTGGCAGTGTGTCATATCCTACTGGTGGATTTGGTTAGCTTTGCCCACAATCTGTCAAGCAGGGGAGAAATGGGGGAAGGAAGAGAAAAACAAGGTATTGAAATAATATAAATCTTTAGTCACTAATAAGGAAAGATCCGTTCCCTACCCTCTTCCTTGAATGAAGCATTTTCCTGATAGCAGTTGGTGATTGGGAAAATCAAAACAGATGAATATGGAATAAGCTGTTGATACTATCCTGTATCAATCATACTAGTCAGATGAATTATTACAAAATGAAGATTGTTATATTTTGGGGCTTTCTCTCCAGACCTCCTGACACTTTGTTGAGCCTCAGAAGTCTGCATGGCCTCAGGGTCCTAAAACCTGCGTTCCACTCACACTGAGGTGGAGAAAGAGCTGCAGCAGCTAGTCAAGGGCGGCTCAGCAAGGGGCTGTGGGAATGTTCACTCTCAGATAACCATTATCCCTAATTGTGAAGCAGATGGGTTTGTTCAGTTTAGCTCCCTAGGTCAAAAGTGTGAGAATTCCTCCCCAGCATCTTGCTAATTTCCACACAGACTCAGAACGAACGGTCCTGACAAGGTGAAGCATTTCCTCTGCTGGGGCTGTTACAGAAAGATCTGTAAGGAAGGGGCTCATTTCCTTCTTCCATCAAGACCAAAGGTTCTACCTGACTTGAATATAACCGGTGGCAGAATCTCACTTAAGTAAATTTGAATAGCTGTTAAGAACTCTGATGCAATATGATCTCTAGCACTCCAGTAATATTTATTATGATGGACCTTCACTAGGCAAATGCCTTTGCATTTAGGCTCGAACCCCTTTCCCCATTACAAGCACAAATACACACACAAACACCATCATGCCCTCCAGACAACACCCCTGAGATTCCTTCCCACTGTTCCCAGATATCTGGAATTCAATTTAGTAACCATCCTGCCAAGTCTTCCTACCTCTGATATCTCCTGAGATCCCTTGTACCCCTCTATACAGAGTTTTAGCCTCAATTTCTCTTTTACTATGGAACTTAATGAACCAGTAGTAAAGATTCCAAACTATTAGCAACGAAAACTATTTCCTTTTCCTGAGAGAAAGGAGGCCAATCTTCAAATGTTCAAATATTCTCTAGAAGTTAGGTAAAATAATTTATATTATTCAAAGAGAAGTCACATAGGGACTGACGATGAAATGTATCCCTTCTTCCTCTTAGAATCAGTTTAGTCATTCTAAGGCAAAACAGAAACAAAACACAAAAAATTAAGTTCCATTTATTCAATCAGGCTGAATGTTTATACCTTGATCTATTTTCTATTTTTAAAAATTAATTTTTATTGGAATAATATTGATATACAATATTATATTGGTTTCAGATGTATATCATAGTGTCATAGTGATGATAATTATATACATTACTAGATGCTTGCCATGGTAAGTGTAGTTCTCCCTGTTACCATACCAATATATTAAGTATATTCTATATGCTGTACTTTCATTCCTATGACTAACTTGTTTTACAATTTGTGCTTTGTACCTTCACCTATTTCCTCATCTCTCCACCCCTTTCCCTGTGATAACCAAGAGTCTCTTGTCCATATTTATGGGTCTATTTCGTTTTTATTTGCTTGTTTGTTTTTTAGAGTGCACCTGTAAGTACAATTATATGGTAGCTGTCTTTCTCTGCCTTGCTTATTTCATTTAATATTATACCCTCTAGATCCACCCATGTTGTCACAAATGGCAAGTTACTTCCTTTTTTATGACTGAATAATATTTCATTGTGTACATGTATATCTTCTTTATTCATTCATCTGTTGATGGACATTTGTGTTGCTTCCACATCTTGACTATTGTAAACAATTCTGTAATGAACAAAGGTATGCATATAGCTTTTTCAATTAATGATTTAGTTTTCTTTGGGTAAATTTCTAGAAGCAGAATTGCTGGTTTATATGGCATTTCTATTTTTGGTTTTTTGAGGAACCTCCAAATTGTTTTCTACAGTGGCTGCACCAATTTACATTCTCACTAACAGTGTAGGAGGGTTCCCATTTCTCCACATCTTTACCAACACTTGCTGTTTTTTGTCTTATTGACACTAGCCATTCTGCTTGGTGTGAGGTGATACTTTATTGTGCTTTTGATTTGCATTTCCCTTATGATTAGTGAGGTTGACCATCTTTTCATGTGTCTGCTGGCCATCTTAATGTCTTCTCTGAAAAAATGTCTTTTCAGGTCCTCTGCCCACCTTTTAATTGGATTTTTTTTTGGCATTGAGTTTTATGAGTTCCTTATTTATTTTGAGTATTAGCCCCTTATCAGATATATCATCTGCAAATATATTCTCCCACTCATAGGTTGCCTTTAGATTTTCTTGACAGTTTCCTTTGCTGTGCAGAAGGTTTTTACTTTGAGTTAGTCACATTTGTTTATTTTTGCTTTTGTTCCATTGCCCATGGAAATATATCTAGAAGGAAACTTTTAACGTTGATGTTCATGAGATTCTCCCCTATGTTTTCTTCTAAAAGTTTTATGGTTTCATGTCTTACATTTAAGTCTTAAATCCATTTATAATTTACTTTCATGAATGATGTAAGACAATGATCTATTTTCATTCTTGTACATGTAGCTGTAGCTGTCTAGTTTTCCCAATACCAGTTCTTGAAGAGGCTGTCTTTTCCCTACTGTATATTCATGGCTCCTTTATCATAAATTAATTGACCACATAACTGTGGGTTTATTTCTGGGCTCTCTATTCTGTTCCATTGATGAATGGGTCCATTCTTGTGCCAGTACAATACTGTTTGATTATTGTAGCTTTATAGTATAGCTTGCAGTCAGGGAATGTAATACCCTCAGCTTTGTTCTTCTTTTTCAAGATTGCTTTGGCTATTCAGGGATTTTTGTGGTTCCATATAAATTTTAAGGTTATTTGCTCTAGTTCATTGAAAAACACCACTGGTATTTTGGTAAGGATTGTATTGTATATGTAAATTACTTTGGGCAGGAAGGCCATTTTCATAATATCAATTTCTCCTACTCATGAGCATAGGATAGATTTATACTGATTTGTGTCTTCAGTTTCTCTCATCACTGTCTAATAGTATTCAGTGTACAGGTCTTTCACCTCCTTGGTTAGGTTTATTTGTAGGTGTTTTATTCTTTGATGCAATTGTAAATGGGATTGTTTTCCTGATTTCTCTTTCTGCAAGTTTATCATTAGTATATAGGAATGCAACAGATTTATTTGTATTGATTTTGCATCCTGCAAATTTGCTGAATCCAGTTTTTAGTTCTAATAGTGTTTTGGTGGAGTCTTTAGGGTTTTCTAGGTATAATATCGTGTCATCTACAAATAGGGATGGATTAACTTCTTCATTACCAATTTGAATGCCTTTTTTCTCTTTATGTTATCTGATTGCCATGGCTAGTGCCTCCAGTACTATGTTGAATAAGAGTGGTGAGAGTGGACATCCTTGTCTTGTTTCTGATTTTAGAGGAAAAGCTTTCAACTTTTTGCCATTGGCATGATGTTTGCTGTGGGTATGTCATATATGGCATTTGAATGTTGAGGCATATTCTCTCTATACCAATTTGTTGAGAGTTTTTATCATGAATGGATGTTGAATCTTGTCAAATGTTTTTTCAGCTCTTATTGAGATGATCATATGGTTTTTATCCTTCCTTTTGTTAATGCAGTGTACTACATTGATTGAATTGAAGATATTGTACCATCTTTGCATCTCTGGAATAAATGCCATTTGGTTGTTATAATGATCCTCTTGATGTATTTTTGAATTCAGTTTACTAATATTTTGTTGAGGATTTTTGAATCTATGATCATAAGGGATATTGGTCTGTAGTTATGTTTTTCTGTAGTGTCTGTTTGGTTTTGGTGTTAGAGTATACTGGCCTCATTGAATGAGTTTGGAAGTCCTTTCGCCTCTTCTATTTTTTGGAATACTTTAAGAACAATAGGTATTAGCTTGTCTTTGGATATTCTGTAGAATACACCTGTGAAGCCATCTGGCTGTGGGGTTTGTTTCTTGGAAATCTTTTGATTACCAGTTCAATTTTTTTAAATAAAATCATTTTTTAATTTTCCTTATCACATCAAAGTGATTTCTTTATATTTTGCTATCATTAATGTACAATTACATGAACAACATTATGATTACTAGACTCCCCCTATTATCAAGTCCTCACCACATACCCCACTACAGCCACTGTCCATCAGCGTACCAAGATGCTATAGAATCACTACTTGTCTTCTCTGGGTGACACTGCCTTCCTTGTGTCCCCACCCCTACATTATACATGCTAATTGTAATGCCCCTTATTCCCTTTCTCCCTCCCCTCCCACCCATCCTCCCCAGTCCCTTTCCCTTTGGTAACTCTTAGTCCGTTATTGGGTTCTGTGAGTCTGCTGCTGTTTTGTTCCTTCAGTTTTTTTCTTTGTTCTTATACTCCACACATGAGTGAGATCATTGGATACTTGTCTTTTTCAGCCTGGCTTATTTCACTGAGCATAATACCCTCTAGCGCCATCCATGTTGTTGCAAATGGTAGGATTTGTTTTCTTCTTATGGCTGAATAATATTCCATTGTGTATATGTACCACCTCTTCTTTATCCATTCATCTACTGATGGACACTTAGGTTGCTTCCTTTTCTTGGCTATTGTAAATAGTGCTGCAATAAACATAGGGGTGCATATGGCTTTTTCAAACTGGGCTCCTGAATTCTTAGGGTAAATTCCTAACAGTGGGATTCCTGGGTCAAATGGTATTTCTATTTTGAGTTTCTTGAGGAACCTCCATATTGCTTTCCACAATGGTTGAACTAGTTTACATTCCCACCAGTAGTGTAGGATTGTTTCCCTTTCTCCACATCCTCCCAACATTTGTTGTTGTTTGTCTTTTGGATGATGGCCATTCTAACTGATGTGAGGTGATATCTTATTGTGGTTTTAATTTACATTTCTCTTGATTGTGGATGTGGAGCACCTTTTCATGTGCCTGTTCATGATCTGAATTTCTTCTTTGGAGAAGTGTCAGTTCAGCTCCTCTGCCCATTTTTAATTGGCTTATTTGCTTTTCATTTGTTGAGGTGCATGAGCTCTTTATATGATTTGGATGTCAACCCCTTATTGGATATGTCATTTATGAATATATTCTCCCATACTGTAAGATGTCTTTTTGTTCTACTGATGGTGTCCTTTGCTGTACAGAAGCTTTTCAGCTTGATATAGTACCACTTGTTCATTTTTGCTTTTGTTTCCCTTGCCCAGGGAGATATGCTCATGAAGAAGTTGCTCATTTTTATGTCCAAGAGATTTTGCCTATGTTTTTTTCTAAGAGTTTTATGGTGTCATGACTTACATTCAGGTCTTTGATCTATTTTGAGTTTACTTTTGTGTATGGGGGTAGACAGTAGTCCAGTTTCATTCTCTTGCATATAGCTGTACAGTTTTGCCAACACCAGCTGTTGAAGATGCTGTCATTTCCCCATTGTATATACATGGCTCATTTATCATATATTAATTGACCATACATGCTTGGGTTTATATCTGGGCTCTCTAGTCTCTTCCATTGGTCTATGGGTCTGTTCTTGTGCCAGTTCCTAAGTTATCTTGATTACTGTGGGTTTGTAGTAGAGCTTGAAGTCGGGGAGATAATCCTCCTGCTTTATTCTTCCTTCTCAGGATCGCTTTGGCTATTCAGGGTCTTTTGTAGTTCCATATGAATTTTAGAACTATTTGCTCTAGTTCATTGAAGAATGCTGTTGGTATTTTGATAGGAATTGCATTGAATCTGTAGATTGCTTTAGGCAGTATGGCCATTTTGACAATATTAATTCTTCCTGTCCATGAGCACCGGATGTGTTTCATTTATTGGTTTCTTCTTTAATTTCTCTCATGAGTGTCTTGTAGTTTACAGAGTATAGGTCTTTCACTTCCTTGGTCAGGTTTATTCATAGGTATTTTATTATTTTCGACGCAATAGTGAATGGAATTGGTCTCCTGATTTCTCTTTCTGCTAGTTCATCGTTAGTGTATAAGAATGCAACTGATTTTTGTGTATTAATTTTGTATTCTGGCACTTTGCTGAATTCAGTTATTAGATCTAGTAGTTTTGGAGTGTATTCTATAGGGTTTTTATATACAACATCATGTCCTCTGCAAACAGGGGCAGTTTGACTTCTTCCTTACCAATCTGGATGCCTTTAATTTCTTTGCGTTGTCTGATTGCCATGGCTAGGACCTCCAGTACTATGTTGAAAAGAAGTGGGGAGAGTGGGATTTCTTGTCTTTTTCCCTATCTTAAAGGAAAAGTTTTTAGTTTCTCACAGTTGAGTATAATGTTGGCTGTGGGTTTGTCATATATGGCCTTTATTATATTTAGGTACTTACCCTCTGTACCCATTTTGTTGAGAGTTTTTATCATGAATGGATGTTGAATTTTGTCGAATACTTTTTCAGCATCTATGGAGATGATCATGTGGTATTTGTCCTTCTTGTTGATCTAGTGGATGATGATAGATTTTCAAATGTTGTACCATCCTTGCATCCCTGGGATGAGTGCCACTTCATCAGAATGGATGTTCTTTTTGATGTATTTTTGAAATCAGTTTGCTAATATTTTGTTGAGTATTTTTGCATCTGTGTTCATCAGGTATATTGGTCTGTAGTTGTCTTTTTTTTGTGGTGTCTGCCTGGTTTTGGTATTAGAGTGATGCTGGCTTCAGAGAATGAGTTTGGAAGTATTACCTCCTCTTCTATTTTTTGGAAAATTTTAAAGTGAATGGGAATTATGTCTTCTCTATATGTCTGATAAAATTCAGTGGTGAATCTATCTGGTCCGGGGTTTTGTGCTTGGGTCGTTTTTTGATTACCAATTCAATTTCATTGCTGGTAATTGGTCTGTTTAGATTTTTCTCTTTCTTCCTGGCTCAGTCTTGGAAGGTTTATTTTTCTAGAAAGCTGTCCATTTCTTCTAAGTTATCCAATTTGTTAGCATATAGATTGTCATGGTATTCTCTAATAATTATTTGTATTTCTGTGGTGTCCGTCGTGATTTTCCCTTTCTCACTTATGATTCTGTTTATGTGTGTAGACTCTCTTTGTTCTTAATAAGTCTGGCTGGGGGTTTATCTGTTTTGTTTATTTTCTCAAAGAACCAGCTCCTGCTTTCATTGATTCTTTGTATTGTTTTGTTCTTCTTGATTTTATTTATTTATGCTCTAATCTTTATTATGTCCCTACTTCTACTGACTTTGGGCCTCATTTGTTCTTCTTTTCTTGTTTAGTTAATTGTGAGTTTAGCCTTTCCATATGGGATTGCTCTTCTTTCCTGAGGTAGGTCTGTTTTGCAATATACTTTCCTCTTAGCACGGCCTTTGCAGCTTCCCACATATTTTGTGGTGTTGAATTATTGTTGTCATTTTTCTCCATATACTGCTTGATCTCTATTTTTATTTGGTCATTGATCTGTTGATTATTTAGGAGCATGTTATTAAGCCTCCATGTGGGATTTTTCATTTTCTTGGAGTAATTTATTTCTGGTTTCATACCTTTGTGATCTGAGAAGATGGTTGGTACAATTTCAATCTTTTTGAATTTACTGAGGCTCTTTTTGTGGCCTAGTATATGATCTATTCTTGAAAATGTTCCATATGCACTTGAGAAGAATGTGTATCCTGTTGCTTTTTGGATGGAGTGTTCTGTAGATGTCCATTAGGTCAATCTGTTCTAATACTTTTTTCAGTGCCTCTGTTTTTTTACTTATTTTCTGTCTGGTTGATCTGTCTTTTGGAGTGAGTGGTGTGTTGAATACTTCTAAAATGAATGCATTGCATTCTTTTTCCCCCTTTAATTCTGTTAGTATTTGTTTCACATATGTAGGTGATCCTGTGTTGGGTGCATAGATATTTATAATGGTTATATCCTCTCGTTGGACTGACCCCTTTATCGTCATGTAATGTCATTCTTTGTCTCTTGTGACTTTCTTTGTTTTGAAGTCTATTTTGACTGATATAAGTACTGCAACTCCTGCTTTTTTCTCCCTATTAGTTGCATGAAATGTCTTTTTCCATCCCTTTACTTTCAGTCTGTGTATGTCTTTGCATTTGAAGTGAGTCTCTTGTAGGCAGCATGTAGATGGGTCTTGTTTTTTTATCCATTCAGTGACTCTATGTCAGACCATTACATTTAGGGTGATTATTGATAGGTATGTACTTATTTCCACTGCAGGCTTTAGATTCGTGGTTACCAAAGGTTCAAGGGTAATTCCCTTACTATCTATCAGTCTAATTTAACTCACTTTGAATGCTATTACAAACAGAACCTATAGGTTCTTTTTCTTTCTCCTTCTTTTTCCTCCTCCATTCTTTATATGTTATGTGTCATATTCGGTATTCTGTCTATTCCTTGATTGACTTTTGAGGTAGTTAATTTGATTTTGCATCTGCTTAGTAATTCATTTTTCTACTTCGCTGTGGTTTTTTATTTCCCCTGGTGGCATCTATTTAGCCTTAGGAATACTGCCATCTATAGCAGTCCCTCCAAAATGCACTGTAGAGGTTGTTTGTGGGACGTAAATTCTCTCAGCTTTTGGTTTTCTGAAAGTTGTTTAATCCCTCCTTCAAATTTAAATGATAACCTTTCCAGGTGGAGTAATCTTGGTTTGAGACCCTTCTGCTTCACTGCATTAAATATATCATTCCACTCCATTCTGGCTTGTAAGGTTTCTGTTGCGAAATCTGATGATAGTCTGATGGGTTTTCCTTTGTATGTGTTCTTTTCTCTCTCTTAGCTGCTTTTAAAAATTGGTCTTTATCCTTGATCTTTGCCATTTTAATTACTATATGTCTTGGTGTTGTCTTCCTTGGGTCCCTTGTGTTGGGAGATCTGTGCACCTCCATGTTCTGAGAGAATATCTCCTTCCCCAGAGTGGGAAAGTTTTCAGCAATTACCTCCTCAGTAATACTTTCTATCCCTTTTTCTCTCTCTTCTTCTTCTGGTACCCTTATAATGTGGATATTGTTCTTTTGGATTGGTCACACAGTTCTCTCAATATTCATTCATTCTTAGAGATCTTTTTTCTGCCTGTTTCTCAGGTTCTTTGTATTCCTTTTCTCTAATTTCTATTCCATTTACCGTCTCTTCTACTACATCTAATCTGCTTTTTAATCCCTCCATTGTATGTTTCATTTCAGATATGGAATTTCCTAATGATTGAATATCTGTCTTAAATTTGTCCCTGAGTTCTTGAATACTTTTCTGTACCTCCATGAGGTTGTTTATGATTTTTATTTTAAACTCTCTTTAAGGAAGATTGGTGAGTTCAGTTTCATTTGGCCCTTTTTCTGGGGTTTGTGAAATTTTGGTCTGAGCCAGGTTCCTTTGATGGTTCATAATTCTGTGTGGCGCCCTCTAGTGCCTAGAAGCTCTAGTCTCTGGAGCTTCTCAGCCCCTAGAGTGAGGTTGGGGTCATAGGGGAGTGGCGCTGGTGCCTGTGGGGAGGAAAGAGCTGTTTCCTGAATCCCGCTGCTGTTCCTTTCTCCAGTATCATAACCAGTGGACTGAGCACACAGGTGTAAGCCTCTGTGCTTGGTGTCTCTAGCTGTTGTAGGCGGGGCCTCCCTCTGGCTGGCCAGTTGCCAGCTCAGTGACTATGGTTTGCGAGCAGGTGCTGGCAGGCCAGGAGGAAGACTCCGCAGTCTGTGTGTTACAGTGGGGGCCTCAGAGCTGAGTATGTAGCCAGGGGGATGGAGCGCCTGAAGCTCTTCAAATTTCCCAACCCGCTGGGCCAAGTGTGCTCAGACAACCTTGTCCCCCTATCCCTTCTTCCACTTAGCAAGCTCTGTGCAAACCCTGCCCCTTCAGCAGCCCTCTTCCTGCTAGGAAGCCTGTCAGATCTCCCGCCTTTCCTTTGTCCCAGAGCCACTGGATGTGGATCCCCATCCTCCACAAATGGCTGGGATCTCAGTCTCTCTGGCAGTCTGTCTGTCCCAGCTCCTCAATCCCAGCAACCTCCAAAGCACCACACAATGTAGGTCTGTGTTCCAAAGCAGACCTCCAGGGCTGGGTGTTCAGCAGTCTTAGGCTTCCAAACCCTCCCCGCTCCATTTCTCTTCCTCCTGTGGGTGAGCTGAAGCGGGGGAAGGACTTGTGTCCTTCTAGATCAAGGCTTTCGTACGTTACCCTGTTTTGTGAGGTCTGCTCTGTTCGTGAGGTCTGTATGCAGTCTGGTGCAGCCTTCTTTCCTGTTGCTGTTTTAGGGCAAGTTGTATTAACTATATTTTCACGCTACATGTGGTTTTGGGAGGAATTCTCTGTCTCACCTCTCATGCCACCATCTTGAATCCAAGTCCTACCAGTTCAAGTTTGTTACTGGTGATTAGTCTGTTCAGATTCCTGTTTCTTCCTGGATTGGTCTTGGGAGATTATATGTTTCTAGGAATTTACCCATTTCTTTTAGGTAGTTCATTTTATTGGCATACAGTTTTTCATAATTCTTTGAATTTCTGTGGTATCATTTTTAATTTCCTTTTTCATTTCTCATTCTATTTGTGTTGTCTCCCTTTTTTTCTTGATAAGTCTGGCTAAGGGTTCTAGTTCCTTTAGTTGTAGGGTTGGATTGTTCATTTGATAGCCTTTTTGTTTCCTGAGGTAAGACTGTATTGTTATAAATTTCCCTCTTAAAACTGTTTTGCTGCATCCCATATATTTAGAACCATCATGTTTCTGTTTCTTTTGTCTCCATGTATTATTTTCCTCTTTGATCTTTTCCTTGATCCATTGATTATTTAAAGGAATATTGTATAGCCTCTATGTGTTTGTTTTCTTCCATTTTTTAAATAATTGATTTCCAGTTTCATTCCACTGTGGTCTGAGAAGATGCCTGATACAATCTTAAATTTGTTGAGACTAGTTTTGTGTCCTATTTTTGAGAACATTCCATGTGCACCTGAGAGAAATGTGTATTCTTTTGCTTTGGGGTAGAATGTTCTGCATATATCTATGAAGTCCATCTGGTCTAATGTTTCATTTACTGCCTTTGTTTCCTTTTGTATTTTCTCTCTGGATGATTTATCCATTGATATAATTGGGATGTTAAAGTTCCCTACTATCATTGTGTTGCTGTCAGTTTCTCCCTTTAGGTCTGTAAGTATTTGGTTTATATATTTAGGTGCCACTATGTTGGGTCCATAGGTGCCTATGATTGTTATATCCTCTTGTTGAACTGACCCTTTATCATTATGTAATGTCCTTCTTTGTATCTTGTTACTTTCTTTGTTTTGAAGTCTATTTTGTCTATTTATATTGACATAAATATTGTAACTCATACTTCCCCCCCCCCATCTGCATGGTATTTCTTTTCCTATCCCTTCAATTTTAGTCTGTGTGTTTCTTTAGGTGTGAAGTGAGTCTCTTGTAGGCAGTAAATACATGGGTCTTGTTTTTTTACCCATTCAGTTACCCTATGTCTTTGGATTGGAGCATTTAGGCCATTTACATTTAAAGTAATTATTGATATATATGTACTTACTGCCATTTTGTTAAATGTTTCCTGGTTTTTGTTCTTCTTTTATCCTTTTTTCCTGTCTTGATCTCTTGTCTTGTGTTTTATCACTCCCTTTAGTGTTATGGTGTGTTCGTTTCTCTTTCTTTTTTGTGTATCTATTATAAGTTCTTGGTTTGTGGTAATCATGGGTCCTTAAATGACATCCTATGCGTGTAACAATCTATAATAAACTGATAGTTAAGTTTGAACACATTCTAACAAAACCAAATTTCTTACTTCCCCTCTTGCTTCTATTTAGGGTCCTTTCTTTTCCTCACAAAGAAGTCCCTTTACTATTTCTTATAAGGCTACATTAGTGGTGAACTCTTTTAACTTATGTTTCTCTGTGAAACTCTTTATCTCTCTCCTTCAATTCTGAATGATAACCTTGCTGGATAGACTATTCTTAATTGTAGGATTTCCCATTCAGCACTTTGAATATACCATGCCACTACCTTCTGGCCTATAGACTTTCTGCAGAAAAATCAGCTGATAACCTCATAGGGCTTTCCTTACATCATTTGTTGCTTTTCTCTCAATGCTTTTAGAATTCTCTCTTTGTCTTTGACCTTTGACATTTTAATTATGTGTCTTGTTATGGACCTACTTGGGCTGATCTTGTTTGGAGCTCTCTGTGCTTCTTGGACCTGATAGACTGTTTCCTTCCCCAGGTTAGGGAAGATTTTGGCTATTATCTTTTCAAATAAGTTTTCTACTCCTTTCTGTCTCTCTTGTCCTTCTGGGACTCCTATAGTGCAGATGTTAGGATGTTTGATGTTGCCCAGAGCTCTCTTACCCTAATCTCATTTCTTTTAATTTTTTCTTCTTTCTGCTGTTCAGTTTGAGTACTTTCCACTACTCTTTCTTCCAAGTCACTGATCTGCTCTTCTACATCCTACAGTCTGCTGTTCCTTCCATTCAGTGTAGTTTTTATTTCAGCTATTGAATTCTTCATCTCTGATTGGTTCTTTTATAGACTTTGCATCTCTGTTGAAATTCAAGTTGAGTTCTGCTATTGTTTTCTAAAGTCCTGTGAGTATCTTTATAACCATTGCTTTAAACTCTTTATCATTAACTCTGTTTCATTTAGTTTTTTTTTTCTTGTTCTATTGTTTGGAGTGTATTCCTCTGTCCATTTTTTTATGACTCTCTGTGCTTGGTTCTATGAATTAGCTGAAAGGGCTGTTTCTCCCAGTCTTGAAGGATTGGCTGAGTGTAGAAGGAGTCTTGTGTAGACTGTGTGTGCCTCATGGTTTTGGCAAGCTAGAGGCTGAGTAAATGTGAGATGGGCTTTTTGTGGTGCTGGGCTTCCAGGGCATCCATGTAGGACTGCACCTTGGGGTCCCATTGCAGGGGATCCTGGGTGGCTACCTGTGGGTCCCGTGCTGGTGTGGGGAAGGGTGGTGGGTCAACAGCAGGTCAGGGGTGCACTCTAGATAACTCCCGATTGGTGCCAGCCGAGTCTCATGTGCCTCCTCAAGTATTTTCCCCTGCATGCTTGGGACTTATCTGGGGAAATCCTGTATTAGGTACCCACCAGGTCCTATTGGTGATGTGGTCAGGCTTTGCCCATATTCTCTCTCAGCCCCCGTGCTCTGGGCTGCTCCAGGGAATTCCTCTATCAGCACTCACCGGTCCCAGTGGGGACTTGGATCAGATACTGTGTGCACCTGTTACCCCAGCCTCTGTGCACGCTGCTCTGGGGAATTCTGATGATGGCATCCGCCTGGTCCAGTTGGTGGCCAGGGCTCAGGCCTACTGCCATGCTGTCCCATAGGGCTCTGGGGAGTTTCCTTGGTGGTACCAGCATGCAGTTTCAGGCACCCTGCCTATGAATGTGTGGATAGAGCACAAACAATGGCACTGGCCACCTCTTCTGATCCAGGATGGCCTCAAATGGCTTCTTTGCCAAGCAGTGGATAGTTAGTTAGTTCTGGAATTTAGGTTCTTTCACTTGTGATCTAGCTGCACTTTAAACTGCAAGGCTTTTTCCCTGCTCTCTCAGTAGTATATTCCCCGTCCTTTCTGCCTGGTAGTGTGCAGGGGGTGGAGTTGCCGTGGTTACCATGTGTCTGTCTCTCCTGCCATTTGCAATTTTTTTTTTGATGATCTTTCTGTCCCTTGTATAGAAGATGTTCACTTTGGTCTCTGCTTTTCTTCAGGGTGAAATGCTCTGTGTGTAGATGTAGATTCAGTGTGTAGGTGGGAGAAGGTAGAATCAGACTCTTTCTACTCCACCTTCTTCCCAGAACCCCAAAAGTATATTTTTACCTTGCTGTGTTTTTATGTGACCCATCTGGAGCAGGAGATTCTGGCTGCTGTGCTGGGCGACTGACGGTACTGCTCAAGCCAGATGCACCTCATGCACCCACGTCGTTTAGGATCATCTGGAAAGACATCATCTAGCCACTCAGGCCTAATAAAAAAGAAGAGGAAGAAGGGGAAGGAGACAGACAAGAAAGGGTGGAGGATAAGAGGCAGGAAAGAGGAGGAGGCAGAGAGGGAAAGGGAGCAAAACACAAGCTCTTGTCCTCCAAGGAGCCTGTGGTAAGGGATCATAAGGAGAACTTACGGTATACGTGTTGAGACTATATTTTTGTCTTTTTTTCTTTGCTCAGGTTTTTTTCTTTACAATAACGACGAGGGCTTCTATGGGGGAAGGTCTGGCAAACCCCTAATGAAAGGTACTGACAGAGGCTAAATGCCGTAGGTCAGAGTGTAACGTTGTTCAGGAGGAACAAGACTGCTTAATGCAGATGGGTTTGGTAGTAATTCTAGGCTTCCCCATCTGACAACATTTTAGGCTGGATGGCCTATTCGCCTGTGATTTCATGTAGCTAGGTGTCACATCTGGGTAGGCCTGGTGAGGGAGAGATGGGACAGATTATACTTACAGCAGAAACCAGGTGCACAAAAGAGGAGCATTCTTTTTGTTTTGTCTTTGTTTAGGAGGAGGATGGAGCGTGGGTCTGAAACCAAAAGGGTGGGATATTAAGAAACAGAGCTAGAGACATTAGAGAGTAAGGGTCAACAGTCTCGGTGACGGAACGAAGGTGGTTAAGAAAGGAGGAAGAATAAAATATCTCAGTGATGCCTACGAAGGGTGGATAATCATAGTAAAAATGGTGCAGGCCACATAACAAGTGCTTAATATATTCAGGTTGTATGCTTTATTGTGACCTTTACAAAAACTGAGTGAGGAAGACGTTGTCCTTATTGTATAGAGAAAAGCAAGGCTGGGAAAAGTTAATTTGTCCAAGTTTAAACCGCTCATGATATTGCTGGGCCTCACGTGGCTGTGTAATTCTAAGCCTGTGATCGTCACAGCTAGCTGCTTTCAACTGTGGAAGCCAGGAAAACAGTGATGCCGTGAGCAGAAATGGGAAGATGCACACCTGTGGAGCCCGGAGAGGGTGGGAGGATGAGGAGAGGCAGAGATTGACTGTTTTGTTGCTGTGGGGACGCATGCACTTTGGACAGATCATAACTGCCTTCACATTATGAGTGAGAGGACTTGGACTATGGATTTGCAAGTTCTTTTTATTCCTGCAACCTAGCCAGTGATCCTTCCAAGACAGCTTAAACATCAAATTTACAACTTCTCCAACTAGAACCATCTCTTCTTTCTTCTTTCTCCGAACATAAATTAGTGGCCTGCCCAGCTGACATCTGTAGAAAATCACTATGAAAAAATGTCTCTTCCTCAGTGTGATTTGGTGGTATTTCTTATTTTTCTTAACACATTGGGGAAATATGTTTTTCCACATGGCATATTTTTACTTTTCTCTTTGATGTTTATTCTTATAGTAGATTGTTTAGCTCTACACCTAACCCATTGTTCTTCTTTTCCTTCATTTTTTCTTCCAAATAAACAATATTGCTTTTCTGAAGTAGTATTTTCAAATCCAAAATTGACCACTCATGTGCCTCAAGGTATCTTTTAAAAATACACTTCTTTTGAGATATTTTTCAGTGGATGCTTATTTGGTCATCCAGTTCTTTATTTATCTTCTGACTCGGCCACTAAAATGAACAGGGAGATGTGCTGATCATAGTCATATGTTTAGGTGATTTAAGAAAAAAATAAAATGAAACAAAAATAACACAGAAACATCTGGAAAAGTTGGAGTGGCGATTAGGATAATAGCCTGGGTAAACTACAGTGAGATAAAGGCCTACATTTTTCTTAGTTAAATTTCTGTGACATCTCATAGAATGAAAAAAAAAAGATTTCTTTTGAACTTTTGCTTTGAAATAGAGCAGAACCAACTAACTGAAAATAATGCCAAACATAGATTTGAAATCATTCATGTAGTTCCATATAAACATTATATTTTTCAGTACAACAATTATTGTTTTGTCGTTTTAAGAGCATAGTGAATCTGTTAAGTGACCACATTTCTATTTTGCACAACAACCATGAGCATTCCCTCATTCCCCAAAGGACTACACATTGCTCCTAGGAGCATTTTTATGCTTTCTACCATTTGTGCCATGTGCCATACTTATTCAATGTTCAGTGCTTTCTGAGAACAGTGAACATTTATATCCAGTTCACAATTGTTTACCTACCATTGGCTAGAATGTCTGAAATGTGAGTAGGTACTCAGATATGTAGAGAAGGATTTAATGAATGTGAGACATCATTTGAGAAGATTATATAGATATAAGACCAGTGGCTCTGAGTGGAGATAAATATAAGATAAAAATCCTCTAAGGCACTCAAGTTGTGGCTTGAAATATATAGTTATGCTTCTCATAGAAGTTTATAGCTTAATAGGAAATGAAGTTTTCACTCTGAATTACCTTGTGTTTGATACAAAGCTTTACTAATTCTTCTAGAATACTTATTTTAAAAATTTGATTCATTACCAGTATTTTATAATAATTTCATAGTAAAGATAGTTTATGGAATTGAGTTTGCAATTTCTAATTTCAAGTATTTCTACCTTTAATAATCACTTTCTATTGTTTTATGATTTTCACGCAGCATTTCTGGAAGTTGCTCTTTCATTTATGGAAATTTTACTGTGTGTTCCTCTGGTTCTTTCTATACACGAAAATATTATTTGGGAAAAATATAAAGTTTTACCTAAATATTCATGTGATTAATCCATGATAAGGTTATTATAATTCATTTTATTTCTTATTTAATAAATATAAACTAGTATGCTTAATAAACACAACTTAGGATATAACCAAGATATCATGTAATGAATTCTTTCTGCCTTCTACTATCCCTGTAAACTTTTTCCAGTGCACTAATCTTCCCCTCCTCTGAACAAAAACTCCATTAAATCTATAAGTTTTCTACTGAAACCTTGTATCTGTAAATTGAATATAATCTCAACTCAAAAATTAAAATGTTTGATACCTGTAATTAAACTCTGAATTTGTGTGGATTCAATCTTTTCTGTCCACCATTACCTCACTTCTACCTGCAGGGGTCTGTTTCAGACTGGAAATTGCCAGGAAAAAGGGGAGTAGGATGCACCATGAGATTTGGCTTCTCCTTCTCCTTTTGGTGTACAGTTGTTGTTCTGACCTCAAGAAGAAGGAAGATTTTGTTAGGAGCTGGCACAAAATTCAGTCTTCGTTTGGTGTGGTCTGGTACTCAACTCTGTCCTGCCCTGTGGCCTGGGTGATGGGGACTCGGGCTCTTCCCAGGTTTGGTCCTGGTCCCTCTCTTCTGGTGAGGGGCTCTCTCTATTGAGACAGTCCCTTAGGTGGCTTCTTTAGCCCCTGAGCATCTGCTGCTATAACTCTGGCCTCTTTCTCCATAGGTGTCCGGTCCCTCCGAGCAGCCCTTTGGGGAGGACCCATGATGGCTCCTTGCCTGCTCTGTCCCTCGTATGGTGCTCACTGGGCTGCAGGAGGTGTGAACTGATCTTCCCCCAGTGGCCCTCTCCTGACTTCACCCTCTAAGCAAAGACAGAGCCCATGTCTCTTAGGCAGGAGCCAGATCCCGTTCATGGTTTAGATTTCTCGGGCTTGAACCATATACTAAGGCCTCCAAACCCAACAATCTCAGTGAACAGCTTCACTCTTCCTAGTTTAGGGGGGTTGAAGCCTCGGTTCCTTCTTACTATGCTAGGACTTAGAGCTAGGATTCCATAAGCCTATCACAATCAATTAGCCCCTCTTCTCTCCTCCTTGACCTCCTTGATTAGTATCTTTGACTTGGATCAGGGGCCCAAAGACCATGGGGTTCCAATTCTAAATTCCCTTTGGGCTGGAAGAATAGGGGGTCTGACCCCCATGCATTATTGAAGCCTCAGCTGAAACTGAGGCACAACTAAGTACATTCTAATATCTTGTTACACAAATAATTGAAAGAATGAGGAATGAGAAACAACTAGGTTGAACCATGTAAAAGTGCTGATATTTCACCATTTTGATCTACATAAATAGAAATTTCACTAATCTTACATTATATTAATTTAAATACACAGTTGTATAATTTACTAAAGAGCAAGGGATCACCATTCCTTATCTGAAATCTTGGGCTCAGACACATTTCAGAATGAAGATTTTAGATTTTTGAGTTATAATTTTTAAGGTAACGCATTGCATATTTTATATATTCAACATCTCCCGAGTGAGTAGAATTACAAAGCTCTCTCTGATTTACATACTGGGAGTGTGTTTGGTTGTGGAAAAACCTAATTTTCTTATAATGGCAACTGTGGTTTCTGGCTTAGAATTCACATTTCCTAGGGAAACTTTAGTCCCCTAAGGAGAAGTTTAGGTAATATGTAAGCTATAGATAGAGGATACACCGTATTCTGCCTAAGGTGTCTTTACAACTGAACAATGCGATCACATCATCAAAATACCTCCATCATAAATTAATTCCGTTTCACACTGCCTTAACATCTGACTCCGCCCTAAAATGTGTGACCATTCTAATTCATAAAATCATTATAACAAATAAATTGAATGTGTTACGTTTTAGAGACTTCATATTAAAAATAAAACAAGCAGGGGGTGTTTCATAGATCTCAATTTGTTCTTCATTTGTTTGCTATTAGGACTTTTATTACTGTGTTAAAGTCAAAATTACTTGAATATTCTCCCTGCTATGCCTAGACTTTCCTATGGTTTCTTCTTTTCTTGTCCTCGCTTATGCTTTGTCAAATCTTGGTGTGTAGAAGTATTACTCTATAAGAATACACACAGAAAATATGTCTATTGTTAAGTCATGCATGATGAAAACTTTTCTAGGGAAAGTTTTACGTACATGTGGTTTTCGCTTAAGGCTTTGATTTTTAGAACATTATTCCTGCCCCTGCCTAGGAGATGGCATGATAGTTGACAGGACCCCTAAGTGCAATGCGATCAAAGATCGATTGGGGTGGACTTGAATGGCAGTTCCTCTTTGTTAAGTGTATGAAAGCAGCTGCTGCTCACAGACTCTGAACTTCTCTTTATTGGATGTGCTCTAAGCAGGAATATACAATCGGTTGTGTCTCATGACACTTAGCACTGTAGGACCTCAGTTTTTGTCTTTTTTGTCTACACTTTCTGTAAATGGAAACCGTATAAACTCTAGGACCTGCTCAATATGCGAACAGGTGTGGTATGGACAGAGTACTGTCGTCAGGCAATGAGGAAGCCACCTCCGTGCATTTGCCCCTGTGAGCTTTGTCATCGTAGGCAAATCGCTTGCAGTCTCTGTGCCTTTATTCTTGAAAATGAAGCTAATTGAAAGCAGTAGAAATGACGTATTTGTATGGGGCGTTGCTTATAAGAAGTACTTTTATTAAACCTTATTTGACTTTCATAATACTCTTGTCAGATAAATAGCTTAGACAGAATTTTATCCATATTTGACACATAAAGAAGCTGGTGCTCAAATAGGTGAGGTATGTTGTCCGAAGCCACCAAACCTATCTGTATAGTCCTCACAGTAAGTTCTAGATTTGAATCGCAAATCTAGATTTTACACTCCAAGCACAGTTGTTTTCCCCCCACCCTGACCTACCTTAACTAGATCAGTTTTTTTTCAAACTTCAGTAAAATGGCATCACAAATTACCAGTTTTTTAGTCTGTGTTCCAAATGTTCTATTATATCCAAAATATATTTTAATTGACTACCTTTTTAACCTAAGTAAATTTATACACAGTTATTGCAAATAGATAACCACAACATTTGCCATAAATGAAAGGTGTCCATAAAACACAAGTACAGAACAAAACCAAAACTAAATCAATAGCATTAAATTCCAGCAAGAGAATCTAGTTAAGGATCCGAGCCTGAGATTTGCTTCTCTCCTCTAGCAAGGGAGATTGTAGCAAACCACAGAAAGAGGTTGAGGGCATACCGGCATCCAACTGAGAACTTGTCATAATGTAATCAAGAGCTTTGAAATAGGCCAATTTTCTCACTCTGCGATTCAGTGTTATTTAAGGCCATGCCTGTACACCACCTGAGGTCAATTTGCTGCCAGTGGGTGTTTGTCCCACATGGAGAATACTGCACTACATCTCACCTAGCAGGACCCCCTTTTAGGGTTTATAGTGAGTCTCAGATAATACATCTAAAAACACTTCATCAGCATTGGCCATAACTCTCACTATGTGTCAGACACTGTGCTATGCCCTTTACATATATTATTTTGTTACATTATATTCTATGATCTTATGATGTAGATATTAGTATCCATATTTTACTACTAAAGAAAGCAGAACTTACAGAGATTAATTTACCAGAGACTAAATCATTAGTAAATGGAAGTGCTGGGAACTGAATGCTGCTTTAATTCCAGAGATTCCAGAGAGTATGCATGTGAATACACCACCATGTATGTGATTCACAATTAATATAACATGAGAATAAATAAAAAGCATTTTATGACTTCCATTTTATTTTTCGGTCTCTTCTGTGATAAGAGGGCTATGTGGATTCCTTTAATCCTTTCTAATCTTGTTCTATAATTTATACCACCATATATCCTTTATGTAATTTTGTATGTAGATATATATACACACACAGAAAAGTGCTCAAATCATAAGTGTACAGAAATGGGTAGATTTTTAGTCACTGAACACAGCCATTTAGCATCATTGCTCAGAAACAGGCTGTCAGTAGGAATCTACAAACTTTCTCCTGTCTCTGCTAGTACATATTCCCCAAGACTAACTCACAGGTTTGTTTGCTAACATCACATTAGGTTTGCCTGTTTTCAATTCAATAATGAATCACACATTAGATCATGCATTAGGCATGCTTTCTTTTCCTTCTCTGGCTTCTTTCCCTCAGCAGATTACTTGTGAATCTTACATATGTTATTGTATGGAGTGTACCCATTTTACTGTTAATGAACATGGGTAATTTCCAGATTTTTCTACTACCAAGAAGACTGCTCTGAATATCCTTGTACATATTTTTTGGGAACATATGCATACATTTCTTTTTTGGTGAATATCTAGGGAGTGATATGATTGGGTCAAATGCTCATATGCAGTTACTGCAAACATTGTTTTGGTTCTTCTGTCTTCTGCAAAGCAACAGTGATTTGTAACTGGATCTTGATTTCCTTTTGGTGAAAGAATCACCATCAGTAGTCATTTTCATGCAATATATCAAGTTTTCCTACTGCAGAAGCAGAAAGGATCCTTGGAGACTTCTTTTTCTATGACTTAAAGAGAATTCTCCCTTTCCAGGAAAAATATAGAGGCCTATGATCTAAGTTTAATGAGTCAGATTCTCTTTTCTGGGGGCATCTGAAACTTGAGTAGAGTAATGCAAAACAGAACAAAAGACTGGCATTTGATCTTAATGGAAGCAGTGGTGACTTGGAAAGTCTATTAAGATTTCTCGTTGCCTATTTCTTATCAGTTTTCAGCCTGGTTCTTTACCTTCTCCTGAACCTGTGAGAAGATCTGATCTCCTTTCAACACATTCCTTTTTTGATAAAAATATCCGTTTTGGTTTCTGTTGCTTGCAACCAAAGAAACCTGTATCATGTACAAGCTCTTTCTCTTGCTATGCTAAAAATAAAGTTCCATTTTACTACATTCAGTTGAATGAGATGGATTTCAAAATAAGTTTGGCATCTGCATATAGAGGAGGACGTCCATACAAAGTATGTATTTATAATTTCTGGACAGAGTGGAAATGCCTTCTACAAATGAAGCCTGGGGAAAATGTTCAAGGTCGCCCTTCTTTCTTAGCCATGGGAAAGGTGGCTATTCAAAGAGAAGGAATTTGGGGGTATAGGAATTTTGTCTTCTGTAGTTGATATTTACTGACTATGCTCATAATTGTACATTATCGATCAATATCATTACATTTCAGATTAAGGGCATTAAGTGGTAGTGTTCACAGTATCACCTGCTATCAGGATTGATGAGAGAAGATGTATAACAGTCATTGCCATGGAATTAACAGTTAGGGAGGAATTCCTATCAGTATACTGAGATGTATTTAACTTGACCAAATTTTATTAAATCTGTTTAAGGATTTAAAATTGTGTGTTTTATTTAATTCTTAAGTTTAACCCTGTCTATGAAAATTTGCGTCGGCTCCTCTGTTTTTTTTTTTCCATCTCAACTTACACAGGCATTGTGAGATGGATACCCTAGCTTTTCCCTTGTTTGTGAGCTTTGGTGTCTTTGGAGTGTGCATTTGTGGAGTTGGGTAAAGGTGGTTTCAGTTCATAAGTGTTGAGTCTCGGGTATTGGTCCTAGACTGAGAGGGAACTTCAGGTCACCTTTCACAGGATTGTATGAACTACCTGATGACGATGGCTGCTTGAGTCACCCTGGCCTTGGTCGCTTCTCGGCTGGTTGACTATGCCACCAACAGTCAGCCTTCTCCTGGGCTGCTCTCCCCCGTTCCATCTCAGTTCTCATAGAAAAGGGCTTATTTGAAAAATCCTAAGTACTTTTTTTAAGGAAAGTTGTATCCTTCAGCTGTGCATGTTAGCCATGCTGTTGGAGGCCTGACAAGATCAGTCAAACTTTGCCTGTAGGAGGTAATAGAAGCCATGGTGAAAACACGGAGGGAGACAGCTGGAGCGCGAATTCTGGTACATCTGTCTGTGCTTTGTGTTTCTTAGGTAAGTAACTTAACCCTTCAAGATTCGGTTCCTGGGAAGTGACATAGGGTCTAGAAAATGTCCCCTTAGCTGTGAGATAATATCTTGAAGGACTCAGTCCAAGTTACTTTGAATATTAACCATTATTTCAGGTGCCACCATTGTAGTCTTGAAATGCTCGAAGAATCTGAACTCCTGATTGCAAAATGTGGAACTTCAAAAATCAGACAAAATCTTCCTGGTCTACTCTTTCAAAGCCTCTTATACCTATTCTTTAAATGTACTTATCACACTGTTTATAATGTTGTGAGGGTTGTTTGTTTTGATGTCTGTTTCCCTGACTGGGATTTAAGTTGCATCGGGGCAAAGATTGTTTTTTTTGATAATAAATGTATTTGCAATACCTAGGCAAATACCTGGTATATATTTGTGTCAAACATATAAGTGCCGAATATAAAGTGCCAAATAAACATCTGCAGAATGAATGAATGGGTGAGCCAATGGATGGATGGATTAGTCATCCAGGGAAGCTATCCAGATACTAAGAGGTCATTTAAACGGAAGAGGATTAAATTATTCACATCTCAGACTCTAATCTGGCTCACATTGTATCTTCAGTGACGATGACTGATCCTTAGAACAGAAGTGACTGAATAAATATTAAGGTGAAAATTTTGAAACTGCCATTATTCAACAACTTCTGCCCTATAAAAATGGCAATTTTGTATAACGCAATGTGATATTTGTTGAACAGATTGGTAAATAAATGTTTCAACACTATAGTAGTTCCCTATTGTGGCTTTACTTTCATATATAGATTTGTGTGTATTTGTGTGTCTTGTGTATCACAAACAATGGGGAGCTGTACAATATACACTAAAGAACTCCATCCCAAGTTTATAATCTCAAAATCTCTAATACTAAATATAGAAACTTGGTATTTTAAACAAATTTTTATAAAAATTCTTCAGATACCAGAATGGGAACTACTAATCTTAATTTTGTCATTTACGGATCATCAAAACAAAATTAAGCCATCTTAAGATGGTCTTAAAAGGTACTGCTTTTTTTCACTTCAGGTTATAATGTTTAAGGACAGGTAATCTAGCTCATGGAGCTTTGTATAGCAACACCTGGAGAGTATTTATTTTCTGTTTAAACTCAGGATTTATCGAAGACATATTTGTTGGCAATGAGTGAATGCATTAAGGAAGGAGCAATATTCATGTTTTCTGTACAGGCGTAGTGGTGAACAACTGTACATCTATAAATTTGGTTTCTGATACCAACTTCCAGTTTCCTCATATCTAGAAAGCACTTAAAATGACTGATAATGAAACTAAGGTACTGGTCCCTCTTCTGGTGTGCTTGAGATTATACTCCTAAACTTCTACTTTTTCCTCTTTTGAGTCTCATGATTATGAATTTCTGAGTTCGGATATCTGCTTTAAAATTGGCATATTATTAATAATCATGTTTGAATTCTTTATCATTCTTAGATATTTGTTGAAAACATATTCAAAATTAGTGAGACATAGTGATTTATGTAGAAGACTGTATCCCTTCTATCAATATGCATGTTGCAAAGGCTGGGAGCTACTTTTTAAAATGTTTCAATTGATATTTATTCATTTGTAATTAATGGTAATGGGTGTAGCTTCTTCTTGGATGTGTGTTTCTCTCACTTTATTCTTTCTTCTCACTAATAACCTTATTTCTTTATACCGTGACTATGTTAAGTGAGAAGATAAACTGCTTCAGCTGGAATCCAGAATGGTTCTTTGATTCTAAATCCCAAGTTTAATTTTTTGGAAATTACAAAACATATTCTAAGCTCGTTAAGAACAGCCAAGTACTGTTTAAAATAGATGACAGGCAAAAGAGTTTTTAATAAATGCCAAGTGAAGTGTCTGGTTTGTCTTTTAATAATCATGTTTGGAAGATAACTATAGCAGTCTGGTGAACATCTTAATATTTTTGAAAGAATTATGTTCCAGCTTGGTCATCAATGAAAATCTAGTTTATGTCACAATCTCTAGGCAAATGACTCCACAGCGTCATTTTAAGACAGTCTGGTGTTTATGTGTCCTTATTGTAGGAATATTTCACTATATGATTAAGCATCTTGTGTGGCATCTTAAATCCTATATCTGTTCAATCTGCAATAAACCTTGGGAACAATTATTCATGATTCTCTGGTGTATTAGTAGGTCTTTCTAATGTCTCAAACTCTTATCCTAAATCTTTTCTCTAAGTCCTTCCTAACCCTTATTTGTTTTTCTTAGATAATTGAGAAAGCGTCATTTCCCAACTGTGCTCCTACACTACTATAAAACCACCTCAGTAACTCATTAGCTTTAATAGCAGAATCGCACCACTGATTTACATTTATTTAGCATGTTAATCAGCCTGACTTTAAGCACTTCAGTTTCATTTTGCGAGACTTATAACACAATGTTCTTCTTAATTATTTGCTTGATTATTATATTTAATGCAGTTTCATTTCTACTATTTGTATCTTGTTTGTTAACCCAGTTAGAGCACAAAATGCCTGCATTTTTACACACTGTAATTTAGCACTAGGAAGGTATTAAATCTAGTACAAAATATATGGCTAATTTTATCCTATTTTCTAAGCTTCACTCTGTTACCTTTTTTTTTTTTTTTTTTTACAATTTATTTTGGTATCATTAACCTACAATTACATGTGCAATATTATGGTGGTTAAACTACCCCCTTCATCAGGTCCCCCCCACCAACCTCATTACAGTCACTGTCCATCAGCGTAGTGAGATGCTATAGAATCACTACTTGTCTTCTCTGAGTTGTACAGTCCTCCCCGTGCCCCCCTATCTTACGTCTGCTAATCGTAATGCCCCTTTTACCCTCTTATCCCTCCCTTCCCACCCATCTTCCCCAGTCCCTTTCCCTTTGGTAACTATTAGTCCGTTCTTGGGTTCTGTGAGTCTGCTGCTGTTTTGTTCCTTCAGTATTTTTCTTTGTTCTTATACTCCACAGATGAGTGAGATCATTTGATACTTGTCTTTTTCGGCTTGGCTTATTTCACTGAGCATAATACCATCTAGCTCCGTCCATGTTGTTGCAAATGGTAGAATTTGTTTTCTTCTTATGGCTGAATAATATTCCATTGTGTATATGTACCACATCTTCTTAATCCATTTATCTACTGATGGACACTTAGGTTGCTTCCATTTCTTGGCTATTGTGAATAGTGCTGCAAAAAACATAGGGGTGCATATGTCTTTTTCAAACTGGGCTGCTGCATTCTTAGGGTAAATTCCTAGGAGTGGGATTCCTGGGTCAAATGTTATTTCTATTTTGAGTTTTTTGAGGAACCTCCATACTGCTTTCCACAATGGTTGAACTAATTTGCATTCCCACCAGCAGTGTAGGAGGGTTCCCTTTTCTCCACATCCAGCCAACATTTGTTGTTGTTTGTGTTTTGGATGTTGGCCATCCTCACTGGTGTGAGGTGATATCTCATTGTGGTTTTAATCTACATTTCTCTGATGACCAGCGATGTGGAGCATCTTTTCATGTGCCTGTTGGCCATCTGAATTTCTTCTTTAGAGAAGTGTCTATTCATGTCCTCTGCCCATTTCTTAATTGGATTATTTGCTTTTTGTTTGTTAAGGTGCGTGAGTTCTTTATATATTTTGATGTCAACCCCTTATCCGATACATCATTTATGAATATATTTTCCCATACTGTAGGATGTCTTTTTGTTCTACTAATGGTGTCCTTTGCTGTACAGAAGATTTTCAACTTGATATAGTCCCACATGTTCATTTTTGCTTTTGTTTCCCTTGCCCGGGGGGATATGTTCATGAAGAAGTCGCTCATGTTTATGTCCAAGAGATTTTTGCCTATGGTTTTTTCTAAGAGTTTTATGGTTTCATGACTTACATTCAGGTCTTTGATCCACCTTGAGTTTACCTTTGTGTATGGGGTTAGACAGTAGTCCAGTTTCATTCTCTTACATGTAGATGTCCAGTTTTGCCAACACCAGCTGCTGAAGAGGCTGTCATCTCCCCACTGTATATCCAAGCCTCCTTTATCAAATATTAATTGGCTGTAAATGTTTGCGTTAATGTTTGGATTTTCTATTCTGTTCCACTGGTCTGTGGGTCTGTTTTTGTGCCAGTACCAAATTGTCTTGAGTACTGTGGCTTTGTAGTAGAGCTTGAAGTCAGGGAGCATAATTCCCCCTGTTTGATTCCTCCTTCTCAGGATTGCTTTGGCTATTCAGGGTCTTTTCTGATTCCATATGAATTTTAGAATTATTTATTCCAGTTCATTGAAGAAAGCTGTTGGTAGTTTGATAGGTATTGCGTTGAATCTATAGATTGCTTTAGGTAGTGTAGCCATTTTGACAATATTTATTCTTCCTAGCCAAGAGCATGGGATGCATTTCCATTTGTTAGTGTCTTCTTTAATTTCTCCTAGGAGTGTCTTGTAGTTTTCAGAGTACAGGTCTTTCACTTCCTTGGTTAGGTTTATTCCTAGGTATTTTATTCTTTTTGATGCAATTGTGAATGGAATTGTTTTTCTGATTTCTCTTTCTGTTAGTTCATCATTAGTGTATAGGAAAGCAACAGATTTCTGTGTGTTAATTTTGTATCCGGCAACTTTGCTGAATTCAGGTATTAGTTCTAGTAGTTTTGGAGTGGAGTCTTTAGGGTTTTTTATGTACAGTATCATGTCATCTGCAAATAGTGACAATTTGACTTCTTCTATACCAATCTGGATGCCAATTATTTCTTTGTGTTGTCTGATTGCCGTGGCTAGGACCTCCAGTACTATGTTGAATAGAAGTGGGGAAAGTGGGCATCCCTGTCTTGTTCCCGATCTTAGATGAAAAGCTTTCAGCTTCTCGCTGTTAAGTATGATGTCAGCTGTGGGTTTGTCATATATCGCCTTTATGATGTTGAGGTACTTTCCGTCTATACCCATTTTGTTGAGAGTTTTAATCATGAATGGATGCTGAATTTTGTCAAATGCTTTTTCAGCATCTATGGAGATGATCATGTGGTTTTTTTCTTCTTTTTCTTGATGTGGTGGATGATGTTGATGGATTTTCGAATGTTGTACCATTCTTGCATCCCTGTGATGAATCCCACTTTACCATGGTGTATGATCCTCCTGATGTATTTTTGAAATTGGTTTGCTAATATTTTGTTGAGTATTTTTGCATCTACGTTCATCAGGGATATAGGTCTGTAATTTTCTTTTTTGGTGAGGTCTTTGCCAGGTTTTGGTATTAGAGTGATGCTGGCTTCATAGAAAGAGTTTGGAAGTATTCCCTCCTCTTCTATTTTTTGGAAAACTTTAAGGAGAATGGGTGTTATTTCTTCTCTATATGTCTGGTAGAATTCAGAGGTGAATCCATCAGGTCCAGGGATTTTGTTCTTGGGTAGTTTTTTGATTACCGATTCAATTTCATTGCTGATGATTGGTCTGTTTAGTTTTTCTGTTTCTTGCTTGGTCAGTCTTGGAGGTGGTATTTTTCTTAGAAGTTGTCCATTTCTTCTAGGTTTTCCAGCTTGTTAGCATATAGATGCTCATAGTATTCTCTTTTAATTCTTTGTATTTCTGTGGGGTCTGTCATTTTTTTTCCTTTCTCATTTGTGATTCTGTTTATGTGTGTAGATTCTCTTTTTCTCTTAATGAGTCTGGCTAGGGGTTTATCTATTTTGTTTATTTTTTCAAAGAACCAGCTTTTGGTTTCATTGATTTTTTCTATTGTTTTATTCTTCTCAATTTTATTTATTTCTTCTCTGATCTTTATTATGACCCTCCTTCTGGTGACTTTGGGCCTCATTTGTTCTTCTTTTTCCAATTTCAATAATTATGTCTTTAGACTGTTCATTTGGGAATGCTCT
>JAQQAC010008719.1:8929588-9041561 GCA_029783875.1 Phataginus tricuspis | reverse complement strand
GCTGAAGAGGCTGTCATCTCCCCACTGTATATCCAAGCCTCCTTTATCAAATATTAATTGGCTGTAAATGTTTGCGTTAATGTTTGGATTTTCTATTCTGTTCCACTGGTCTGTGGGTCTGTTTTTGTGCCAGTACCAAATTGTCTTGAGTACTGTGGCTTTGTAGTAGAGCTTGAAGTCAGGGAGCATAATTCCCCCTGTTTGATTCCTCCTTCTCAGGATTGCTTTGGCTATTCAGGGTCTTTTCTGATTCCATATGAATTTTAGAATTATTTATTCCAGTTCATTGAAGAAAGCTGTTGGTAGTTTGATAGGTATTGCGTTGAATCTATAGATTGCTTTAGGTAGTGTAGCCATTTTGACAATATTTATTCTTCCTAGCCAAGAGCATGGGATGCATTTCCATTTGTTAGTGTCTTCTTTAATTTCTCCTAGGAGTGTCTTGTAGTTTTCAGAGTACAGGTCTTTCACTTCCTTGGTTAGGTTTATTCCTAGGTATTTTATTCTTTTTGATGCAATTGTGAATGGAATTGTTTTTCTGATTTCTCTTTCTGTTAGTTCATCATTAGTGTATAGGAAAGCAACAGATTTCTGTGTGTTAATTTTGTATCCGGCAACTTTGCTGAATTCAGGTATTAGTTCTAGTAGTTTTGGAGTGGAGTCTTTAGGGTTTTTTATGTACAGTATCATGTCATCTGCAAATAGTGACAATTTGACTTCTTCTATACCAATCTGGATGCCAATTATTTCTTTGTGTTGTCTGATTGCCGTGGCTAGGACCTCCAGTACTATGTTGAATAGAAGTGGGGAAAGTGGGCATCCCTGTCTTGTTCCCGATCTTAGATGAAAAGCTTTCAGCTTCTCGCTGTTAAGTATGATGTCAGCTGTGGGTTTGTCATATATCGCCTTTATGATGTTGAGGTACTTTCCGTCTATACCCATTTTGTTGAGAGTTTTAATCATGAATGGATGCTGAATTTTGTCAAATGCTTTTTCAGCATCTATGGAGATGATCATGTGGTTTTTTTCTTCTTTTTCTTGATGTGGTGGATGATGTTGATGGATTTTCGAATGTTGTACCATTCTTGCATCCCTGTGATGAATCCCACTTTACCATGGTGTATGATCCTCCTGATGTATTTTTGAAATTGGTTTGCTAATATTTTGTTGAGTATTTTTGCATCTACGTTCATCAGGGATATAGGTCTGTAATTTTCTTTTTTGGTGAGGTCTTTGCCAGGTTTTGGTATTAGAGTGATGCTGGCTTCATAGAAAGAGTTTGGAAGTATTCCCTCCTCTTCTATTTTTTGGAAAACTTTAAGGAGAATGGGTGTTATTTCTTCTCTATATGTCTGGTAGAATTCAGAGGTGAATCCATCAGGTCCAGGGATTTTGTTCTTGGGTAGTTTTTTGATTACCGATTCAATTTCATTGCTGATGATTGGTCTGTTTAGTTTTTCTGTTTCTTGCTTGGTCAGTCTTGGAGGTGGTATTTTTCTTAGAAGTTGTCCATTTCTTCTAGGTTTTCCAGCTTGTTAGCATATAGATGCTCATAGTATTCTCTTTTAATTCTTTGTATTTCTGTGGGGTCTGTCATTTTTTTTCCTTTCTCATTTGTGATTCTGTTTATGTGTGTAGATTCTCTTTTTCTCTTAATGAGTCTGGCTAGGGGTTTATCTATTTTGTTTATTTTTTCAAAGAACCAGCTTTTGGTTTCATTGATTTTTTCTATTGTTTTATTCTTCTCAATTTTATTTATTTCTTCTCTGATCTTTATTATGACCCTCCTTCTGGTGACTTTGGGCCTCATTTGTTCTTCTTTTTCCAATTTCAATAATTATGTCTTTAGACTGTTCATTTGGGAATGCTCTTCCTTCTTTAAATAGGCCTGGATTGCAATATAACTTTCCTCTTAGAACCGCCTTTGCTACATCCCACAGAAGTTGTGCTTTGTGTTGTTGTTGTCATTAGTCTCCATATATTCTTTGATTTCTGTTTTGATTTGGTCATTAACCCATTGATTAATTAGGAGAATATTGTTAAGCCTCCATGTATTTGTCAGCCTTTTTGATTTCTTTCTAAAATTTATTTCTAGTTTTATACGTTTGTGATCTGAGAAGTTGGTTGGTAGGTTTTCAATATTTTTGAATTTACTGAGGTTCTTTTTGTGGCCTAGTATGTGGTCTATTCTTGAAAAAGTTCCATGTGCATTTGAGAAGAATGTGTATCCTGCTGCTTTTGGGTGCAGAGTTCTGTGGATATCTGTTAGGTTCATCTGTTCTAGTGTATTGTTCAGTGCCTCTGTGTCTTTACTTAATCTCTGTCTGGTTGATCTGTCCTTTGGAGTGAGTGGTGTGTTGAAGTCTCCTAAAATGAATGCATTGCTGTCTATTTCCTCCTTCAATTCTGGTAGTATTTGTTTCACATATGCTGGCGCTCCTGGGTTGGGTGCATATATATTTATAATGGTTATATCTTCTTTTGGACTGACACTTTTATCATTATGTAATGTTCTTCATTATCTCTTGCTACTTTCTTCGTTTTGAAGTCTATTTTGTCTCATACAAATACTGCAACACCTACTTTTTTCTCTTTGTTGTTTGCATGAAATATCTTTTTCCATCCCTTCACTTTTAATCTGTGTATATCTTTGGGTTTGAGGTGAGTCTCTTGTAAGCAGCATATAGAAGGATCTTCCTTTTTTATCCACTCTGTTACTCTGTGTGTTTTGATTGGTGCATTCAGTCCATTTACATTTAAGGTGATTTTTGATAGATATGTACTTATTGCCATTGCTGGCTTTAGATTCGTGGGTACCAAAGGTTCAACTGTTGCTTCTTTACTATCTAAGGATCTAACTTAACTTTCTTGTTAAGTTATTGTGAATGCCGTCTGATGTTTCTTTATCTTTCCCTTCCTATTCTTCTTCCTCCATTCTTTATATATTAGGTGTTTTATTCTTTGCCTTTAGTTAGTATTTGGATGGTCTGCTTTCTTTGCTATGATTTTATTTTCTCTGGTGACATCTTTTTAGCCTTAGGGGTGCTGCCCTCTAGAGCAGTCTAAGATTTCCTGTAGTCATGGTTTATGAGAGAAAAACTCTCTCAACTTTTGCTTTTCTGGAAATTGTTTAATCCCTCCATCATATTTAAATGATAATCGTGCTGGATACAATATTCTTGGTTTGAGGCCCTTCTGTTTCATTACGTTAAATATATCATGCCATTCTCTTCTGGCCTGTAAGATTTCTGTTGAGAAGTCTGATGATAGTCTGATGGGTTTTCCTTTGTAGGTGATCTTTTTTCTCTCTCTAGCTGCCTTTAATACTCTGTCTTTATCTTTGATCTTTGCCATCTTAATTATTATGTGTCTTCGTGTTGTCTTCCTTGGTTCCCTTGTGTTGGGAGATCTGTGGGCTTCCGTGGACTGCGAGACTATTTCCTTCCCCAGAGTGGGAAAGTTTTCAGCAATTATTTCTTCAAAGACACTTTCTGTCCCTTTTTCTGTCTCTTCTTCCTCTGGTACTCCTATAGTGCAAATATTGTTCCGTTTGGATTGGTCACACAGTTCTCTTAATATTCTTTCATTCTTAGAGATCCTTTTATCTCTCTCTGCCTCCGCTTCTCTGTATTCCTGTTCTCTGTTTTCTAATCCATTAACTGTGTCTTGCACCTCTTCCAGTCTGCTGTTAAGCCCCTCAATGGCTTGTCTCATTTCTGCATATTCTTTCCTCACTTCCCTCACTTCCTCCCTCAGCTCTTGCACATTTCTCTGTAGATCCGTCATCATGGCTATGACTTTTATTTTCAATTCTTTTTCAGGAAGACTGTGCATGTCCATCCCTTCAGTTTCCCTCTCTGGAGTTGTCTGGGTCTGAAGCTGTCTGTACCATATTCTTCTGTCTTTCCATGGCTATAGAATTGGTTGCTGGTAGTTACCATGTATGTCAGCTGGGCTCTTTATGACCCCCTCGCTGGGTGCCGAGTCCTCTCAGGTGTAGCTGCACACTGTGCGCTTTCCTGTGTATTCTCGTCTCTCTTTTAGGAATAGTTGTATTTGCTGTGTTTTCATGAATAAATATAATGTTGGGAGGAATTTTCTGCCAGTCGGTTCACGTCACCATCTTCCCAGAAGTCTCTCTGTTACCTTTTTGACCTTCAAATTTATAAGTATGTAAACAAGTTCCAAATTTAGAAACAGGCATCAGTGGGCAGTGTTTCATTAAAGTAGATATGCTAAAATAGTCTTAAAATTTTTTTCAAGTAATACACTCAAACATGAGAAAACAATTGAGCATATTTATTGCCCCTTTATTTCCTTGTTTTAATTGAATATTTAAAATCAATCCAGTAACAGAGCTGTTGAACTTCAGGAGTAGCAATATAAATATATTTTGAGAGAATGAATTTTTAATTTAGTAAATAACCTGTAACTGTTTTTATTTCTTTAATTCTAATTAATTAGCTGTAGTTAATTATAGCATAATACAACATAACAGTTACTACTAACTTTTTGGGGGAACTAGTCAGTTTCTGAGAATAACTGCACTCTTATATTTTCAAAAAACCATTTTAATAGAAAAATCATCTTGATTCAATCATATAAATTATTCACTCTGTTCAGTAAAGAGCCCTAGTTTCAGAGACATGTAGAGAAATAAAATACATGTAAAGGAGAAAAAAAATCTTCTGAGAATAAAAATAAAAATAATAAATTAATATAGATGTTGACATGAGTTTGAATTTAGTTATTTTTTTCTCTAAATCCCATAAAAAGCATGAGACTCTACAATGCTAAGAAGCATGGTATATTAGTCTCTCAGAATAAATATGCAAACTTGTAATGAAACATAAGATTAGATAATAGCAACTAGAAATATAATTTACAGAGTTTGCGATAAAGATACTCTATTTAAGAAGCACAAAGATCTGATAAGTGGAAGGCAGTGTTGTTTGACTATCAGATAAGTCGTCAGGAGATGGAGGAAAGCAAATAAGTCTTGGTAGAGTGCTTGACTAGAGAGAGGTTGGCAGATCTCTGAAATCTAGTAATGTCAGCAGAATTCAGAATCTGAGGGTCAGACATTCAGGAGTAATATCATGAGCAAGCAGGGCTGGCAAATCTCATCTTCTAACTCCTGATTTTTAAGAAAATAACTTTGCCTACCAAATTTGTTCACAAAATAATTTATAGTGAAAAGGAAGTCAGTGGCACTGGAAATGTTTTACCTTTTGTATTCAAGGACAAAGCAGTCAAGACTTTGTGAAGTTTATATATAATAATGATAGCTGGGGAGAAGGGTTAAAGATTGTGGTGTGAGATGAGAGACAGAGGCTTCCTCCTAAAACTGCATATAATACGAAAATATAACGAATACAAGTACTGTTGAAAGCGCAACAGGAAAGAGGACTGCACCAAACTGCATACACGTGGAGACAAGAGCAGACCTCACAGAACAGGGTAATGTACTAAAGCTGTGGCCCTGCAGGACCCAAGCCCTTCCCCCACCCCAGCTCACCAGTGGGAGGAAGAGAAACAGAGCAGGGAGGGAGTGGAGAACTGGGACTGCTGAATACCTAACTCCGGAGATCTCTGGAGATCTCCGGAGAGTTGCAGTATTTATGTCAGACAAAATAGACTTCAAAACAAAGAAACTCACAAGAGACAAAGAAAGACATTACATAATGATAAAAGGGTCAATCCAACAAGAAGATTTAACCATTATAAATATCTATGTGCCCAACACAGGAGCACCTACATATGTGAAACAAATACTAACAGAATTAAATGGGGAAATAGAGTGCAATAGAAAGTGTCTTTGAGGAGGTAATGGCTGAAAACTTCCCCAATATGTGGAAGGAGATAGTCTCTCAGGCCATGGAGGTGCACAGATCTCACAACACAAGGGACCCAAGGAAGACAACATGAAGACATATAGTAATTAAAATGGCAAAGAGCAAGGATAAGGACAGAATATTAAAAGCAGCAAGAGAGAGAAATAAGATCACATACAAAGGAAAGGCGATCAGGCTATCATCAGACTTCTCAACAGAAACCTTACAGGCCAGAAGGGAGTGGCATGATGTATTTAATGCAATGAAGCAGAAGGGCCTTAAACCAAGATTACTTTATCTGGCAAGATTATCATTTAAATTTGAAGGCGGGATTAAACAATTCCCAGATAAGCAAAAGCTGAGAGAACTTACCTCCCACAAACCATCTCTACAGTATATTTTAGAGGGACTGCTATAGATAGAAGTATTCCTACGGTTTAATAGCTGTCACCAGAGTTAATAAAACCACAGTAAAGAAAGTAGAACAGCTAAGTACTAAGCAATTGCAAAATTAAATTAACTATCCGCAAAGTCATTAAGGGATAGGCAAACAGTACAGAATATGATATCTAATATATAAAGAATGAAGAGGAAGAAAAAGGAGGAGGGGAAAAAAAGGAACCTTTAGATTGTGTTTGTAATAGCATAAGTGAGTTAAGTTAGACTCTTAGATAGTAAGGAAGTTAACTTTGAACCTTTGGTAACCACGAATCTGAAGCCTGCAATGCCAATAAGTACATACCTATCCATAATCAACCTAAATGTAAATGGACTGAATGCACCAATCAAAAGACATAGAGTCACTGAAGGGATAAATAAACAAGACCCATCTGTATGCTGCCTACAAGAGACTCACTTTAAGCCCAAAGACATACAAAGACTAAAAGTGAAGGGATGGAAAAAGACATTTCATGCACCTAATAGGGAGAAAAAAGCAGGAGTTGCAGTATTTATGTCAGACAAAATAGACTTCAAAACAAAGAAACTCACAAGAGACAAAGAAGGACATTACATAATGATAAAAGGGTCAATCCAACAAGAAGATTTAACCATTATAAATATCTATGTGCCCAACACAGGAGCACCTACATATGTGAAACAAATACTAACAGAATTAAAGGGGGAAATAGAATGCAATGCAGTCATTCTAGGAGACTTCAACACACCACTCACTCTGAAGGACAGATCAACCAGACAGAAAATAAGAAAGGAGACAGAGGCACTGAACAACACATTAGAACAGATGAACCTAACAGACTAACAGATGAACCTACAGAACTCTACACCCAAAAGCAGCACAATACACATTCTTCTCAAGTGCACATGGAACATTTTCAAGAATAGATCATATACTAGGCCACAAAAAGAGCCTCAGTAAATTAAAAAAGATTGAAATTGTACCAACCAGCTTCTCAGACCACAAAGGTATGAAACTAGAAATGAATTACACAAAGAAAATGAAAAATCCCACAAACACATGGAGGCTTCACACCATGCTCCTGAATAATAAATGGATCAATGACCAAATAAAAACAGAAATCAAGCAATATATGGAGACGAATGACAACAATAATTCAACACTGCAAAATCTGTGGGACGCAGTGAAGGCCGTGCTAAGAGGAAAGAATATTGCAATACAGGCCTACCTCAGGAAAGAAGAACAATCCCATATGAGCAGTCTAAACTCACAATTAACAAAACCAGAAAAAGAAAAACAAATGAGACCCAAAGTCAGTAGAAGGAGAGACATTAATAAAGATTAGAGCAGAAATAAATAAAATTGAGAAGAATAAAACAATAGAAAGGATGGATGAAAGGAAGAGCTGGTTCTTCAAGAAAATAAACAAGATAGATAAACCCCTAGCCAGACTTATCAAGAAAAAAAGAGAGTTTACTCACATAAAAGAATCAGAAATGAGAAAGGAAAAATCACTACACACACCACAGAAATATGAAGAATTATGAGAAAAAACTATGAAAAATTGTATGCTAACAAACTGGATAACCTAGAGGAAATGGACAACTTTCTAGGAAAATACAAGGCTGACCCAGAAAGAAACAGAAAATCTGAACAGACCAATTACCAGCAATGAAATTGAACTGGTAATCAAAAACCTACCTAAGAACAAAACGCCTGGAAAAGATGGCTTCACAGCTGAATTTTATCAAACATTTAGTGAAGACCTAATACCCATCCTCCTTAAAGTTCTCCAAGGAGTAGAAGAAGAGGGAATACTTCCAAACTCATTGTATGAAGCCAGCATCACTCTAATACCAAAACCGGGCAAAGACAGCACAAAAAAAGAAACTACAGACCAATATCCCTGATGAACATAGATGCAAAAATACTCAACAAAGTGTTAGCAAACCGAATTCAAAAATACATCAAAAGAATCATACACCATTATCAAGTAGGATTTGTTCCGGGGATGCGAGGATGGTGCAACATTGGAAAATCTATCAACATCATCCACCACATCAACATAAAGAAGAACAAAAACCACATGATCATCTCCATAGATGCGGAAAAAGCATTTGACAAAATTCAACACCCATTCATGATAAAAACTCTCAAGGAAATGGGTATACAGGGCAAGTAGCTCAACATAATAAAGACCATATATGACAAACCCACAGCCAACATCATACTTAACAGCGAGAAGCTGAAAGCTTTTCCTTTAAGATTGGGAAAAAGAAAGGGATGCCCACTTTCCCCACTTCTATTCAACATAGTACTGGAGGTCCTAGCCACGGCAATCAGACAACACAAAGAAATAATTGGCATCCAGATTGGCAAGGAAGAAGTTAAACTGTCCCTGTTCGAAGATGACATGATATTATACATAAAAAACCCTAAGGAATCCACTCCAAAACTATTAGATCTAGTATCTGAATTCAGCAAAGTTGCAGAATACAAAATTAATACGCAGATATCTGTGGCATTCCTATATACTAATAATGAACTAGCAGAGAGAGAAATCAGGAAAACAGTTCCATTCACAGTTGCATCAAAAAGAATAAAATACCTGGGAATAAACCTAACCAAGGATGTGAAAGACCTATACTCTGAATACTACAAGACACTCATGAGAGAAATTAAAGATACCAATAAATGGAAACATATCCCGTGTTCATGGATAGGAAGAATTAATAATGTTAAAATGGCCATCCTGCCTAAAGCAATCAACAGATTCAATGCAATTCTTATCAAAATACCAACAGCATTTTTCAACTAACTAGAGAAAATCGTTCTAAAATTCCTATGGAATCACAAAAGACCCGAATAGCCAAAGCAATCCTGAGAAGGAAGGATACAGGTGGGGGGATAAGCTCCCCAACTTCAAGCTTTACTACAAAGCCACAGTACTCAAGACAATTTAGTACTGGCATAAGAACAGACCCATAGACCAGTGGAACAGAATAGAGGACCCTGATATAATCCCAACCATATATGGACAATTAATATATGATAAAGGAGCCATGGACATACAATGGGGAAATGACAGCCTCTTCAACTGCTGGTGTTGGCAAAACTGGACAGCTACATGCAAGAGAATGAAACTGGATTATTGTTTAACCCCATACACAAAAGTAAACTCGAAATGGATCAAGGACCTGAATGTAAGTCATGAAACCATAAAACTCTTAAAAGACAACATAGGCAAAAATCTCCTGAATATAAGCATGAGTGACTTCTTCCTGAATGCATCTCCTCGAGCAAGGGAAACAAAAGCAAAAATGAACAAATGGGACTACATCAAAGTAAAAAGTTTCTATATGGCAAAGGACACCATCAACAGAACAAAAAGGTATCCTACAGTATGGGAGAATATATTTGTAAATGATATATCTGACAGGGGGTTCACATCCAAAATATATAAAGAACTTACATGCCTCAACACCCAAAAAGCAAATAACCCAATTAAAAAATGGGCAGAGGATATGTAGAGACAGTTCTCCAAAGAAGAAATTCAGATGACCAACAGACACATGAAAAGATTCTCCACATCACTAATCAACAGACAAATGCAAATTAAAACCACAATGAGATATCACCTCACACCAGTAAGGATGGCCACCATCCAGATGACTAAGAACAACAAATGCTGGTGAGGATGTGGAGAAATGGGAACCCTCCTACACTGCTGGTGGGAATGTAAGCTAATTCAACCATTGTGGAAAGCAATATGGAGGTTCCTCAAAAAACTAAAAATAGAAATACCATTTGACCTGGGAATCCCACTCCTTGGAATCTACCCAAAGAATACAACTTCTGATATTCAAAAAGGCATATGCACCCCTATGTTTATTGCAGCACTTTTTACAATAGCCAAGATATGGAAGCAACCTAAGTGTCCATCAGTAGATGAATGGATAAAGAAGAGGTGGTACATATACACAATGGAATACTATTCAACCATAAGAAAGAAACAAATCCTACCATTTGCAACAACATGGATGGAGCTGGAGGATATTATGCTCAGTGAAATAAGCCAGGCAGAGAAAGACAAATGCCAAGTGATTTCCCTCATTTGTGGAGTATAACAACGCAGCAAAACTGAAGGAACAAAATAGCAGCAGACTCACAGACTCCAAGAAGGAACTAGTGTTACCAAAGGGGAGGGGTGTGGGAGGGCGGGTGTGGAAGGGTGGGAGAAGGGGATTGTGGCTATTACGTTTCGTACACATGGTGTGGGGTATCATGGGGAAAACAGTGTAGCACAGAAAAGGCAAACAGTGAATCTGTGTCATCTTACTACACTGATGGACAGTGACTGCATTGGGGTATGGGTGGGGACTTGATAATATGGGTAAATGTAGTAACCACATTGTTTTTTCATGTGAAACCTTCATAAGAGTGTATATCAATAATACCTTAATAAAAAAAATATAAAAAATAATAATGATAGCTGACATTTCTAAGTGCAGGCTGGGACCAGATAATACATGCAAGTACCTTACACTGTTTTTCTTAATCCTTAATCTATATGAAGGGTAGTATCTCCCTTATACCGATAAGAAACAGAGAGGCTAAATCATTTGTTTAAGGTCATGCAACCAGTAATGAGTTAAATCTGGATTGGAAATCACCCATTTTGGTTCGGAAGCTACAGTGATACACTGTTCTGCAACCAGTGAAATCTTGGCGTGAATGTGATTACATTTGAGTGGTATTCTTTGAACGTGCTGAAGTAGTGTGAACTGAAGTATCTACAGTTCCTATGTTTGAAACTCACAGTCAATAAAGAAAATATTAAGGAACATTCTACTTAGGCCACCAAGAATGTACTATTTATGGTGTATGAGGATAGGTAATCGAATCTTCAAAACAATAAGTTTGCATTGTTGAATTTTGTCATGGATTTATTTAAATTCATTTGTTTTGTTGTAATTCATTCATTCAACAGAATTATTTTGTTTTCACTGTGCACCAGGTATTATATTAAGGATAGAGAAATTAGCAAGACATAGAGCATGCTCTGATGAATGTATAGGTCATTGGTGAAGACAGTCAATAAACAAGTAAATATATAAATATACATGCTATTATAATATTTCTTGAATATAAATGCTATGAATAAAAAACAGACTAAAGGTAGAGGTGAAAGGGGAGGGTTATTTTAAGGAGTGCTTATGAAAAGATTCTCTGAGGAGATATATTTGAGAAAAGACCTGAATAAAATCAATGCACAAGGATTTGCAATATAGGAGGAAGAGAATTTAAGGGAAATAATAAGTACAGATATGATGAACTCAGAAAATGAGAGGAGGAGCATTAGGAGATGAAATTCAGAACAGAGGTAAGAGTAAGATCTTGGAGGACCCATTAGACCATGGGGTAAGGTTCTCATTGTGGACAAGATGAGAAGGCATTGGGGGTTTGAGATGAATGGTGTCATAATGGGATTTTTAACAAGTTAAAATCACTCTAGGTACTGTGGAGGTAATGGGTTAGACTAAAGTGCTAAGTAGTGATATAAAAAAAGTAATCAGGGTCAGATGTATTCTAAAGGCAGAGCACATTATTATTGCTCATGATTTAGGATTTGGATTTGGGAGGAAAAAAAAAGAAGATTGGATGGCATTACCTAAGAAGTGAGTGTAGATAGAGAAAGCAGAGAGACAAAGATTGGTCAGCCCAGTACTTAATAGTGAGGAAGTAGAAGAAAATGCAGATATGAGTCTGAAATCATAAAATGTAAAATAAAAACCAGAAGTGCATTGTGTCTTGCAATTGAAAAGAAGAAAATGTATCAAGGAAGAAATGTCTATGTCAAATGCTGCTGAGAAGTTGAGTAAAATTAGGACTATGGACCATATAACTATAGAATTTAGCAACATGGACATTGTCATTATCCTTTAGTAAAACAATTTCAGTGGAATGGTTGTGATCAAAGCCCTAAGAGATCAAATGGAGACAGCAAGTATAAACAAACCCTTTGAGGAATTTTGCCAAAATGCAGATAAATAAATGGGCACATAAGGCATTGTTTTCTCTTTTCTTTAGTGAAAGTTATTACAGAATGTTTGTATGCAAATAGAAGTGATCCAATAATCAGAGAAAAAAATAAGTTTCAGAGAGAAAAGATAACTAAAGGAACAAAGTCCTTGAGCTGGAGAAGAGAATTAAATGCATATGAGTGATTTAACCATAGGTAGATCTAGGTACTTTTCATTCATTGTAACAGGAAGGAGATTAAGGATACATAGATATAGATGCAAGCATGATGGCAGTGAGATGGGAAAAGTAGAAGTTCCGTTTTTATTGCTCAGTTTGCTTAGTGAACTAAGAATGTGATTTTATTACTTGAGATAGAGGAGGAGAGATGGATGCTGGAAATTCAAAGAGATGCAAGATGGTGTGAAATAATCTTTGTGACTGGAACAGTGAATTCACTGAGGATATATATCAGAATCACAGAGCATTCCTGAGGTCTCAATTTGAGATAAATGGTCCCAAAAAGTGAAAAATGAGACTAGCCAGCATAGTTGTATGTTTTCTATGGTCATGTTGAGCCACATGGGTTACAGGTGTAGCTGGAAAGATAGGTTAAATCAGGACTGAGGTTGATGTGTTTTGTCTTGGTCCCACATTCAGGTGAGGGAGTGAGTACAATGCAGTTCAAGTTTTATTCAAGGAATGGTTGAGAGTTTTGGACCAGGAATCTAAACTTGATAAAAAGAAAATTAGAAAATGAGCTGATTGTCAATGAGAAAGTGATAGATCAGTAGATTAGTAGTCTTAATGGGTTAAACAGTTAGTGGCGTGGGACTTATGATTAGAGTAAGTGGGCTGGAAAGATAGAAAATTGGTATTCAGAGGTCTTCACTTGTCTAAGATATCATGTTTTTCAAATAAAAAGGAGAATAGTATAAGTTAGCTGTTACAGGCTACTGAAGTCATAAGAAGTTACCATAACCTGTCACTGCGGCTGCCTGCACTGAACAATAACATTTTTCTTTCCCATATTAATAACTTACGATGGATGTGCAATTCACATGTCATATGGCCTGCTGAGTAATGGAAAAACTGAACCTTGTTTTCAAGATGGCAATTGTGTACTCCAATAATAATAATAAAGGTAAAAATTTATACTTTTGTATAAATGGCTCTTCATTTAGAAATTCTGTGTTAATGTGAGATTTTAAAAAATCTAGTCCAAAACTCAATTCTGAACAATTTTTACTGAGGCCATACAGACTGGTAGGATTAATATGCAATGTAACAAATTTGTCTTTATATATGAGACCACACAAAATATTGACACACCTGGAGTCAACACAGTAAGAGATGATTTAATGAGTTTCTATAATTTTGAGACAATGGTTTAGTCAATATCTTATTAGTGCAAAATGATTCTTGGAATTGATTTTATTTTTTCTGCTTTATTTTATCTCAGTGATCTTCATAAATTACCCTTTCCTCTTAGATATAGTTTTTATATATTTATAAGCTTCAAAAAGCAGTACATTAAAAAATCTTGATTTTTGCACTAAAAAACATTCTTAGTACATGGAATTACTAAATTATTGATGAAATATTAAGTTATGGGAGTTTGATGAAAATGTAATGGTATTATTTATTTTACCTGTGTGCATATGTATGTGAGCATATAAATGGTACTTTCTGAAGAAACTAAATGCTATATTGACTAAGTATAGTTATTTTGGAAAAAGATTCTGTATACATTTTCTCGATACTAAACAAATTAGATTAGTTTTATTTCAGAGATTTAAAAGAAACATTTAATGTAAATGCACATTTATTGTAACTTCCTAAAAGGCATGCATCTTCATCAAAATAATTTTAAATATTTAGGAATCACAGCAAGTTCTTGGCACTAGTTTGTTCTTGTGATTTAAAGCATGTTTTTTATACGAATAACATATCCGATGTTTTTATGATTGCTTTCCTAGCAATCATATGGTTGGATATCCTTTATCAAGTAAGCAAATCTTAACACTGTCAACCAGTACTTTGTGAATGCCTTTTGACTTCAATGAATTGCAAGATGGTTTTTAGAATATATTTTTATATATATTTAATGTATACACACACACACATACACACATATACACAAATTATTTTCTTTCTGACTTTATCATTGATAGTCTCATTCACATGAAAATTGGAGCCCTAAATGGAAAATATGGGAATTTGGTGGAAAAGTACTGTCACAGAAGGGCAGGTTCGCCTCTCTGAGGGTTATGGTCCCCTTTTTGATCCTGTTTTGGTTGTGTAATCTACTTGTGCTACTTCTGTGTGTGTCTTAGTATTAAGGGGTTATGTGTTAAAGGTTGAAGGATGGTACTCTTAAAATCCTTCTATTTTCTTGAGGAGGAAGCTAGTTCAGAGAGACTGAGACTTGCTCAAGGGCCAAATAACTAGCAAAGGGCAAAGAAATAAAGTTCTCTGACTTCTCATCTTCTGCCCTTTTCATGTCAGACTGCAGTAAGCCTTGAAGGACTGGAAAGGATACTGAAGGACCCTCATCTGAGAGGGGAAAGCAAGAGCTTTGTGATATACTGCTATGGGAAAAGCAAAATAAAATTCCGTGTTACTTGAAGGTTAGAGGGAAAAAGAGTGAATGAAATATGGATAACTTTAAAAGGACATCATATAAAGCTGCTAGTACATCAATCTATAGTGTTTATTTTGAGCAGTTGGTGACATTTAGAAAGAAGTGAGGGTTGCAGCCGTTTTCCGTAGGTGGTCAGTTTGACATTTCTGTATAATGCCCCTCTGGGCTAATAAAACTTGTCTATTCCTGCTGGTTGCACTTTCATTTTATTCTCTCTGTTCATTTAAAGTAACAATTTAGTAAATCACAGTAAATAGGCAAATGCTGAAAGTCAAGTGTTTATATATACTGAAATACTTTTAAGCCTGGACTCTTTTCACGTAACAGATGGGAGAAGTGTGAGTAATTTCTCTGGAATTCTATAGCCTTATTTAGAAAATATCATTTAGTGACATTTAAATACTCAGTTTATATCTAATACAACAACTCATTTTTTTAAATAAGCATCACGATTATTATCAAAACTGATTCATGTGACTTGGCAACCTGCAAATACCATGGACATCTGTTACTGGGAAAGTAAGTTAAGCCAAAATAAATGGAACCATAGTAAATGTTGCTATAATTTGGTAATTAGTTGTTATTTCAAACTACTAATTTAAACCACTTAACATAAACTAAAGCTTTGCAATGATGTCCTGTTTAGGGTATGTCACCTCACCCACAGGTCTGTTTCAAAGATTCTCTGAATTCCTCAAACCTCAAAATATAGACCCACCACTCTACCCAGCGCTGTTATCTAGTCTCCTATATTTATGTAAATATTGCTGCAATCCTGTTAGTTCCCACTTTTTAAAAGTTGTCTTCTCTGTATTTTAATTCAGTGGACTTTTTCCCCCTGTGAAGAAATATTCCTACTTCCTCACATGTCATTCAGCATGTATTTTTGTTCTTGCTTACACTGTTCCTTCCAAGATCTATGTATATCATTTCTCTTCTTTTTAAAAAATGTAGTTGGAATAGACCCCAATACTGCCCCTGTTTAGGATGTGGGGTCTCTGGAACTGGCTTTACTTATCCCAAGTCCAGAGGCTGATGGAGCATTGCCCTCCACCGTATATTCAGGTGTCTCTCTGGTTATCCAAGACCTTCTCCTATTTGGGGAGCATGTAAGTATCTTAGGACATTAAAGAAGGGATTGTTGTGAAGGGCATTTATCCTGCTGAAGATGACAAGCCAACAAAAGTATCTGTAGAGGCTGCCTTCCCTAACCACCTGCAGTAGCTCTCAGTACAAGCAACGTCTCCCTCCCACTGGTGCTGGTGTGGACGGGACTTGCACTTGGGAGAAGGGAGGTCATCTCGCTGATGTTTCCATTTCCTAATAAGAATGGCCCACCTGGCACTACACACATGTGGGCAATACATTATCATTGACTCTAATTAAAGGGCCCCGCCCAGTGCTCTGGGCTGCACCGCTGCAGGAGAGCAGAGGTTGGAGTGCTGGCAGCCGGAAGGACAGAGAGTCAGGTGGCTGCAGGAGCAGAGAGGCCCAGAGGCAGAGACTGGCTTGCTGCATGCAGACTTGCTCTGAGACAGACGGGATTCTAGGTAACCTGCCAGCGTGGAAGTAAAGCTGGGTGTAAACCCTTTCACCCCGCCAAAAAAAAAAGAATGTCCCACCTGGGTTTAGGAAGCCGTCCCCTTTCCGCCTTATGGGTCTCCTGACCTTTCAGCCAGAACTAAAGCATCAAAGCGTAATGGCAAAGCATTGCTCTTCATCTATCTCTTAAAGTGATGTTTATGCATAAATTTAAGGCTGTGCTCCTTTTAGGGCTTTGATTTTTGATTCTTGATTCTCTTCCTGTTTTTTTTCCTTCTAGACAGTCTTTGCTCTTGCAAAATAGAAATATTTGTTGTCAGGCGGCTTTCCATGACAGGAGCCTCACAGGCCAATTCGGAAGGCCAAGCTGTTCATGCACCCTTTCCTTGCCTGCTTCTTTCGAGCTAGGACAATTTTAATTCCCTCCAAGACACAGTTGAATGGGAGAAGGTCATGCAAGAGTATTTGTGCACAGAGAAGCAAATTAATTTATTTAAAATATTTTATTTATTAAATTCTTTATTTGTTTGTGCTCTGAACTGTCCCTCTGAAAGACCCCAATAATAACGATGATGGCTAACAAGTCCTCAAGCTCCCGAACCGAGAAAGGCATCAACCTGTTTCTCTACTTTGCTGTTTTCAACCTATTTCAATTATCTTGAAAAATGAAGCCTTTTTATTGGCGACAGTCTTCAGAGCTGGTCTGTTTTTCTGCATGCTCTTAGAAATCTTTTTATTTCTTACTGTAGTTATGGTAAATAGATATTGGTTTGAATATCACCAATGTGATAATATGGATCACTTTTCTCTGAATTCTTCTGCCATTCCTTCAAAAAATAGCCACATCCAAATTCCTTCATACTGAAATGGTCCCTATGCAGGTGAGTCATTTTTCCCCTTATAGTCAAGGCTAATTTCTACGTTTATCCTCTAGTCCCATGACTTAGACACTTTCCCCTTCATCTCTAAAACATTCCTGCATCTGTATAATTGATTCCTTTTTTCTCTACAGCTTTAAACTGTCTGGACGTCTTGACTGGCTTGTTAGCTTTGTCTCCTTCATGGTTTGTTTTTCTGACCCCTAAATAGTAGCATTCCCCAAATTTCTCCTTTTTCTCACCTTGGGTTTAGTTACTTCCAAGGCTTTTAATGACCTATACTCCCAGCTGGTCACTCTAACATCTAAGTCTAAAGTAACAATACTTGAGGAATAGTCCTAAAACTTTGGTTTACATTAGCAAAGTAACACATTAGTGTAGTAGTTAAAAATGTTGACTAAGAAAGAGATTGTAAAGAAAACACACACAAAACCCACACATGACCATTTTGTTTTTCTCCCTTGAAGCCGAACAGTTTGCTAACTGCGGCACTCAGACTAACACGATATTTTAATTTTGCATTTATGGTTTTGATTTTCTACCTTGAAAAGAGATCACATGCTAACTCTGGATTTCAGTCTGACTTGTCATAGTAGTATGTTGTATGAAATGCGTTTTGAGCTGTTCTTGAGCCCAGTGTGAGCAAACATTATTGAGTTATGCTCAATATGAATGAGACAGACCTTTCTAAATTATGAAAGTATAAGTCATTTCTCCAAGGTATTATTTTAGGGTGCTGCTTGATTTGGGGATTTTTTTTTTTAACCTCGTTCTTTTCACATAGTTAGATTCGAGAAGTTTTGTTACTTGTGGAATTGTCTTAAGGAATCTTATTAGTATTTTTTGATTTAGGTATTGGGATATAAAAAAATGATCTTCATAACTTTATTCATGTTGGATAAATAAATTTCACCTTTGCTACTGCTGAATAAGTGTTAAGTGTTTTCCAAGCAATGAATGAACCAGACATATTTCTGTTTTCCATGTTATCCAGTGCCAATCATATTGCTAAAATAAGACAGTTTCAAAACATTTAAGTTAATCTTTTCAGTAGATACATTAAAAAATCAAAATTCAACCAAGTGAATCTGAAGATAGTTGATTTTACTAAGCAATCATGAGTTGGGCAACATCCCATCTAAGGAGTAGAGAAATGCTCCCTTGAATTGCAGAAAAGGACAGGTTTCTAAAGGTAGAGCAGGAGTAGAAAGAAAAGAAATGATTAACAGAGAATCCATAATCATGGAAGGAGTTTCTCAGTAAATTTCCTGGTGCTGACCAGGAAATTCCAGATTGACTGGTTAGAGGTTACATTGCTCTGGGGCTGAAACTGTAGTCAGGTTAAATATTAAGTCTTGGTTTGCTAACATAGGGCTATTAACATGAGTGACTCCATCTTTGGTAATGTGGTTTTCTTTTTACAGGTGAAAATATTTGAAATTAATGGAGGTAAACACACCTTAAACTTAATGGAATATGCAAGTCGCAATTCTTATGTATATAGGAAACATAGGAATATAAGATGAGAAGATGAGAGAATATGAATTAGTATTTGACTCTGAAAGCTTACTAACTTACCCAAAGTCACATATTAAAATGTCTTTACACTTCTTTTAAAAATGACAATAACTTGGCAATTATTTCAAGAAGGAATAATTAATAAATACTATGAAGCAGATAAAGCATTGTAAAATATCTTATCTTTAGGCTAGACTCGATTAGCTTAATTTCCTCTAGAAGAAAGTACAGTTACTCAGTTATATCTGTAGATATATAAGGAGTCAGTTAATGTCAAGAGCTTCACCACGCAAAGACAATAACTTTATCAATAGAATTACACATTGCACTATATGTTCTTCAAAATAGTAGGGATGGTAAGGATTAAAATGTTTCAGAATTCATGTTTCTTAGTCTTCTAAATTCCTAGCAATATTTACTTAGTTTAAAAAAACCTTGTTCTGCCATTGTATTATTACTGGAAGGAACAAACTGAACCATAACCATGTAAGTTAAAATTAAAAAACCATATTTGATTTTTGGGAAAGTGGGAAGACAAATCAAAACAATGAAATAAACACTGGCTTCACACCAAACCTTTTTGGTGCTGTTGGGAAGACAGCATTCATTTCTCAAAGAAGAAAGAAAGGGACACTTGGGAGGACCTGAATGTCAGGAACATCGATACAGAGCTGGTAGGTAGATTGGGAACCTGAGTGTTTGAAAGTACACATTTTAAATCACAGTAATTTTTTAAAGTAAAAAAAAAAAATCAGACTTAATAAAAACTGTTGAAACAAAACAAAAAGATAATTTAAAAGTACAATAAAGCTATTGTTTCATAGCTCAGAAATAAATGATTTCACATCTTAGAAATAAATTACTTAAAGAAATCTGAAATCTCAGTAATAGGAAATGTATTTCAAATCCCATAGACTAAGTGAAGTATCCATAGTTGACACCAGGGGGTGCTCAAAAATTATACCGCATTACTTAGTGCCTGGCAACGTCAGCATATGCAGATCACGGATCCCTGTGTATCTATGGGGTAATGGCTCAGGACAGAGTTTCTAGAAGATCACATCTTGTGTTAAATCAGAGGTCCTGTTTCAGTAAAGTGAATGGACACACAAAAAAAAAGTTCCTCAGGATGGACCATTTCCCAGATGATAAATAGTTTTCCAGGGAGCCAATGATGACATATAAACATAAATTCACTTCTGCATTTAGGTACAGAATTTGAATACATAGTTTGCTTTTTGTTCAGCATAAATTCACTTAGCAACTGACAAGGGGGCTTACTATGTTTTAGATGAGCTTCTAAGTGTTACAGGTGGTGTAGTGTTGAGTGGACCACAAGAAGTTTTTAATAGAAGAGGAATTGGATAGGAACAATGTATCTATAAATAGAACACAAAATAGAGCCATTCTGTTCAAAATGCTTTCACTTTTGCCTGAAACAATGACTATGACACAGTAGTCAGTATTTTTTGTTGGTTGGATGGATACGATAAACTTCACAAAAGCAAAGTGTTCCAAGTGTTCCAAGGATGAGTGACTGCATGATATTTGTGCGACGTTTCATGAGTCACCTTCCCGGCTATGGTCCAAGCCTGTGTTCAGTGGTGCTGCACATGAAACCCTGGGATGCATAGGAAGAAGGATGAGGAACATTCCATTTCTTTTCTCACCCCCATTTCTTTGTCCGTCCATCATCCAGTAGTTCACTGAACACCTCCAATGTGATGAGACCAGAACACAGATCAGCCATTAATGAGGTCACAGTGTATTGGAAGAAACTGGCAAATATATGAGTAATTGAAAAAAATTCTAATAAATGCTATGAAAGGCTCTGCGAGAGAGCAAGAAACAGAGAGAAAAAGAAAGGACGTACAATGTTTCAGGGTTTAGTGTATCTGATTTTGTCCTCTGTCTTCTGAACTGAATTAGGATGAATGGGATTCAGTCCATTGAATTTCTCTTTCAGAGTAACATGGATCCTGAGTTAGTTCCATTCCCCTCCTACTTTCTCAAACCACAGTTAACATAACCATTACATGCTTTATATTGCAAGGATGCAACCGTCCACGACACATGCCGCAGTTTTATTTCTGATTGACTGCACCGTAATGAACACTCCATTCCATCCTTGGTGAACGGTTTGATTGGACCTGTACTTTCTTCACATTATGCTTTTATCCGAACGGCAAATATGGAATTTGTCTTGTTCAAATTGATCCTCTTCATCTTCGTAAGTCACATCGTAAACGCACGTTTGCTCAGGGCTTTTGCTATGACACAAGGTGCGGAATTCACTCACTCTTCATTTTGCTTGGGATTTCTTTCAGTTGTTCACTTTCTGTTTGTCAGGCTGACCTTAAAGTTCTCCTTTATGTATTGTGTGAGCAGCTTCCATAGTATGCAGCAGATTCCCATTCTGACCCCACAGACCTACCTATTTTTCACTCCAAGCAAGCAATTGTGCACAATCCCCATCAACTTCCACACTCCCTATTCAGTTGTTTGAAGTATATGACAGTTGCTCAAACTAGGGTAAAGCGTATGCATTTTCAGCTTCAAGAATAATCTAAGAAGCTGAACTACTTAGAGATTCCCCACATGCCTTGTAGAGTCAGACTGCCTGTTTTCACATCGCCATTTGCTCGCTGTGTGAGTTTAGTCCATTGACCTCTCTGGCCTCACTTTCCTCATCTGATAGCTGGTGATGATAGTAATAACACCCATATGAGGCCTAAAAGCACGAATATCTGTAAAATGCTTAGAAGGTATGTACTAACATTACTTACCTACATGTTCTAACCAAACTACTACACTCAATGGGATTTATGGAGATGCTACTGACAGTAATAATGGCTAATATTTGGAGGTGGATTTGCCAGGAATATCATAAAGCTTAGTCTTCAGAATCCCTTGGACAGGGCCCTTAAAGGTCATACGTTTTTGGTAACATTTTAAAAAGTAGGGTAACAACTGCCATCAGTTGAGACCATTGTCTCTTCCCTGCACGACCTCCCTCCATCACACTTTTCCTCATATAATGTTGTATAATGTTTGCAGATTACCCAAAGGCACTACTGGAATCCAGTTAAGGAAAAACTGAGCTGGGGATGTAGGTACTGTGGGTTAAGTAGGATGTAATTGAATGGTGCACAGTACTTTTGGTGTACAGCTGAATAATTGATAGTTGTGCCAGTTATGAATAACTTTCAGGAATACTTCAACCGCCCATGATGCAAACTTGGCAGGGCACCACACAGGGCTCGGACTGAAATGTGAGCTCATCCCATGGCTCTTAGCAGCTAAAGGATTTGTGTAGTAGAGGAAATAGGGAGTTGGAAACGTGTGAAGCCAGAAGCTAGTTTGTGGAAAATTTTCTAATCATAGAACATATAAAATTGTGTGGGAGATTTTGTGTCTTATCAGTACCTTGTTAAAACTATCAATAATAACAATGTATTAAAATATATTATCATCTTTCTATTGTCTGGAGAAAATACTAAAAAATAATTTCATGTGAAAGGGCAGTGAAAGAGGATCCAGCCAAAAATATAGAAAAGTACTCTGGTGTGATAAGCGATTAATAATAAACAGTATTTTTACTTTCTAGATTTTGTGATGTTGATGTTGGTCAGCTATTTTAATTTGTATTTCCTTGGGATTTTTTTTCATGCTCTAAACAAATGACAGAAATGTATTTATTCTGAATTTGTAGTTTTCATTATTTTTCAATGTAGTCCTCCAAATGGTGCCCCCAAAACTGAGTCTACTTTGAGTAACATGCAGTAGGGGATTTTATGTGCCAGGTTTTTTTTTTTTCAGTTTTATTGAGATATAATTGACATATATCACTGTGTAAGTTTAATGTGTACCACATGGAAAATGAGTTGATTTACATATATTTTGAAAGAGTTAGCATAATAAGTTTAGTTAACATTCATTATCTCATACAGATAAAAAACAAAAGGTGTTTTTCCTTACAGTGAGAATTTTTAGGATTTACTAAATAGACCACACAGCAGTGTTAACTATCGTCATCATTCTGTATATCCCTACTACTTATTTATTTCATAACTGGAAATTTGTACCTCTTGACCCTTTCATCCAGTTCCCTCAGGCCCCTCTGATAACTGCAAATCTGATGTCTTTTTCTATTAGGTTTGTTTGTTTAGATTCCATGTATAAGTAATAGAGTGTTTCTCTGACTAATTTCATTTAACAGAATGCCCCAAGTCCATCCATGTTGTTGCAAATGGATGGATTTCCTTCTTTTTATGGCAGAATGATATTCCACTGTGTATTTATGCCACAACTTCTCTGTCCAATCATCTTCTGATAAACAAAGGTTGTTTCCATGTTTTGGCTCTTGTAAATAATGGTGGTATAAACAAGGGGGTGTAAATATCTCTTTGACACAGTGTCTCAATACTGAAAAAATGTAATCCCCTGAATCCCTTCTCCCTCCTTACTGCCCGACCTTCAATTCATCCCTTTTTCTCTCCTCTAGCACAACTGCAGATTTATAAATCTCCATTAGAAATATTTTTTCCCTTATTCTTTCTTTCTCTGAAATATCAGATACTTTGAGATATTATTCATAATCTAATCTCCTTAATTTAAATCTATGATCTGTTTTAAGCACAGCCATTTGTATTTTAGTACATTGGTTCTGAACCATCACAATACATTAAAATCACCTGTGGGGTTTAAAAAAAATTCCAATACCCAGGCAACATTCCAGACTAGAGAAGCCATTAAACTCTGTGCAATATCATCTTTACTTATAACATGGGTGAAATATGTACCCTGTGGTTTGCTGTGAAGATAGAGATAACAAATGTGAAACAACTGTTGATTAAAATTAACACTTAACACTTATTATTACTATTGTTATTAATTATAAAGGCTTATGTCACCTAGCGTTTACTTCAAGGCATGTAACTCTTAATTGCATGCAGTTGTATAATACTTTCTGATGGTGGCATTTTCTGAGCTCTCTGGGGGCCAGAACACTTACTTCCATCTTGTTCACTGCCAGAGTCCCAGCCTCTCAAGGATAGTCTGATGCAGACTATGACTTAGTAAAATTAAAGATGTCTTATGCCTTAATCTCATTGGTCTAAAATAGAATGATGACACCAGGTCATACATTTCTTTTGTGCTCTTCTACAATCACATTTTTCTCTTATTTGATGAAAAATTTACACTAACAGTTTACCATGTGTCAGGTACTGTGTTTTAAGAACTTTCCAAAACTAATACTTATAAATCTATGCATTAGGTATTACATTATTTTACAGATAAGAGAGGTGAACAGTAAGACGGTTAAGACATTTGTCCAAGTCACATGTCTGGAAAGCTGTTGTGTGTTGAATTTAGGTACATAGGCTTGAGAACACATTATGATTATTAACTTTCCTGTTGCAACCGGTCCTCACTTCACCTGTGGAAAAGCAGCCGTTGCCATTGCTATTAACTGTGTGACGTCCTGGAACCAATCATAAATCTCTTTCCTCAAAGTTCCAAACAAGTTTTATCCTCTAGGATTCTAGGGAACTAGTCATAACACAGAGGGTGAAAAAAATAGATTGTGTTGTGAAAAGGCAGAATCATCATATTTACCTTACTTAAGAAAACAATTTTTACTTGGCAAAATGTTATTCATGTTTATTTGGCTTAGACAAAAACACATGGACTCGGATCAATACAGCTATTATGCTCAGATATTCTGCTGGAATCAATGATAAATTTAGACTCTTCCTCTTTAGGATTATGTCACAGTTCATTAAAGACAACAGTTATTTTAAGAGTCTTTACATTGGGACATTAGGTTTTATTTATTTTAAAATGTTCATTATTTGTAAAGTAGTCACTAAAGAGCTCACTGAGTTTGATTTTCTCCTAAAAAGTAGTAATAGGAAGATGTATGCCATGGATTATGCAATTTGATTTCCCTTAAATTCTTCAGAAGATAAAAATCAGGTCAACATAAAACTTCTCTACAGTCACAGAACTCAGGAAAATACCAGATGGATTTCTGACCTTTACTTCAAATGAGAAAAACCTCTTCCAAGTCTGAAGTTTTTTTTAGATGGATAAATAAAAAGGTTGATTGCCTTTTCTGTTTGTAGGTATTCTTTTTCCATTACTATATTAATAATAATTTTTAACTGAATTTAAGTTTATTTCAGCTTTATTAGTTTTGGGTTATATAGATAAGGGCAAATAAAAAGATTATAGAATTGCAAAAATATTTTCATGAATCTCAGCACACCACAATTGGAATTCCAGGACATATTAAGGAAATGGTTTCCCATTCCTAATAATATAAATATGTTTGTCCAAAATAGATGGGATGAGCCACTAGCCTATGTAAGATATGGAGAAATAAAATGACCATTCTCTCTCCTTCCAAAAGCAGATGTTTCTTTGTTAATATTGAAATAAACATTTTCCTCGGAAACATCTGTCAGAGTAACTTGCCTATAATTAGAATGAACATTGGGGATATCAGAATGTGCCAAATAAAAAAGAAACACCTCTTTACTGAAAACAAAATGCAATTTAAAACAAAATACTTTGAGGTAAATTTCAACCATAAATCTCAGTTAATAGCACTTCCCATGAAACATGTGGAGTATTGCACCATGTTGTATGCAAGCAACTACTTTGATGTGATATTTAATTTGAAATGCTGAGTATATCTATTTATGGATTCTGTTTATTTGCTTTGCCAAACAATATGGCTAGTGTGTTATTTTTGTGCATAGTTTTGATTTAATCCAGCAAAGAACTAAAACATTATCAATGATGAAAGTATAGGAGAGGTATTTAAATTGTGAAACATTAGGATTTAAAATGAGTCCTTCTTTTGTGCAGATCTAACACGGGTCTCCATCTCCACAGATGCCCAAACTAGAATTAAATAAATTTAATTAAAAAAAGTGGAATCCTTTCTTAAAATTAGAATTAAATTTTGAATGAAACTTAAGGAAAGTACGTGGATCTCTTCAACCAATTCAATGTGTTGATCTCATTTATCCTATTGACAAAAATATTTAGTTAATATAATTTGTCCCCAAATAATCATCCAAAGTGCTTGACAGCAGGAATATTGCATTGGAGTAAGAAATATGCTTACTGTAAGAAGTTACTAAGATTTTCAGAGTTGTTATCATAGCAACTGGCATTATTTACTCTATTTCAGTCATACCAGTAAGATAATTATGAATTATCACCTCAGTCTTTATCTGTATAATGTAATGCCATTTTAACTTCTCAAGTCTCAAAACAGAATCCTAATATTTCCTTCTAATCAGTTCTCTGTGAAACCTTCCTGTTTTTCTGTTAATGTTATCATCATTGTATGAGTCAGTTACCTAAAAAGAAAATATGACACAATGTCTGTAGATTGGGATTCTGGTGAGATTGAGAACAGGGGCGCCGCAAAAATCTATCCCCAGGAGAAGTACTGTTCTGGGAGGTAAGACAGTCAGTTGTTATATGTCAGCAGATACCATTTGGCAGCAAAATCAAATTCCTCATTATATTTATACTAAACTATATCACTTTAGAACTTGGAAAGGCAAGCTAGCTGAGGCTACCGCAAGCTACTCCGCACACCAGCATAAGAGAACTTGAAATCCTTGAGAACATTGCACTAGTTCATGCTCATCAGCATTCATTAGAATAATTTATTAGCATCATCATGAAAACTATACGGATACCCATTTCCTGAGTTATTGCAATGATCACTCATATAGCTACCACTGGGTAGTAAGATATGTAAGAAAAGCCTCCAATCGCAGATGAATCATGCCATCTTGGCACATGGGAATGATATATGTAATTTTGTTTTCCTCCTACTCTCTTGAAAATAATCAAGGGAAGAGCTCCAGGCACATGCTTATACTACCGAGGATTTGGTAAGTTTCTACCACTGTGGCCCGGCTGGCAGCTGGGCTCCAGTTGTTAGAATGCCAAATCCCAGACGTGGCATGATTAAACCCAGTATCTAATCATTTTGTTATAGTAAATTCACAAAGCAGTCTGATTACAGCATGCTTTGTCTTCATGGTGGTACACATGTTATACATTTGCTATGAAATTACTAGTGTGAATATGTAACCAAAACGTATTGTTTACAAAAGAATGTTTTCCTCCACAATTAAAAAAAAAAAAGATTTACACTTTTCACTAGTCTTGTTGGTAAAAGCCACGATGTTAATAGAACTTCTATTTTTCTATTAATTTTTTGCTTTCTTATTTAGCTATATTTTTTTTTCTGGATTTTTCCTTATGCTTACTATAAAATTTTTCTACCCATGATGCAAAAGCCAGCTGTTTAAAATTATAATGCTCAAAAACATTTAGGAGAAATAGTCATTGATTTATTTTCTCAAATTCAAATATTAGGGTTTAATATGTACATATTAATAAGTTTATTAAAATAGATTCTGTGGCTTTAGGCTATAATGGAAGAAATATTTAGTGTTACAAGTTATTTTAATACCTTGGCCAAGAAGATATGTAGAAACATTTAAAGAAGATATATCAAATCATTTTCTTTGTTTCTCCATACCACATTAATGGGCAATAGAACACATTCATTAAACTCTCTTGACAATGTGTAACACATTAAGTAAGTCATTAAAATTCAGCTGTGGATCTGTTTTTATAGTGCTTTTCATTGTGAATAACAGTGTATTTGCTATAGATGTCGTCTTCTAGCCCTTTTCTACATAAAAAAGTACATCTTAAATTTGATTTCTATTTTTCCTTTGAGGCAGTTTTCCCTCTCTATTTCAGTTGTGTATTAAAATGTTATCAACCATGATTAATTGATAGAAAATCTCTGGGAATTATTGTAGTTCACTGAGAGGTGATTATCAAAAGAAAATTTGGGGTCCTGTTGACTTAGTAGTCTATCAAACTAGCCAGATAAATTTGTGAACAGAGCCTGTTTGAAGCTCTTAAGGATATTATTGGATGCTTTCCACAGATCCTGTCATTTAGCTTCTAGGTGGAAATTCCATGTCACACCAAGAAAGGTGAGTATCTCCCTCCTTACCTGCCCACGTTTCCTTCTGCCCATTCCTATGGATTGTGTTGACCTCAGAGCTATTCTCTCTCTTACATCATAAATTCCTCTTGATATTTTTCTCAGCAGCTTGCCACTCCCCTCCGCCCCAGCATATATACTTAACTCTCTACTCAGCATCTGTACTCAGAGGGCCAAACTGACCTCAACGGCCACCTCCAAGGCCACTTCGATATAAGGCACACTATCAAGTACTGGTTTTCAGCTTTCAAATCTTGAAGCTCTCCTTGTGTCCTTGTTCCATCATATTTCACATCCAATCCTCCATAAACTGTTGTGCTTCTAAAATACCTCTAGAATCTGTCCATTCCTTTCATCTCATCTGCTGCCCTCTGGTCCAAGTTACCGTCTACTCTTGTTTTGAACTCTACACTAGCCTCCTAAAGTCTTCCCTTCTTCTGCCCTTGTCTCAGTTATACCTTCTTCACACAGCAACTGAGAAAATCATGTCAATCCCCACATTAAAAATGTCCAAAGAGTTCACATAAGAGAATAAAACCTGGCATGCAGGAGATGTTCTAAAGGGCCTACGTGATTCGGCCCTTGTCTCCGCTTCTACCTCCTATGCCTCTTTCCTTCTGCTGACTCTGGCATAGAAACTCTGGTTTTCTTGTTGTTTTCTGAAATGTTCAAACTTGGCCCACCCCAAGGTATTTGCCCTTCTCTGTTTTCTCTGCCAGAATATGTTATCCCCAAACTGAAAGCTTCTTCCCAAATTTCATTTTTCCATTTAAAGATGTCCCTTTTCTGCTCAGCTCATCATCCAGCCCCAGTCATTACCTGATCCCTTACAAAGCTTTTCTCTCCTGTATCACTCTTACCACCATCTAAAATTGTAAAATATTTATTGTTATTAAGGAGCTTAGACCCTGTGGCCCCAGAATGCGCAGCTTTGGCATACTGATTATTGTAAGTTGAAGTCACTTGGGGAAGAGTAGGTTCAAGAGCAGCTCTGAGTTCCTTTTTTCTTCCTGAAAGTAGGAGGTGACACTCCCGTGTGAAGGATGCCCTTGCTGTATCATGCTGAGGACATTCTTATCACCAGAGATTTGGGAATCAAGGCCTAAAATCTGTACACACTAACCTTGTTGAACTATTGAACTAACCCTTATCTTCCTAGTCACTTCTCCACAATTTATTGCCCCCAAACCAAACCCCTTTTGTCTATCAATTCTTTACTAACATATTATTTCTTTATCTAAAGTATAAACACTTTCTGCTCTAGTCTTCATTCTCTTATGATAGCTCCCCTGTACATGTAAAAATTTACTAAAACATATGCCTTTCTCCCATTATTCTGTCTTATGTCAGTTTAATTCTTATGCTCAGCTGAAAACCCAAAGAGGGTAGAGGAGGTATTTTTCCTCCCTTCCACCTATTAGAACTTAACTCTATGAAGCAGGGTGTCTGTCTTGTTGACTATTGTACCCTCATTGTCTAGAAAAGGTTTAATAAATATTTGCTAAATAAACAAATGACTAGCGCATCCTATAAATTAAAATTCCTATCTTTTCATCATAACTAGTAGATAATGATTTTTACTTATTTTGATTAAAGTACAATTTCTTCTACTTCTGAGACACTTGAATAAACATCCGGAAAGGAACTACAGCACACAACTCGCTTTTTCACACTTGCTCTCAGTGAGCCGTGTTGGTCTGCTGCTCTCACCTCTCTGCCTTACTAACTAGCTCTCTTAGAGAAAACGATAAACTAGCTCAAAGTAACACGGAGAAGTTACTTTGCTGAGCATTATCTATAGCTGTAACTCTAAATCAGAATCACCTGGAGAGCTTATTAAAACAAAAAGAGCAGGGCCCCAACCCCAGAATTTCTCGTAGATCTGGGATATGGCTAGAAAATTTGCATACCTAACTGAATCTCAAGGACTGCTGACTCTGCTAGTCTGGGGACCACAATTTTAAAACCTCTTATCTGTAAATATCTAGATGATGGTCATCTGCTTTTGTTATGACTTCCTTCCGGAGGGGCCTGGGGTGGAGGTTTTCTAAGAACAGGCAGGATAAGGAATGGGGCCCGGGGCCCTGCTGGCTGTGTATACTAGCTGGAGAAGCGAGCAATTGTCAGAGGAAGTCTCCTCAAGAGTTTTCTGGGCAGCCTTTCAAGCTCAAAATGAAAAAGAAGAGGCAGTGATGAAAGAGGTAGAGGTAGAGACAAGGATAAAGCTGAGAGACCAGAGAAAAAGACAGGAAGCAAGGAGAAAACAAAGATGAGAGAGGAGGCAGAGAGGACTTGGAACAAGTGAGATGCTGACAGATGCAGAAATTCTGAAAGTACAGAGAATGCCTGAGGTGCCTGAAGGGACCAGCTGAAGTGGATTTGGAGAAGTTGGTGTTTGCAGTAAATTTTCCTGTGGTATTTATGGATTCAGATCTAGAGAGGATTATATGGGGGGAATGAGAGAAGCAATAAAGAAACTAACACAAAGCAGAGTTCCTCCGTCTCCATCACGTTTAGAGGCCTTCAAATGATAGACAAATTCTTATAATCAAAATCTGCATTCGTTTCCTAGGGTTGTCTTAATAAAGTATCACACACTTGGCAGCTAAGAGAGCAGAAGTGTATTGTGTCACAGTTCTGCAGGCTAGAAGGCCAAAATCAAGGTGCCAGCAGGGCTGCGCTCTCGCTGGAGGCTCCGCGGAGGATTATTCTCTGCCTTTCCTTAGCGCCTAGAGGTTGCCTGCGATCCTGGGCGTTTCTTGGTTTGCACAGCATCACCCGACTCTCTGCCTGGTCATTACATGGATTCTTCCCTGTACCATCCATTTCTCATGTTGTTTGAGCTTTCTATTGGTGTTAGTATGAAAGTTAGGTTTAAGAACGAAACTATTTTGACAAAATATTTAGTGGAAGAGGAAATAACTGGGCTTCCTTTCGTTTGGCTGTGATCCCCCTAAGATTTGCTCTTTGCAAATGATCTCATGTGATCTACTTGTTATTATTTCCTGCTTGTTACTTTACTATTTAGGTGTCTCGTCTGTCTGCTCTGCTCTTTAGCCATTCATTAAGCTAAAACTGAGTTTCCAGTTCTCTGTCACAACTCTTCAGTCGGGCATAACGTCTCAACTATCAAACCTAATAAATTAATGGACTTTGATGGGACTGAATTAACAATAATAACCAAAAGCTTACACATATGAAATGCTTTCTAGGTGTTCTGTACAGAGCTAAGTTTTCCTTACGTTACCAAGCCCATTTAATTTCTTTGTCTTCTTGAAATTCTAATTTCAAAAAGCTTTATAATTATAATCCCAGTGTTGTAAGGGCTCTATTAAAGGATGAGAGAATCTATTAATTAGTCAATAAATAGAATGGGCAAAATATAATTCTGCTGATGGGTGTTTTGGCATTCTTCAAATAGCACTGTGTAGGTGGTTGTCAACTCTTATTTTACTGCCTGCCTTATCACTTTTAATTGTATCTTTCTTATGTAAACTAACTCATATGTAGCATTAAGAGACTATTCAACAAGATAATTCTTATTTTGCTAAAATAGAACTCATTTTCCAAATTTTGAAGAGCTTTGTGTAGATCTGTGTGTGTGTGTGTGTGTGTGTGTATGAAGAAAGGCATATCTGTTTACAGAAATTCCTGAGTTTAATGAAATTATTTATATTGGGAAAAATGAGTCATTTTTAATACTAGACTTTTATTGTTATGGCAATAAAATCTGTTATAGTATAAGCCATTTCGAATGATGCCTGGTTTCTAGCAAATGTTATTGATTTTTTTTTTTATTTGATGAAAATATTTTAAATTTTATGGCAGTTTTTCCAACCAGAGCCATTTGAGCGCCACAGCCTACCCATCATATGTCAAAGCTCTTTATGGCTATATATAGTAGAACAGGGTTACTGCAGTCTGAGCATTGTAAGATATACCCTTGAAAAGGATTTATTTTCTCTAATCAATGCCCCCAACTGTGCAATGTCAAATCTTCCTCTCCTGCTGTGTAGCAGATCTCTAAAGGACACCTTAGGCAGATTCTGTAACTTCTCTCTATTTTAAGTTTTTAAAAAGTCTAGTCTAGCTTTCAACTCCAAAATCATATCCTCTCCTGATCATAGTGCAGGCCCGGTTTAGGGCCGAAGGACCCCGAGGAAGTATGGTCTGCTCTCTCCTTGCTGTACTATCACAGCGAGTCAAATGGAAGTTTATAGTATGTCTCTCTGTGACATCTCTCCACCTTCTGTCTTATGCTTATGTTTCTAGCTGCTCTGGGAAGAGATACAGAGTAAAGGGACCGAGTCTTTATTGGGCTTGCAAAAGCAATACTTTTCTCATATGGCCAACTGCCTTACTCTTCTGGGAAAGGCTGATAGGCCATCAAAATCCTAGATGGCAGACATCTGGTTGGTGGCTTTCTAATGAAACACATGGATAAGTTCCTTGGAGGTCGTTCTGGCAACAACCCCACTGTAAATTTCCCTCATTTACTATTATTTATGTTCATTTAACGCTGACATAGATCTTACTTGGTCCTGCACCCTGTTGCATGGCTCACAGATATTAAATAATTTAATTATCTAAAAGTCATATGACATAGATACTTTTCTCACTTCGATGGGGAAACTGAACCACAGTGAAACCGAGCAGCTCGTGCGGGATCACATATCTAGTAATTAGCTGCCTTGGGATCTGCACCCAGGCAGCCTGGCTCCAGGGCTGCTTAACTACTATGTCGGGCCCCCTTCCTGTGGTTGTCTCTGGCTTGAGACAACAGTTTAATAGGAAAATTGGTAAGAATGGTCTGGAGCCAGACATTTGCTAGACTAAACATATAATCTTATAGATTTTGGAGTCATCAATACATATTTTTGATTTTTGAATTATGAGAGTAGATAAATTATCTGAAGGGGAGGACCTAACTGACAAAAATATAATATTTAAGAAACATGAGAGACTTCAGGGAAGAAGACTTTAAAGGACCAGGGTGATCAGAAGATTTAGTGTTTACCACACAGAGACATGGACATGCCCAGACAAGACAACAGCTGGGTGTCCATTCCAACCTCAGTCTGTAAGTGGCTGTTCCTTATTCAATCAGGGAAGAGGTACACACTTGAATAGGGGATGCTTGGAAAACATGGCCTCGGTTGGCAAAATAAAAGCCTTAGAGTTAACAGAACCTACCTCCATAAATCACTGTTGTCCTTGGAGAGTGAGTCAAGGCAGAGTTTCCCTTACACGCAGCAGTTTAATCAACAATATACTTAAAAAAAAGTCTTGCGAATTCATTTCTCATCTCATCATGTATGCAGTGACCTCTTAGTGTTCTTTATATATCGGCATCCTGAACAAGTAACTGTCCACGTGGCCAGAGTCTGTATTGAACACTGAAGTCATTAGAGCCAAAGATTGGAGATTTTCAAATGGAAATGAGCAGCTGCACAATGTTCAAATGTGTCCAGTGGATCAAAAATTGAGAAATTAGATTCTGTAATCAGAAGGTCATTCTGGTTTGGCAAAAGGAAATCGGGGTCATTCACTTCCCAGCTGTACTGCATTTTAATTCGACATTTTAATATTTGATTCATTTTGAATTTTTTTCTAATGCATAGTATCAAATGCAATTCCACATTTATTTTGATATTGATAGTTACCCAGTGTTCCCAAAGCCTTTTATAATTTTGTTCCTTCTTAATTTGAGTTCCAAGCATTTTCATATATTAGAGTATCATGTTTATATACGTTTTTCTACTCCAATGATCTATTAATATATAATCTTGTTTTACTTGCAGAAGCTTTATAGTATGTTTTAATATGAGGGGTCTACTGCTTCTCACTGCTCTTCTTTTACCAAATTTTCCTGGCTATTCATGTTTGTTTAGTTTCTGTATGATCTTTACAATAACCTATTTAGTTCAGAAAAAAATTTTTAATTATGATATTACATTACAAATTTTTTTCCTTTTTGAGTGTTTTAAAGTTTTTAGTCAAAGGCCATATTCATTTCTGGTTAAGTTTATATGCAGGGATTACATCCTCTTTCCTACCCTTATAAATCCGGTCTTTCCTTCATTACAGTTTATTTTATTATATCTTTTCACTGGTTGCTATTGTTGGTGGTTAATTGAGTTGCTGATATTGGTAGATTTTGGCCAAAATTAATCCTTCAATACAGTTTAAATTATTTTATTTTAAAGCTATTTGTTTATGCATATTAATGTTTTACACTGTTCTATACTGAGTTATTTTATTTCTTACAGAATAATTTTTGTTGCTTCTCTTCTGCTTTATAGGTATGTAAACACACCATCTGTAAATAGTGAGGCCACTTTATTTCTAAATTTTATGTCTTCGATTTCTTTCCTGTATCTAACTCTTTTGGTCAGTAACTTAAGTTAGTGTTAAATAATAATGTGATGAAGGACATGCTTATCTTGTCCTTGACTTTGCTAGCAAGAATGTTTAGTGCTTTTGCATTAAGCCTTTTGACCTAAGATGAATGTATCATCATTTTAAGAAAGTATCTATAAATTACCATTTTATTGAGTATTTTTACATTAAAGTACTTTCTTTAGATATTATGACAATTCTTCTTAGGCTTATTAATATGATAAATTAATAACTTGCTTAATTTTGAGCAATCCTCATATATGGAATAGAATTCCCTCAGAAATGATATATTGCTGTAATGATGCACTGAATTTGTTGCAAATATTTTGTAGTGGATATCTCATTATAATTCATAAATGATCTTGATCGGTAGTATTTTTATAAAGGACTTGACAGATTTTAATACCTGTGTTATGGTTGCTTTGCAGAAAAAGAACTTAGTTTCTAAAAAAATATCCGTGATCTACAAGAGCTTAAACAGCTTTGAAATGATCTATTTGTTAAGGTTTTTATACATTTCCCATGTAAAATCACTAAGCCTTGCACTTTTGGGGGGAGATCTAATTTTACCAAAATTGTTTCTTCTATAGGAATTGACATGTTTAGGGTCTTAGTGCAAATAGTCAATTTATATTTTTCTAGAAAAAATTTAATTTCTTCCAGGTTTTCAAATCTGTTTTATTGGTGAGCAAAGAATTTTTGTGGTTTTTCTGATTTTCTCACTTTTTTTTTAATTCTGTATTTTGAAATTTTGTATATTTGTTCTTTATTCCTTTTTTCATGACTAGGTTGGTTAGTAGTTTGTTGATTATGTGCTTATTGTGAAACTAGCTTTTAATTTTACTGATTATACTTTTTTCAGGTTTATAAATATTTTCTGTTTTTATCATTAATAATTATTCTTTGTCTTTGGGTTAATTTGTGATTTATAACATTTTGAGTCAGATTGTTACTTCTTTTTACTGGCGTAAAATTTATAGCTATGAATTATCTTCTTAATACAGCTATAGCTGTAGCTGTATTCTGTAGGTTTTGATATGCAATGTATTCATTTACATATTTTCTAGACTTGATAGTATTTTGATTTGCTTCTTTAGTAGAAGGTTGTTTAAGGGAGGATTTATTAATTTGAATTTGGTAGGGTGTGTTGGTTTTCTGATCTTGTTAAACATTTCTAGTTTCTTTTTTCTTTACTCAGATAATGTTCCCTGTACAATATTTATATTTGGGGATTTATGAAACTTTTTGTAGCAGATATTCTGGTCATGGTTATTGTTTCATGAGTATGTAGGAAGTATCTTCTCACATGTAGAGTTCAGTATATTTCAGTCTTAGTCCTTCTCTCTTTTCTTTTGATTATCTCCATTGCTCTTATTTATTCACTGACCTGCGTGAGCTAAAGAAATGAGCTAAGTTTCCTCAAACGAGGCATCTTCTAATATTCCCATATTTCTATAGCTTTGCTTTATAATACTGACCTATATTATTCTTGATATATAAATATTCCAAACTCTTATAGCTTCATTAACAGCCCTCTTTAACACCATAAATTGCCCTTTCAATTTCTTAAAATGCCTTTTTGACATGAATTTGACTTTTCCCCCAAATTTATTGAGAAATAACTGATGAACATAATTGTATATCCAACATATACAGTGTGGTGATTTGATATACATATACATTGTGTAACAATTACCAAGATCAAGGTAATTAACACATACAGCATTTCATATAGTTAACTTTTTGTATGTGTATTGTACATGCTAAGAAAATCTACTCTTAGCAACTTTCAGCTATACAATATATTAAGTATAGTCACCATGTTGTATATTAGATCCTCAGATCTTATTTTACATATAACTGGAAGTACATACACTTTGACCTACATTGTCCTATTGCTCCTTCCCTCATTCCCTGGCAACCACCATTCTATTTTCTGCTTTTATGAAATCAGCTTTCCAACTCCCCTGCCCTTTTATTATTTCAAGATTCCACATATAAGATATACAGTGTTTATCTTTATCTGTGTGGCTTATTTCACTCTGTAATGCTCTCTAGGTTGACCCATGTGTTGCAAATATATATAATGTTACAGTGAAGATGGGATTGCCAGCATCTCTTTAGCACAGTTATTTCATTTGCTTTATATGATCATAGGAGTAGGATTGATGGATCATATGGTCGTCCTATTTTTAAGCTTTTGAGGAACCGCTATACTGTTTTCCATAATGGCTGTACCAGTTAACAATCCCATGAAACATGTGGAAGGATTTTGTTTTTTCTATATCCTTGGCTTATCTTTTGTGCTTTTGGTAGTAGCCAATCTAACGGTTGTGAAGTAGTATCTAATTGTAGTTTTGATTTGCGTTTCTCTCGTATTAATGATGTTGAGCACTTTTTCTTGTACCTGTTAGCCATTTGTATGTCTTCTTTAGAAAAAATGTCTGTTTAGGTCCTTTGCCAATTTTTAATGGGATTATTTGCTCTTTTGCTGCTGAGTTGTGTGAGTTCTTTATAAAAATTTGATATCAACCCATTATCAGGTATATGCTTTGCAAATATTTTATCCCATTGCAAAGGATGCCCTTTCATTTTATTTATGGTTTCTTTTGCCATGCAGAAGCCCCACCATTGATAGATACTTACTTAATTACATTAGCTTTTGCTAGACATGCTTTTGTTGTCATTTCCAAGAAATGAGTAGCAAGACCAATGTCAGGGACCTTTTTGCCTATTATTTCTTTGATGAATTTTATGGTTTTACGTCTTACATTCAAGTCTTTAATCCATTTTGAGTTAATTTTTGTCGGTGGTGTAAGAAAGGGTCCAGTTTCATTCTTTCACATGTGAATATCCAGTTTCCCCAACACCCTTTATTGAAGAAACTATTCTTTACTCATTTTGTCTTCTTGATACCCCTGTAAAAAATTAGTTGACTGTATATGTGTGATTTTATTTCTTGGATCTCTGCTGTATCCCACTTATCTACATGCCTGTTTTTATGTGAGTACCATACTGTTTTGATTTCTACATTTTGTAATACAGAAGCGCAAAGCCAATGGCTTTGTTCTGTCTTAAGATTGCTTTGGATGTCCAGGGTCTTTTTTGGTTTCATACAAGTTTTGAGACAGTTTTTTTCCCATCCCTGTGAAAACTACAGTTGCAATTGTGATAGAGATTGCATTGAGTCTTTAGATTAATTTGGTAAGTATAGATGTTTTAACAATATTGATTCTTCTAATCCAAAAACATTGAGTATCTAATTTTTTTTGTGTCTTCTTTAGTTTCATTCATCAATATCTTATAGTTTTCACTGTACAGGTCATTTGTTACTTGGTTAATTTATTCTTAAGTATTTTATTGTTTTTGATGAAATTGTAAATGAAATTGTTTTCTTAATTTCTCTTTAGATAGTTCATTGTTACTGTATGGAAATGCAGTTAATATATGACTGCTGATTTTGTCTCCTAAAATTTTACTGAATTAATTTTTAGTTCTAACAGTTTTTGGTGCAGTCTTTAAGATTTTCGATATACAATATGTCGTCTGCAAACATTGATAATTTTACTGCTTACTTTCTGATTTGCTTGTTCTTTATTTTTATTTGTTCTTGCCTAATAGCTGAGCTAGACTGTAAGTACTATATTGATTAAAGCACAGAATAAACACCCATGTCTTCTTGATCTCAGAGGAAGGGTCTTCAGCTTTCATCACTGAGAGTGAGGTCAGCTACGGGCTTGCCATATATGGCCTTATTTATGTTGAGGTCCATTCTTTCTATGCCTAATTTATTGTAAGTTTTTATTGTGAAAATATATTGAATTTTGTTGAGTTCTTTTTCTGCATCTGTTGAACTGAACATATAGTATCCTTCGTTCCATTAATGTGTTGTATAACATTTAATAATTTGTGAATTGCTGTGTGTGTATATTCCTTTCATCCCAGAGGTATAACCCACTTGATGATGGTGTATGGTCCTTTTAAGTAGCTAGTGAATCAAATGTACTAGTATTGTGTGAAAGATTTTTGCATCTATGTTTATCAGAGATACTGGTCTGTAAAGTTCTTTTATTGTAGTGTCTTTGTCTTTAATATCAGCATAATGTTGGTCTTGTGATGTTTGTTTGAAGGGTCCCTATTTCTTAGATGATTTTGAGATGGATTGGTACTAGTTTTTCTTTAAATATTGGATAGAATTCACCAGTGAAACTGTCTGGTCCTGAACTTTTATTCACTGGAAGGATTTTGATTACTGATTCCATTTCCCTTACTAGTAATTGGTCTGTTCAGATCTTTTTTTCATGATTCATCCTTGATATGTTGTGTTTCTAGTATTTTAAGCATTTCTTCTAGGTTGTCCAAAATTTCAGTATATAATTGTTCATAGGAGCCTCTTATGATTCTCTGTATGTTTGTGATATCAGTTATAATGTCTAATTTTGTTTGAGTCCTCTCTTATTCTTGGTGAGTCTACCTAAAGGCTTGCCAATTTTATCTTTTCACAAAACCAGTTGTTTCATTAATCTTTTCTACTACCTTTAGTCTCTATTTCATTTATTTCCACTCTGATCTTTATTTTATTCCTCCTGCTCTTTCTCTTTTAGGTCCTGTTAATATGTGCTTTGTATATTTAGGTGCTTCTATCTTTGATGCATAAATATTTACAAATGTATATAAATGTGGGATTAATTTATTCTTCTTTTTCTAGTTCCTTAAGGTGTAAAATTAGGTTGTTTATTTGACATTTTTCTCTTTTTTATTATAGGTGTTTATTGCTAAGAACTTCAGAACTGTTGTATTTCCATTTTCCTTGTCTCAAGGTATTGTCTAATTTCTCTTTTGATTTCTTCTCTGATCCATTTGTTTTTCAATAGTATGTTCTGTAGTCTTCACATATCTGTATTTTTTCAGTTTTCTTCTTATGATTGACTTCCAGTTTCATACCACTGTGATCAGAAAAGATGCTTCATATGATTTCATTCTTTACAAATTTCTTAAAACTTTCATTGTGCAGTAACATATCCATTCTGGAGAATGTTGCATATGAACTTGAGAGGAATGTGTATTATGTGGCTTTTGGAATGAAATGTTCTCTAAATATCTGTTAAGTCCATCTGGTCTACTGTATAGTCTAAGTACAATGTTTCCTTAGTGTTTTTCTTCTGGATGATCTATTCATTGATTAAATGGGGATATTGAAGTCTTCTATTATTACTGTAGTGCTCTTTCTCTTTTAAGTCCTGTTAATGTTTGTTTTATATATTTAGGTGCATCTATGTTTCATGCATAAATATTTACAAATGTATATCTTCTTGTTGGATTGACACTTTTATCATTAATTACAGTATTTTTCCTTAAGTCTATTTTGTGTGATGTAAGTATAGCTTTCCATTGGCCTCCATTTGTATGGAAATTTTTTTCCATCCCCTTACTCTTAGTCTGTGTTCTGCATCGTAGTGAGTCACTTGTAAGCAGCAAATTAATTGGATTTTGTTTTTCTATCCATTCATATGCCTTTTGATTGGAGCATTTAAACCATTACATTTAAAGTAATTATTGATAGGTCCAGATTTTATTGCCTTTTGGTTAACTGTTTTCTAGCATTTTTGCAATTATAGGTTCTTCTTCTTTTCTTTTTCTCTCCTTCAGTGATTTGTTGTTTTACTTAATGTACACTAGGTTCCTTTTACTTTATCTTTTGTGTATCTACTATAGGTGTTTGCTTCGCAGGTATGATGAGGCCATGTAAACTGTCCTAGAGGTATAACAGTATATTTTAAGCTGATAACTCACATTCAAATGCATTCTAAAGATATATTCTCCCCGTACATTTATGTTTTTTGATATCACAATTCACAAGTTTTTTCTTGTGTATTCATTAATAACTTATTAAAACTATAGTTATTTTTACTAGTTTTGTCTTTTTACCCTCAAATAGATTTATAAGTGATGATGCCACACCATGACATCATTAGGTTATTCTGAATTTAACTATGAATTTGTTGTACCAGTGAATCTATATTTTCATATGTTTTCCAGCAACTAATTAGTTCCCTTTTGTCTTGGTTTAAAGAAACCCCTTTAACAATGATTTTCTTTTTTTTTAATCTTTTATTTTTTTAATGTGCAACAATTACCTTTATTTACTTATTTATTTTGGTATTATTAATGTACAATAATGTGAGCAACATTATGGTTACTGGACTCCTGCTATTATCAAGTCCCCACCCCATACCCCATTAGAATCACTGTCCATCAGCATACTAAGGTGCTATAGAATCACTACTTCTCTTCTCTGTGTTATACTGCCTTTCCCATATCCCCCCCACCTATATTATGTGTAATAATTGTAATACACCTTTTTCCCCCTTATCCCTCCCTTCCTACCCATCGTCCCCAGTCCCTTCCCCTTTGGTAACTGTTAGTCCATTCTTGGGTTCTGTGAGTCTGCTGCTATTTTGTTCCTTCAGTTTTTTTCTTTCTTCTTATACTCCACAGATGAGTGTAATCATTTGATACTTGTCTTTCTCCTCCTGGCTTATTTCACTGAGCATAATAACCTCTAGCTCCCTCCATGTTGTCGTAAATGGTAGGATTTTTTTCTTGTTATGGCTGAATAATATTCCATTGTGTATATATACCACATCTTCTTTATCTATTCTTCTACTGATGAACACTTAGGTTGCTTCCATTTCTTGGCTATTGTAAATAGTGCTGCAATAAACATAGGGGTGCATATGTCTTTTTCAAACTGGGCTGCTGCATTCTTAGGGTAAATTAATAGGAATGGGATTTCTGGGTCAAATGGGATTTCTATTTCGAGTTTTTTGAGGAACCTCCATACTGCTTTCCACAATGGTTGAGCTAATTTATGTTCCCACGAGCAGTGTAGGAGGGTCTCCCTTTCCCACATCTTTGCCAACATTTGTTGTTGATTGATTTTGGATGCTGGCCATCCTAACTGGTGTGAGATAATATCTCATTGTGGTCTTAATTTGCATTTCTCTGATGATTAGCGATGTGGAGCATCTTTTCATGTGTCTGTTGGCCATCTGAATTTCTTCTTTGGAGAAGTGTTGGTTCAGCTCCTCTGCCCATTTTTTATTTGGCTTATTTGCTTTTTCTTTATTGAGTTGCATGAGCTCTTTGTATAATTTGGATGTCAACCCCTTATCGGATATGTCATTTATGAATATATTCTCCCATACTGTAGGATGTCTTTTTGTTCTACTGATGGTGTCCTTTGTTGTACAGAAGCTTTTTAGTTTGATGTAGTCCCAGGTGTTTATTTTTGCTTTTGCTTCCCTTGCCCGGGGAGATATGTTCATGAAGAAGTTGCTCATGTTTATGTCCAAGAGATTTTTGCCTGTTTTTTTCTAACAATTTTATGGTTTCATGATTTACATTCAGGTCTTTGATCAATATTGAGTTTACTTTTGTGTATGGGGTTAGACAATAATCCAGTTTCATTCTCTTACACGTAGCTGTCCAGTTTTGCCAATACCTTCTGTTAAAGAGGCTGTCATTTCCCCATTGAATATCCATGGCTCGTTTATAGTATATTAACTGACCATATATGCTTGGGTTTATATGTGGGCTCTCTAGTCTGTTCCATTGGTCTGTGGGTCTGCTCTTGTGCCAGTACCAAATTGTCTTCATTACTGTGGCTTTGTTGTAGAGCTTGAAGTCAGGAATCATAATTCCCCCCACTTTGTTCTTGCTTCTCAGGATGGCTTTGGCTATTCAGGATCTTTTGTGGTTCCATATGAATTTTAGAACTATTTGGTCTTGTTCATTGAAGAATGCTGTTGGTATTTTGATAGGGATTGCATTGAATCTGTAGATTGCTTTAGGCAGGATGGCCATTTTGACAATATTAATTCTTCCTATCCATGACTGCCAGATGTGTTTCAATTTATTGGTATCTTCTTTAATTTCTCTCATGAGTGTCTTGTAGTTTTCAGAGTATAAGTCTTTCACTTTCTTGATTAGGTTTATTCCTAGGTATTTAATTCCTTTTGATGGAATTGTAAATGGAATTGATTTCTCTTTCTGCTAGTTCATTGTTAGTGTATAGGAATGCAACAGATTTCTGTGTATTAATTTTGTATCCCGCAACTTTATTGAATTTAGATATTAGATCTAGTAGATTTTGAGTGGATTCTTTAGAGTATTTTATGTAGAATATCATCTCATCTTCAAACAGAGAAAGTTTGAATTCTTCCTTACCTATCTAGATGTGTTTTATTTCTTTGTGTTGTCTGATTGCTGCTGCTAGGACCTCTAGAACTATGTTGAATAAAAGTGGGGAGAGTGAGCATCCTTGTCTTGTTCCTGATCTTAAAGGAAAAGCTTTCAGCTTCTTGCTCTTAAGTATAATGTTGGTGGTGGTTTGTCATATATGGCCTTTATGATGTTGAGGTACTTGCCCTCTATACCCATTTTTTTGGGAGTTTTTATCATGAATGGATGTTGAATTTCATCAAATGCTTTTTTAGCATCTATGGAGATGATTGTGTGGTTTTGTCCTTCTTTTTGTTGGTGTGGTGGATGATGTTGATGGATTTTCGAATTTGTACCATCTTTACCTCCCTGATATGAATCACACTTGATCATGATGGATGATCTTTTTGATGTATTTTTGAATTCGGTTTGCCAATATTTTGTTGAGTATTTTTGCGTCTATGTTCATCAGGGATATTGGTCTATAATTTTCTTTTTTTGTGGTGTCTTTGTCTGGTTTTGGTATTAGAGTGATGTTGGCCTTGTAGCATGAGTTTGGGAGTATTCCCTCCTCTTCTACTTTTTGGAAAACTTTAAGGAGGATGGGCATCACGTCTTTACTAAATCTTTAATAAAATTCAGCAGTGAAACCATCTGGTCCAGGAGTTTTGATAGTTTTATGATTAGCAATTTATCTTCTTTTCTGGTAATTGTTCTATTCAGATTTTCTGTTTATTCCTGGGTCAGCCTTGGAAGGTTGTGTTTTTCAAGAAGTTGTCCATTTCTTCTAGGTTGTCCAGTTTGTTAGCATATAATTTTTCATAGTATTCTCTCATGATTCTTTGTATTTCTGTGGTGTCCATAGTGATTTTTCCTTTCTCATTTCTGATTCTGTTTATGCGTGGAGACTCTCTTTTTTTCTTGATAAGCCTGGCTATGGGTTGATCTATTTTTTTAATTTTCTTGAAGATCCAGCTCCTGCTTTCATTGATTCTTTCTATTGTTTTATTCTTCTCAATATTATTTATTTCTTCTTTAATCTTTATTATATCCCTCCTTCTACTGACTTTGGGCCTCATTTGTTCTTCCTTTTCTAGTTTCATTAATTTTGTGAGTTTAGAGTGTTCATATGGGATTGTTCTTCTTTCCTGAGGTAGGCCTGTATTGCATTATATTTCCCTCTTCGTATGGCCTTTGCTGCATCCCACTGCTTTTGTGGTGTTGAATTATTGTTGTTATTTGTCTCGGTATATTGCTTGATATCTGTTTTTATTTGGTCATTGATCTATTGATTATTTAGGAGCATATTGTTATGCCTCCATGTGTTTGTGGGCTTTTTCATTTTCTTTGAGTAATTTATTTCTAGTTTCATACCTTTGTGATCTGAGAAGCTGGTTGGTACAATTTCAATCTTTTTCAACTTACTGAGGTTCTTTTTATGGCCTAGTATATGATCTATTCTTGAATATGTTCCATGTGCACTTGAGAAAAATGTGCATTCTGTTGCTTTTGGATGGAGTGTTCTGTAGATGTCTGTTAGGTCCTTCTGTTCTAATATGTTTTTCAGTGCCTCTGTCTCTTTACTTATTTTCTGTCTGGTTTATCTGTCCTTTGGAGTGAATGGTGTGTTCAAGTCTCCTAAAATGAGTTCATTGCATTCTATTTTCTCCCATTAATTCTGTTAGTATTTGTTTCACATATGTAGGTGATCCTGTGTTGGGTGCATAGATATTTATAATAGTTATATCCTCTTGTTGGACTGACCCTTTTATCATTATGTAATGTCCTTCTTTGTCTCTTTGACTTTCTTTGTTTTGAAGTCTATTTTGTCTGATACATGTACTGTACTACTGCTTATTTCTCCCTATTTGATGCATAAAATATCTTTTTCCAGCCATTTCCTTTCAGTCTGTGTATGTCTTTGTGTTTGAAGTGAGTATTGTAGGCAGCATATAGATGGGTCCTGTTTTTTTATCCATTCAGTGACTCTACATCTTTTGATTGGTGCAATCAGACCATTTACATTTAGGGTGATTATCAATAGGTATGTACTTATTGCCTTTGCAGGCTTTAGATTCGTAGTTACCAAATGTTCAAGGGTAATTCCCTTACTATCTGTCTAATTTAATTCACTTTGTATGCTATTACAAATGCAACCTAAAGATTCTTTTTCCTCCTCCATTCTTTATATGTTATGAATCATATTCTGTACTCTTTGTCTATCCCTTGCATGACATCTATTTAGCTTTAGAAATACTTCCATCTATAGGAGTCCCTCGAAAATGCACTGTAGAGGTGGTTTGTGGGAGGTAAATTCTCTCAGTTTTTGCTTATCTGTAAATTGTTTAATCCCTACTTCAAATTTGAATGATAATCTTGTCAGATAGAATATTCTTGGTTCCAGGCCCTTCTGCTTTATTGCATTAAATATATCATGCCATTCCCTTTTGGCTTGTAAATTTTCTGCTGAGAACTTTGATGATAGCCTGATGGGTTTTCCTTTGCATGTTAACTTTTTTCTCTCTCTGGCTGCTTTTAATAGTCTGTCTTTATCCTTGACCTTTGCCATTTTAATTATTATGTCTTGGTGTTGTCCTCCTTGGTTCCCTTGTGTTGGGAGATCTGTGCACCTCCATGGCCTGAGAGACTTTCTCTTTCCCCAGATTGGGAAGTTTTCAGCAATTACCTCCTCAATAACACTTTCTATCCCTTTTTCTCTCTCTTCTTCTTCTGGTACTCCTATTATGCGAATATTGTTCTGTTTGGATTGGTCACACAGTTCTCTCAATATTCTTTCATTCTTAGAGATTCTTTTTTCTCTGTGCCTCAGCTTCTTTGTATTCCTCTTCTCTAATTTTAATTCCATTTACCATCTCTTCTACTACATGGAATCTGCTTTTAAATCATTCCATTGTACATCATTTCCATATGGAATTTCCTAATGATAGAATCTCCGTCTTAAATTTGTCCCTGAGTTCTTGGATATTTTTCTGTACCTCCATAAGCATGTTTATGATTTTTATTTTGAACTCTCTTTCAGGAAGATTTGTGAGCTCAATTTCATTTGGCCCTTTTTCTTGGGTTTTTGAGATTTTGGTGTGAACCATGTTTTTTGACGTTTTATATTTCTGTGTGGTGCCATCTATTGCCCAGAAGCTCCAGTCTCTGGAGCTCCTCAGCCCCTAGAGTGAGGTTGGAGGTCATAAGGGAGTGCACCTGGTGCCTGAGGGGATGAAAGATCTGTTTCTTGATTCCTGTCTGCTATGGCTGTCTCCCATATCAGAGCAGTAGGGTGAACACACAGGTGTAAACCTCTGTGCTTTGCATTTCTAGCTGTTGTGGGCAGGGCCTCCCTCTGGCTGGCCTGATGCCAGCGCAGTGACTGCGGGTTTGCGAGCAGGTGCCTGCAGGCCGGTGTGAAGGCTCGGCAGGCTGTGTATCACAATGGGCGGCCTCCGAGCTGAGTAGGCAGCCAGGGGAATGGAGTTCCTGAAGCTCCTCAATGTTCTCAACCAGCTGGGCAGAGCGCTCCCAGACAACCTTTTCCCCCTCTCCCTTCTCCCACGCAGCATGTTCCGTGCAAACCCTGCCCCTTCAGCAGCCCTCTTCCTGCTAGGAAGCCTCTCAGACCACCTGCCTTTCTCTTGTCCCAGAGCGGCCAGGTGTGGATTCCGTCCTCCACAAATGGTTGTAATCTGTCTCCCAAGCACTCCGCCTGACCGAGCTCCCCATCCTCCAAAGCACCACACAATGTAGGTTTCTGCTCATGAAGCTGATGTCCAGGGCTCGGTGTTCAGCAGTCCCAGGCTTCCACCCCCTCCCCGCTCCATCTGTCTTCCTCCTGCCAGTGAGCTGGGGTGGGGGAAGGGCCTGGGTTCTGCTGGATCAAGGCTTTGGTATGTTTCCGTTTCGTGAGGTCTGCTCTGTTTGTAAGGTCTGTATGCCATCTGGTGCAGCCTTCTTTCCTGCTGCTGTTTTAGGGTTAGTTGTATTAACTATATTTTTGCAGTATCTGTGGTTTTGGGAGGAGTTCTCTGTCTCACTTCTCACACTACCATCTTGAATCCCCCTTGAACATTTCTTATAAGGCCAGTCTAGTACTGATGAACCAGTTTAGCTTTGGAAAATTTATTATCTGTCATTCATTTTGAATGACAGCTTTGCCAGGTAGTATAGTCTTGGTTGTCAGTTCTTTTCTTTCAGCACTTTGAATATATTGTGACACTCTTTCTAGCCTGCAAATTTCTGCTGAAAAATGTCTGTTCATAGTCTTATAGAGATTCCCTATAGTTAATAAATTGTTTTTCTCTTGCTGATGTAAAGAATATTTTCTTGACTTTAAATCTGACACTTTAATTATAACATATCTTGGTCTTGGGTCTTTGGATTCATCTTCATTGTAACTCTATGGACTTCCAGGATCTGTTTCCTTTCCCAAGTTAGGGAAATTTTCATCCATTATTTCTTCAAATAAGCTTTCTGTCCCTTTTCTCTCTCTCGTTTTCTTCTTGGATCCCTATAATGTAAATGTTGGTCCACCTGATGTCGTTATTTAAATTCTTTAAGTTATGTTTACTCTTTTTCATCCCTTTTTCTCTTTGCTCCTCTAATTGGATAATTTCCACTGCCTTGTCTTCAAGTTCACTGCTCCTTTCTTTTGCTTCTTCTAGTCTACTGTTGAATCCCTCTGTTGTGTATTTCAGGTCAATTATTGTATTCTTAAGTTCAATGATTTTTGTTTTGTACTTTATGTTTTCTCTCTCTGTATTTATATTTTCATTTTTCCCATGCACTGTTCTCCTGACCTCACTGAACATATTTTTAATCATTATTTTGAACATTTTTGAGACAAGTAACTTATTTCTATTTTATTACTTTTTTCTAGGGTTTTATTTTATTCTTTCATTTGAAACATATTCCTCTGTTTCTTCATTTTCCTTTACTTTGTGCATTAGATAAAACAATTACTTTCAATCTTGAATGAGTAGCCCTGTGTGGGAAATGAACCCTATTGTTGAATCCTGTCCTGCCTCTTGGTTGTCTCTCATAACTTTGATCATCCAAGTGGCCTTTTTTCTTTGTTAGTGTTTCTCATGGTTGAGTGTGTGCCAAGACTTGTCCATATCCCAAGCAGAGCATCCCAGTCAGCATCTAGAGGTAGGCTGTTTGGAGAAAAGACCCTTGGGCACCAGCTTTTAAAGTATTCAGAAACACCTCTTTCGGGGGAAGACTGGAATATTAGGTTTTCCTCTGTCCCATCTGCACTGAGCCCTAGTGGGGAAGCCAGTTAAGAACTGTTTCTTGGTTTGCTACGGTCTCATTGAGCTTAAGAACACAGGTCTGTTGGCCATTAGAACCAAGCAATCAAGGGTTGTTTCTCTGGGTGGCAGCCACAAAAACTAGGGTGCCAGACATGTGCACCAGCACCTTTCATGGAAACACCTGCAACCTGGGGTGGAGCAGAGGGAAAGTATAATGATGGCATCTGCTGTCCTTAGTCTCTGGAAAGAATTACCCTAAATATGTCACATACCCTAAATATGTATTAAATTACAGGTCTGCCCCTGAGTCTGAAGCTTTCAAGATCTGTAAATAGGCTTCTTGCACAGAAAGTCTTGGCAATTCAGTGTGTTGCCTCTGTGCTGTGCACTAGGGGGATTAGCAGGTTAAGAACTGTTTCTTTGTTTGTTACACTCCTTTAGGATCCACAGATGTATCTCCACTGACAACCAGAGCCAGGTGGTCAATGGGTCTACATCCTCTGGGTGGCATTCATAAAGTCTGAGGTCCCAAACATGTTTGTAAGCTCCTGTCTGGGAGATATTGGTGACCTAGAAGTGGGGCAGAGAACAAGCATGAAGTTGGTATCAGCTAGCTTCTCCCATCTCTGAAGATTATTGCAGTCAGTCCCTAGATGTGTGATAAACTAGAAGCCTACCCCTCAGGCTGAAGCTTTTAAGATAAGCAAATAGGCCTTTTTTAAGGAACGACTTGGTGTTTCCATATCCTGCCTCCTGTTGAGTGCTGGCGGAAATGAGTGGTCCTGTGTAGGAGATGAACTTTATTGTTGAATTGCTAGCCCTTTAATAACTCTTTGTTGGTTGGTATTAGTGTTATGTTCTCCTGTATGTAAACCCCATTGGTTTTCAGAGCTAGATGTTTTGGGATCCCATGTCTCAGGAAGAAGTCTTAAAATTTGGGGCACAGGATATAGCATCCAAACTCTTTACTCCTCAGGAAGAAATTGGGGGTTAAGCATTCCCTCCTGATTGTGTGTTTCAACCTCTCCTGCTGTGGGTAAAATTGCAATATTTCCAGAATCTCTTGGCTGACTTTAGTGCGTCTCCACAAAATAGGGTTTCCAAGGGATGGAGAGTACTCCATCTCCATATCAATAGATAATTACAAGGGTGAGCGAGGGCTTATCTGGACCAGAGATGTTGGGTGGGGCCTCTTCTTCTGCAGCCTGGTCACGAGAGATACGTGGGAGCAGAAGTGGATGACCGCTTGTAAGAAATAAATGAATTTCTCCCTTTGAATAAATTTTGTTTCAAAGGTATTTTGTCTTGGGATTTTTCTCCTGGAGTTATATCTGCCCATTTCGATATTTTTTCTGTTCCCCTGATGGATAGTGGCTCAGTGGGTTTGGAGTAATTGTTCCATATGTAGCTGTAGATTCAGGCTGTCCACTAGAGGAAGTGGTTTCAAGAGCCTCTTATGTCACTGTCTTGAGCCAAAACCCATTCTTATATATTTTTATTTCCTTTTTCTCATCTGATTGGATAATACTGAGATCTGTCTTCAATTTTCTTCTGCCTGATTGGGCCATCTGTCAAAGCTCTCTGTTGCATTTTTTATTTCATTCATTTGTGTTCATGAAGTCCAGAATATGTTTGATTTTATTTTTTTATGATCTCTGTCTCTTTGTTGACATTCTCATACAGTTCATACAGTGTTCCTGAATTAATTGAGTTATTTATCTGTATTCTCTTGAAATTCACTACGCATCAAAGTAATTTATAAATCTTTTTTAGGTAATTTGCGGGTCAGTTACTAGAAAAGTCTTGTATTCCTCGGTGGTATCATGTTTTCTTGTTTTTCCATGTTTCTAATGGCTGTATGTTGATGTTTGTGAATTTGAGGGGCAGTCACCTCTTCCCGTCTTTTCAGGCTAGATTCACTGGGGAAAAACTTTCACATGAAGGTGTCTGAGGGCACTGGCTATGTGGACTGTAGCATTTGGTTCCCGGAAAGGCATAGTGGTGAAGGCTTTGTTTAGCTTCAGAAGCTTAGGTCAACCTCAACAAAGGCTGTGGGGGTCTTCTATGGTCAAGACTGGAGGATCTATGGGTGATTTTGATGAATAAAGTTATGGGGATCCTCAGAGGGGGCTCCTAACATCTTCCTGTTCCTTTTTGCCTTTAGGAGGAAGCTCTAGCCAAGGAAATCCTTCCTGGTGCCTGATCTGGCACAGCGGCATTCAGAGTAGTGGTGGGGCTGGGGTCCTGATCAGCACACGCAGCACTACCAAGTCCTTGTTCCTGGAGCACAAATGCACTACTGGTAGAGTCTGAGCTGGAGGAGTGTGCAGATCTCCTGTGGAAATGGGCTCTTGGTCTTTGGGGTTATCCAGGCCCCAGGAGCAGGACCCAACAACAGCATGGGCTCTGGAAGAACAGCGTGCAGTGGTGGCTTCAGCCTAGTGAGCAGGATAAAAGAACACTCGCCCCAGCTATGATGGGCCAAAGTCACAACTCTGACTGTAGTGGGGAGGACACAGAAGAGCTGAGTGCAGTCCTGGTGATGTCACATCAAATTCATGACTTAGAACCTTGGCACTGGGGCACAGAGCTGCAGCCGTGCAGCCTGGTGCTGTTAGGTCAAAGCCCTGACTTAGGACCCACAGGTGGGGTGCAAAGCAGTGGAAAAGTGGCCCCAGTAGTGACCACTAAAAGCCACAATTTGGGACCTGGGGGTTGGGCACAGAGCAGCAGCCTCTGTGGTCTCATGGATGGTGAGACACGGTGGCATCCTCAGACTGGACACAACAGTGACTAAGGCAGCTGGGGGTAGGTTTCTCTCAGAAAAAGCCCCAGCCCTGGGAAGCAGATACCCGCAGGGACCCTGGGCAGCTCTGTCAGTGTTGGTGATGACTGGGGTTCCTCGGTAGCTAAGGCTGCAAACACCCTTGGCTTGCTGGGGGTTTTCCTATTCTCCTTTCCCCATGAGGTGAAATCCTTTTGGGAGGATCCCACTCAGGCTGCTCTGGTTGAAGGATAGGGTGACACATGTAAAATGCTTTGTGTGCTTTTCTACGTGGCCATCCTTGGTTTTCTAGCTTCGCAGGATTATTGCCGCTCTATCTTTGTAGTCAGAGCTTTCCCAGGGCTATTTTCATCAGTTTAGAGTTGTTTATTTGTTGTTTTTGTGGGAAGACAAGTGTTGGAACCTCTTATCCTTACATCTTGCTCAAATTTGATTCTGTTTTATAACTCCCTCACCATTTGTGTTTGCTTTAAGAAACAGTCATAAAATATTGCACTTATTTTATTTTTAGTTTCTGAATCATTTAGTTTTATAGGTTTCATTTTATAAACTTGGATTTCGTTTTTTAATCTCCAAACTGAAATCTCAGTCTCTCTGTTTCCCGTTCCTCCCAGTTTCCTCCTTCCTAGACCCCCTCTGTGATTTTAAAGAGTTCAACTGAGCTCATTTACATTTTTAAGACAAATGTATTTGTATTAGTTTTTTCATACTTAAAAAAATATGTGTATTTTATCTGTTTTAGGTTTTCAGCAAAATAAAATGTTAAACATGTTTTTTCTCAAAAGTTACAACAAAAGAATTGTTGGTGGCTTGAGAGGAAAAATATGTTCATTTATACAGTGAATAATTAGTGAATGTATACCATGTGCCAAGTACCTTTTATTGAACAAATGTAGAAGAATCCATCTTCTGTGGAGAAGCTCAGTTTTTCTCAGAAGTTCTAACATTAGACCAGCTGAATAAGTAAACTGTGTAGTTAGCTTGGGGATAATATATGGTTTGAAACAAAACTATAAATGGGTTAGGGTTTCAATTTTAAGTAATAGGGATTGAGGTAGACCTCATTTAAAAGATGCATTTGAGCAAAGATTTGAATATGATGAGGAGATTATCTACATGGGTATAAGGGAAGAGTTATTATATATAAGCAGAGGGATTCCAGTAGAGCCAGTTACTTTCCCAAAACTTGAAGATAGAGGATGAAGATGGGTTAAAAGCAATTTTGATTGAGTTCAAAATTTTGAGGTAGAATGTGCCTGTCTATTTTGTTAGAGAAATAGGATATGAAAATACAATTTGAGGCTGGGTTGAAGATATATGGTAGTTGACAAAACATGGATGAGCCATTGTGGGAAATAAAAAGGCTCCAAACCAGGTATGAGTAAGACTTGTAACCAAGAATGACTTGGACTGAGAAGAGAATGGATATTATTCATTTTCAACTGTCATTCAGCACATTTAGGCAATTTTCTGTACAAAGCTGTTTGGATTAGGTGTGACTGAGAAGTGGGCTGTCATTTCTTCATTATACACTCTATGCTAGCCTTTTGTAGGCTGGCTTATAATACCTCAAGAACTGTGTGCAAATTAATAATATTACATAAAAGGAAACAGACCCAAACAGGATAAGCTATCTATCAAAATGTTAATAAATATCTGAGCCATCATTAGAACACAGTACTGCTTAGGAAAAAAAAAACAACATTGATTTTCGGTGATATTTCTGTTTTATAAGGTAAAATTGCCAAAGAACTTTTGCTGATAAGAAGTGATAATTTATGCAGAATAGATAGAGAGGCAAGTTTGCCACCGGGAAGTCAGGGATAAACAAGAGGCTAAAGATCATGATGAATGAAGAACAAAAGAAGTCACTTGCTTTTATCATTAGCTTTACATTTTATAATGGTGAATAGGAAGGTACACTTTGTGAAATGAAATATTTAGAAATGTTTCCATCATTTGTTGTTTTTGTGTGTAATATGAAAAAAATTCATAGCTGTTGTGAAGTATATTGATGTGAAATTCTTCCTTTTTCACTCTGTTCTTATATATTGTGTAAGGTACGACATTAATGTGAAAATCCAAGATACTCTATTTGTGGATTTTTTTTGGCTTATATTCCACAGGTAGATGGAAACACTTCTAAGATTCTTTATACCAAACATTATGTCTGTGCTTTCTCATGCGTTGCTGTGTTGTGGATGCCATTACGGATAACTTGCAGTGGCTATAAAGCATTTTGAATGGCGTTTTAAAAGTAATGTTAAATATAAGTGATACGACTGGATAGAATTTAATATTGTGGGAGTTTAGTATTTTGCAGTGGAAATATGATAATATTCTAATCATTCACTCTTCTGTTAAAAGCAATTTTGATTGTGGTCACAAACCATATATCATTTGGCCAACAATATTAATGACTCACCCTTGAATTTTTATATCATTATCAATAACCACACATACCATTTATGTGGTGCAGTGCTGTTTCAGTTCTCACAGCTCGGTTTTTAATATTTTTGTCGATACAGTGGTATATCCCCTAGAAATGCTTCAGCAACTATCTGAACAAAATGTAAGGCAAGGCTGATAAATATGAATTATCTTAAATTCATTTGCAATGAAATTGAACAGCTGACCCAAGGGCTTAGGTTAAGAGAGGCAAGGGAATATACTGTACGACATCATTTTTTATTTCTTTTGGGTTTGATTTTTCTCTGTGATTTGTAATGAAATAGATTAGTGGCCCCAATTCTATTACTGGTTAAATGGATATGACTTGGACCTTTAACAAGAAAGTCACAACGGTAGTCAGCTTCAGATCGAAAGTTTTAAAATAAAAATGAATTACTGTTTCAGAGAGAGAAAGAAGTAGGTAATAACAAAGAGGGAGACTTATTTAAATTCAAATGGACCACTTGATAAAATGCAAGGGTCACACTGCTACATGTCTGATAAGCTGGCATGTATAAAGTAAGTACTGTTAAATTATGAAAACGCCTCATGTGTAGACAGACATTTTTTCCATTCAAATGTATTTTGAATACTTATTATGGGTCAAGCATTAACAACTATCATCCTGGGTTGAATTGTGTCCCCTCCAAAAGATATGTTGAAGTCCAAAGGGTACCTGTAGAATGTGGACTTATTTGGAAATAAGATCTTTACAGATGTAATCAAGTTAAGGTAAGGGTATTAGGGTGGGCCCTGATTCAATATGACGGTGTCTTTACAAAGAGAGAAATTTGGACACAAACTTGCACAGAAAGGAGGATGGCCCCGTGAAGACAGAAACAGATGAGGAGAAAGCCATGCAACAGCAGAGGCAGGGACTGGAGTAATGCAATTGCAAACATAGACATGAGCCGCCAGAAACTGGGAAGAGGCAAGGAAGGATTTCTCCTTCTAGGTTTCGGAGGGAGTTTGGCCCTGCTGACACCTTGATTTTGGACTTCGTGTCTCCAGAACTATGAGAAGACAAATTTCTGTTCTTTTAAGCCATCCAGTTTGTGGTACTTTGTTACAGCAGCCCTAGGAAACGAATGCACAATTATATATGTTAATGTTAGAATACATGTTATATATAGTCTAATGGGCTTTGGAAAAAATCGAAATGGTTTGGTCAATTTATGGAGAAAAATGATAAAATATATTATTGTATCTGAATTAGATATTGCAAGTATTTAAATATATACCTATAAGTGTATGCTACAATAAGACACTTTACTAACCACTAGTAATAAATGCAGAACTCAGGCACTATAAATACATTTAAGGAACTTAAAATGTTTCTAAGGAAAGTAGACATATACCAAAAAAATTCCAATATAAATGAGAATTTTTCTAATCCATGACAGATGTATTGCCGTAATAATTTCTAGTGTAGAAGAGACTATTTCTGACTGGAAATGCTTCAGGAAGAGACATGAGTTAGGACAGTTTGGATCTGAATATACAAACTTGGAGGGAAGAACGTGAAGATGGAAACATGTGGGCAGAATCACAGGACCAGAAAGCACATGTGTGGGTAAAATCGCAATATATCCAAAATCTCTCGCCCGGCCTTAGTGCATCTCCATGTCAGTAGGTGTTTCCAAGGGGTGAGAGAAGACGTCCATCTCCATATCAATAGGTGATTACAAGGATGAGGGAGGGCTTCTCTGGACCGGAGAGGTTGAATGGGGTCTCTTCTTCTGTAGCTGCGTCACCAGAGGCGCGGGAGAGCAGATGTAGACCGCTTGTAAGAAATAAATGGGTTTCTTTCACTTTATTTCTCCCTTTGACTGATTTCGATTTCAAAGGCATTTTGGCCTGGGACTTTTTCCCCTGGAGTTACAACATGTAATGGGGGCTAAACGCCCATGTTCTCAAGTCTATTCTAAAATTTTTTTGGCATTAGAAAGTGCGCTGAACAGTTTTGACACTGAAACCCTATTTTTCCATTCCTTTCTCATGGACTCAGCCTTTGAGGAAGTAGGGAGGGATTTCTATAAACTGTATCCTTAGGGCAGACATGATAACAGGAAAACAATAAAAAACAACAACAAAGAGTCAAAGTCTTCACTTCTGAATGTCTGTTCCTATGACGGAGACAATGTTTTGAGAAGACTGCACTTTTATTTGCAAGAAACTTGTGCTTCAGACAGAAAAGTGTATTTATTTTCCTTTCACTGCCAGAAGCTTCCATTTAAATATGAAGAGCCAGAACCTGTTGGAATTTGAGAGCCAAGAATTGTGTCTTAGAGCAGGAAAGTGCGGTTTTGACTGATTAGCATATGGGAAAAGAAATCGCAAAGGAATGTGACTGGACTTTAGAAACAATGGTTCTCCAGGAAGAGCGCATCCTATTTTTTGGACCAAGCCCCAGGGACTGGAGGAGAAAAGACAAAGTAAGCCCTAGATATGAGAAAGAGTGATTGCTTGGCGTCCCACGGTATAACGTAGGAAGTGGCAAGCCTTATGGGAAAATTCACTGTCCAAAATGACACCCAGGATTAGAGTAGCAGTGACTGAAGGAGCTAGTTAGATTGGTATGTGGTCAACCATATAAAGTCATGAACTCCCAGAGTAGTGGGGGAAGATAACCAGTGTTCTTTGGTACCCAGAACCCACCAAAGATGCAGAATTGCTGGGAGGACCAAGATATCAGAAGAGGACTATGGCTGGGACAAAGAGGATACACATGGTATGGTTCTGACAGTTTCAAACCTGGTACAGGCCCATGAACTGAGCTATTGAAGGCCATGAGAATAGTGTACACCAGATGGAGTAAACTCATTTCAGCACAGACTAGAGAAGCCAGAAAGTGGCATGAGGACCAGACGCCTTCCTTCTAGGCTAAGGTGACATAACTCCACCTTAGGATTTAGATGACTCAAAGAGAAATCAAGGAGAACCCCACCTGTGTATGTTTGTGTGTGCCTGGTGATGGTGGTGTGTGGGAAGTGGAATTCTAAGAGACTCACTTTTAAAACAGAAATAATTTAATCAACATCATGTGGTAGAATTAGGCATTTTTGACACCCATGGATTTGGGATCTCAAGAACAGTAAATTGCAGTTATAAACAAAGTTATGTTTTATACATCTGATTTTGTGGAGTATGTTCACTATATAGTTAGTATCCACTATGAAAGAAATTGATATCAAAGGTTCAGTAAATGTAATTTGTTCTAGATTCTATATTTAAGACAGGGATGACTGCCGATAAAGAGTCCCAGTTGTAAACTAGATGCTGTTCTGAGTTTAGGCTAAATACTTTCATACTGATATTCTATGCTCTTCAGGCAACTTTACACTTTTTGGTCAGAGGAAGGAACTGCAATTCATTGATATTTAAAAATCTGATGTAATACAGTCAGAGTTGATAACAGAGCCTGTGTTTATCTGAGAACCAAGTCCACCCTATCATGCTTCATTCTAGTCAGAATATTTCCCATATTATCCAAGTTAAATTCTTTATTTAAAAATGGCCACAGATAGAGGTTTCTCCTCTGCAGTCATCACTGTTTTTCAATTTCAGTCAGTATGATTGCATATATTTCCCCTGTTCTTTATTTCTTCTCCTCAGGTTTTTTCTCTGCTCGTAAATTAGTCTAAAGCATTAGGTTCAAGAGCAAGGTGAAGTTGTGGCATTAGTCTCACAACTATTATTTTCATCATCCCAGTGCATAAAGAAAGAGTTTCTCCTTGACAGAAGTTAAGAATGTATGCCTGCCTATAACATTTTATTGAAGCAAGCAATCTGTTTCTTATATGTAGTCCAGTACCCAAATTTAAAGAACACAGTGTTTCTCCCTGAAACATAATCTGATTCTGTCAATAAAAATGAGCAGGTAATCAATCTATTTTGGCTATTTTGGTCTTGCTTACTACTGATAAAAAAATTTAGCTAATTCAGGAAAGCAATCAAAATATTCGAATAATTCTGTCAAAAATCACAGGTGATTTTGAATTAGAAAGAATGAACATCCTTAATATTAATAAACATGTGAATAGCTCAAACAAAATCCCCTAGTATTAATTACAAGAATGGCTGAGCTATCACATTCCCTAAACCATGTTTCCTATCAGCTCTTACTCTCTTTTAATTATAGACACAGTTATATGTGTCCATAGCATATTCAGAATATGTTTCCAAATTCAATCAGTATTTGCTGTAAGCTCAAAATATTATAATAACACACTGTAGCTTTTTCTTGGGTGAAAAATGCAACATAGAAGTGAGTGGTTCATATTTTCATTACTAATAAAATAATTTTAGAGATTGATATTTGGAATCAGGATAGGTTTTTTTCACATTATACCTACTCCTTATATGAAGTGTGAATAATTTTATATTGTATAGCAGAATTATTTATATTGTTGTTATCCTTGCTTTTATTTTAAACAGCTTCTGTTCCTGCTTGGTAAAGAACTCATTTTACATGAAGGAAATTCTGAAATGACTTATGTGATTTTTTTTTTCCTGTTCAGGAATATGAAACATTTGGTGATAATTATGCAAATGATTTGGAAAAAAAAGTACCCATAAAAAACTAGGGTTAGCTTGCTCTTGCTCGGCACAGCTAAATTATTGTTTTGAATTTTTCATTCAAGCATTTTTGTACCTGATTTTCAGAAATAATATTTCCTTTGCTTCTGCATTCAGTGAATAAATATGTGTAATAACTTTCTTCATATTTATATAGTTTTGGATCATATCTATTAGAATAATTGTCAAGTTTTCAAACACCTGCATTTTGCTACTTATGGTGAATATTAAAATCTAACCTTGCCTTTCAGCATTAATGCTTAAATGGGTATGTTTCAAACTGGGAAAAGTGTAGTTTAATAGATATGTTTAGAAATGCATGCATACTCAAAACTCTCTATTCCCTGTCATTAAAAATTATCTGGTCTTTATTCTCAGAGCTGGAGTTCTGCCAGGCCTGTTGCTGGGTGTGCAGCCATAGCATGCATCATTCAAAGGAGCAAGGTGAGTCGGGTTTGGGTAAACAAGGTCAGTACCAGGGGAGTCATGCTTAATGTCAGATCTCCTAGGTGAGTCTAGGCCAGTCAATAGTACAAGATTCAGGTGATGAGGAATCAAATTGATCAGAAGGTTCCATAGCTCAGAGGAGTAAGGAAAATACCAGAATTTGACCATAAACAATGTAAAGCATCAAGACCATTCTTAATGGATTCTGATTTTGAAGCAAGGGTCCATGTGAACCAAGTTAGAGCAGGTTTGGGACAGAGATAATATTTGGGGAAAAAGAACCTTCAAAGTCTTCAAAAGAATCTGCCTACCTTAGATCTACATAGTAGTCCTCCCTTATCCTCAGGGGATATATTCCAGGACCCCGGTGGATGTCTGTAATCATGGACACTACTAAACCCTGTATATACTATATTTTTTCCTATACATGTATACCTATGGTAAAATTTAACTTATACATTAGGCTCAATGAAAGATTAACAATAAATAATAACAGAACAATTATCACAATATAATGTCATAAAAGTTATGTGAAGATGCTCTTTCTCAAAGTATCTTATTGTACCATATTTACCCCTCTCGTGGTGATGGGAGATAATAAAATGCCTTTAATGAAGTGACATGAAGTGAATGACGTAGGTGTTGTGATGGATATTTGGCTACTATTGACCTTCTGACACTACAGCAGAAGAAGGGTCATCTCTTCCTGGACCACAGCTGACATGGATTAACTAAGACCACAAAGGTGAGACCAGATGAGGAGGGACTGACGTGCTGTGAGCCGCAATTCTTTGAAAAGGTCTGTTGCTCTTGGGGCTTTGATGATGACACTTCAGTTTTCTCAGTTTAAAACCTTTGTGACTGCCTTTTTCTCGGCAAAACTTTCTAGAATGACAAAAGAAGGTGACCTTTTAGGGTCTGAGGAGTATTTACTCTGCTATGCACAGGTAAGTCATGTTTAGTTGGCCTGGTTATTCTAGGCCTAATTATTTGAAGCTCTCTGCTTCAAAAAGCTACTCATGGTCACTAAACAGTTGCTTTTTGCTCTCTCCAAACAAGACATTCTATGATAGTCACTTAGAGATTATTTTTGTAATTTGTAAACAAATAATTTTAAAATTCCCAAGAACTGACCTTAAGGTGCAGAATGACAATTATTAGGGAAATGGATTCACTAGAAATTAGAGAATATGTTCTGAACTAGGAAGCCCAATTCAGATTATATAAAAAAATAATATAAATAAATAAATAAATGTATTTTTTATTCCTTTTTTTTTCCTAATGATAACCACCAGCCTGTTCTCTGTATTTAGGAGGTATTTGCCTTTCACTGAGCATAATACATTCTAGTTCCATCCATGTTGTTGCAAAAGGCAAGATTTCATTCTTTTTCATGGCTAATATCCCATTATCTTTTTTTTATCCATTCATCTATCAAAGAACATTCAATAGGCTGCCTTCTAGTTTTACTGATGGTTTTCTTTGCTTTTTTGCAATTCTGTTTATTCTTTATTCAGTAGGCACACTGACATTTTTAGTGTCTACTATGTCAACAATATTTTGGGTTACTCATAGTATGTTTAATTAACACCTGAATATTTCATGTAGGCACAGATAGAAAAATTTAATAGAATCTCATTTAAAAATGGAAAGGAGATTTTTTATTGAAAATGTAGCTCTAATTTTTATGATTAACCAATGCTCTAAAAAATCATTTTAATAATGTATGTGAGCACACAGCCACCCTAGAAAGATATTTTTCCTTAACTTATAATACACAAGAAGAGATTTTTGTCAGTACTGAAACTATTGTTTACTTCACCCTGGTGCTTTCAGATCTATGATGCAATGTGGTAAAATGTATTCTTTAACACATTTATTTATTTCATATTCACTACTTACTGAGCACCAGTAGTCATTAGAGCAATTTCAACATACTGGTGCTATAAAAACACAGAGAGGGCCTGTGGTTTCAAGGAGCTTACAGTGCAGTGGTGTGGGTTATCAAGATCAGCGGGTTAACAGCTGTCATGCTACCTCTGTATTAACAGCTAACATTTGAGTGTTAAACACTTTACATGTATGAACTCATTTGTTTGCAGCAACAGTTCAAAAAAGGTGAGCCTCTTAATGTGATCCTCACTTTACAGATAAGAAAAGTGCTTCACAGAAACAGTAAAATAATTAGCTTAACGGCACATAACTAGTCAATATCATATCCAGTTTTTGAACCAAAGCAGTCTAGCTCCAAAGTCTGTGTTTTAATCTACTCCACGAGAAAGACAAAGGCCCAGGGTGCTGCTGGAGCATAGAGATAACCCCTATCAATCAGGCTCATGAAAATCTTTAGGGTGGAGGTTTAGTTTTCATGAAAGGAGAGGAACAGGTCTCTGAACAGTGGGAACTGCCCTGTGAGATGTGAGGGTTTGAGTCTATGGGTTTGAGGATGCCCAGAAGTTCTGTGAGGTTGATTAGAACTGTTCGTATGGAAAATGGCAGAAAATAGAGAAAGGACTTTAGGGCAAGCATCAGGACATGAGGAACCTTGGATAATTATCTGGGGAATTGGAAATTTATTCTGGAAGGTGGCAGGGCAAGGAACTATTGAAATATTTTAATGGCTTTAAGCATGGAAGTGATATGATCACCCTTGCCCTTTCCAAAGTTCATCTTGGTAACAGTCTCGGAGACGAAATGAAGAACTAGTTAGGGGACAATTGAAATACACCAAAGGCTGATGAAAACCCAACCATAAATGTTGATATGGGAAGGAAAAGGAGACTATACTAATTAAAATAACTATGACTATAAGAACTCTCTGTGTGCTAGGCATTTTGCTCGGCACTTCACATGTACAATCTCTCTAATTCCTAAGCAGCTCTGAGAGAGATGTTATTACCGATGTTTTATAAGGAGGTAATAAGGGCTTAGAGAGATTAAGTAATCTACCCAAGGTTTGCAGCTTGATTGAAATCCAGGGTTTGTCTTCTTTCTAGTCTATGATGCTGCTTTCCGTAAAAGTCCTTAAGGACAAATTTTGCAGATTTCAGAGAAAACTGGTAGAATGAATGATAAGTTAGAAATATGAATTTAGATTAACACTCGTATTTCTTCTATGAGTGTGAAATTTGGAATCATTTCATCAAAGCGTGGAGCAAGGAAATTCTAATATAATTTTCTCAAAAGAGATGTTTATATTTGCTGCATTCATTTATTATCTCTTACTCCTCAAATTCTGATCTGAGGCATCTCATCCGAACCACAGCAACTCTTGATAAAATCAGCAGCCTCCTGCCTGTCACTAAACCCAGAGAATAGTCTAAGAATACTCTTCTTAGCTTGCTTCTCAGTAACACCCAACTCTGTTTTCCACTTTCTTGCATTGAACCATTCTCATCATTTGAATTTCTTGCTATAATGCTCTTGGATTTTCTATCTCACTGTGTCCTTGTCAGGCTTATCATTGTGGGCCATGAAATATTTAAGTTGCTTAAGCTTAGTGGTAGAATCTCTCATTGTCATCTCTTACATTTTCATTCACCTTTATGACTGCAATTATTAACTCCACAGAGATAACAATTATTATCTAGATGTACTTATTCAATTACTACAGAGATATACTTATCCAGGCCCCTTCTCTGATATCCCTTTTTGGAAATCTCAAAAACACCTCAAATACAGGATGTAAAAAAAAAAAAAAAAAACAACTCATGATATTCTCTCTCAGCTTTCCTGGTCTCTGTGAATGGCACAGCAATCCACTTATTTTTATAAGCAAAACCTTAGCAGTCATCTTAGACACATCACTCCTCCTCACCTTTCATATCATCACCAAGTCCTGTCAACATGTTTCCTAAATACTTCTCAGATCATTGTTTTCATGTGCGCAGCCCACATCCCCTGCTGTACTTACTGCTACAGCAACAACCTACAAACCGATCTCCCCAACTTTCTCTAAACTTCCCTTTAATCTACTCTCCATACTGCATTGCAGACTGACCCATCAGAATACACTTGTAGTCCTTGTATGCTTAATACCCTTTAAGGATACACATTGCTCTCAAGATAAAGGTAGAATTGTTACGATGGCCTTCAGGACCCTTAGCATCCAGCCTCTACCTTCTGCCCTAACTTCATCTTGTACCAGTTTTCCTCTACCTTTTTCCGTGCAGTCCCTCTGGCCTTCCTCCATTCCTTCACACTCGCTATTTGCATATACTGTTCCTTTTTGTCGGTACACATTTCCCCCCGCTCTGATAGATAGCTTTGAATTCGTATATCACTTCCTCTAGGAATTTTCCGCTGACCTCTCTACATCAAATCCCTCTATTATGTGTGTGAGGACCTTAAGGGACGGTCAAAAGGAGTTCCTTATCTGTTACAGTTTTAGTTGTCAATGGACATACTTAATATAAAATGTCAGTGAACTAGATTTACGCATCACACTTGGATTTAAAGATCAAGTTTTCTTGAACAGACTGTCTTTGAAAGTTAAAAGCATGGTGGTTTTCTGCAATGTCTGCCTGCTCTTTTTTGGGAGATTCTGTGCCAAATTTACCAGCACAAAGTTACATGTGGGAGGATTTGTGTATATGATAATATGTAGATATTTATGCTTAAAATAATGCATTCAGATTTTTGTTATATCATTTTATGGGTTAAATAGTGGCAGAAAACCCAGGAAGTAGGCAGAAGTAGTAGATATGAGAGGGAAGATCTTTGGAAGAGGACATATTCATGTACAAGGGACTTGGAAATGACCAGCTGGAACAACTCGGTAGGAAAAAGACACAAAGGGAAATGGCGTTGAAGTAATGAAAAGGACATAACTCCAATCCCAGTCAGTTCAAAATATTTAAACTAGTTGGACTTGATATCTCATTTATTCCAAGTATATTTAGGCTTGGTTTGGTAGAGGCAAGGCCTTCCTCAGCAATGGTTCTTTGAGGCCCTGCCTTGTGACTTTGAATCGCCTAGCCAACTTCAAAGGAATGGCCTAAACTTGCTTTCATTCTCTTTTTTATTAACTTAAAATTTCTCCTATGGTTTTTATAAACAAAAATGCTTTTCTTTGTCCTGCCAAAAATTTTAGAAACAATAAACACAACTAGACATTTCCCTCAAAACTCAGACAGAAACAAAATAAACTCCTTTTAGTTGAGAACATTTTTTTTTTCCATCCAAGATGAGAAGAATTTTATTTTTTAGGAGTGTAAGAGGGGATAAAAGACAAGTATGCAGAACATCAAGCCCCATAGAGAAAGAGATAAAAATATCACAGATAAATGTTTCAACTCAGTTTTTATAACTGATGTTTCCTAAAAGGCATGGATAATTTTCAGAAGAACCTTTGCTTCCCAAATCAAACTATAATATAACCCATACTCAAATGATACCAATGGACTCATGGGTTCCTATCAGATAAGCATATTTGAACTGCAATCAAATTCTAGCACCTTGAACTCTATAAGGCTCTTTGACTGCTATCCCAACTGGTTTTCCTTCAAACTATGGAAAATTTAACTCTTGGATTAAGAAGGAGCATGCAAGGCAAATGAGACACCAAGGTGAACCATAATACATCTTGCTGGAGATGTTTATTTTTTAAAAATAAAATTCTGTACTTACAGAAATATGTATTATGGAGTAAAATGAAAATCCACATGTGTTTTTAAGACCAAACATCAACTTGAAAACAGCTTGGTTCCTGTGGGTCCTGGGTTTACCTTTTCACTCTCCTTTGATGTCTCAATATTTTAATAGGAAAGTTTAAGAAGCCACGAATAGGCCATCCCGAAGGTTTCTTTAAAGGTTAGTATATATTAAAAAAAAATGTTTTTAATAGAAAAACACAAAGGGAAGTGGAACTATGTCTGTGGTACCTCACAAACACTTTCTTAATTCATGACTCCTTTCTGATACATCCAACTGAATGTCACCTCCTTCTGTTTGAAAATGCACAGAGTCACATTCTGATTAAAAAAAGAGGTGGCCTAGTGAAAGAACATGTGCTCCAAATCTTCACCCATTGCTTACATCTTAGATAGGTACTGCACTTCTAGGCCTGTTTCTTTGTCCACGTGGGGATGTGGTATATTCAGTGTTGTTTCACAGGTCCCTTATGCCCTGTTCAGTTTTATTCAATCCTTTTTCTTTCTGTTCCCCAGATTCAATTTCTTTTAGCTTCAAGTTTGCCAATCCTTTCTTCTCCCTTTGAATCCCTCTACTGAATTTTTCATTTCAGTCATTGTACATTTCAGATCTAGAGTTTCTTTTCGATTTCTATTTTAGGTCTTCTAACACTTCATTGATATTTCTGTTCTGTTTACACATAATTTTCTTGAAGTGATAAATTCCACATCTTCCTTTGGTTCTTTGAGCATCTTTTAGTTTTGTTTTGTTGATTTTTTTCCTTTGAAAAGTCACACTCCTTTTTCTTTGTATGCACTGTGAGTTTTTTTGACCTCTGGATATTTGTATCTAGTAATATGGAAACTCGGGAGACCTAATTCTCCCTCTTCCCTGGGTTTTGCTCTTTTTTGATTTTTGTTGGCTATCTCTGTGCCAAGGATCCACTTGAGGTATAAATTTAAGGTCTTTTCATGTCTTTTCTGAGCCTTTCTCTAGACATATATAGTCACTTCCTAATTTTTATGTATATAAATATTTGAATTCTTTAATCTCTGGCTTGTGAAAGAGGAAAAAGTAGAAAATGAAGAGAGGGAAAAGGGTATCGTACCTTTAAATCGTCTGGAAGTCATCTCAGCCAGAAATAACAATGGATGCCACCTATTTGCTGCTTCTGATTCAGAGGTGCAGACAACCAGTGGTCAAAGCAGAGATCACTAATATTTGTAGGATGGGGTCCTCTTTGCCCACACTGGAGCCTGAAATGCTGTGTTGAAGCTGTTTCAGGAAGTAGGTGTACAGCTGCCTGCTATGTAGCTGGGGAAAATGTAGCCGATACTGTGCTAAGAGCTGAGATTGACCAAAGTTAATCAAAGTTCACCGTCCAAGTCCTCCTTTGGAATTTGCAAGACTTCAACACACTCTAGGGTTCCAAAATTGGTATATCAGACATATCCTGCCAAGGTGATTATTTTCCAGGTTGGGAAACAGATTTTCTGGTGGTACCTACCTTGCTATCTTTTCTATCATGGTAGTGCTGGCTTCATTAAATAAGTTTGGAGGAGTTCTCTCCTCTTCTATTTATTGGAAGAGTTTGAGAAGGATTACTATTAATTCTTTGAATATTTAGTAGAAATTGCCAGTGAAGTCATGTGATCCTAAACTTTGGGTGTGAGGTTTTTGATTACTGATATGATTCCCTTCCTAGCTATTGGTCTGTTAAGAGCTTCTTTGTCTTCATGATTCAGTCTTGATAGTTGTTATGTATCTAGGAATTTATCCACTTCTCAGTGGTCCAGGTTGTTGGCATATAATTATTTAGAGTCCTTTCTTATAAGCCTTTGTATTTCCATGGTATCAGTAGTAACATCTCTTTGTTTCTGATTTTATTAATTCTTTTGTTCTTGATGTGTCTAGCTAAAGGATTGGCAATTTTTTTTCAAAGAGCAATGTCTTACTTCCATTGATATTTTTAGTCTATATTGCACTTATTTCTGCCCTGATTTTTATTATTCCCTTCCTTATACTAAGTTTGGGCTTCATTTGCTCTTCTTCTTCTAGTCTCTTGACCCCTTTATCTCTAGGAAATGCCCTATTTTTGTATTACTGTCTGTTTCTCTACTTAGGTCTGTTAGTATTTTCTTTACATATTTACGTACTCTGAAGTTGGGGGCATCAATTTTTACAAATGTTGTATATTTTTCTAGGATTGACCCCTTTATCTCTAGGTAATGCTCTCATCTCTTCAAAGTTGGGGTAGCATTAGTGTCCATTTGCAGAGAATACCTTTTTACATCCTTTAATTTTCAGTCTGTGTGTGTATTCTTACATCTGAAATGAGTCTCTTGTAGACAGTATATCAGTACATCTTTTAAAAAAAATCCATTCAGCTACTATGTGTCTTTGGATTAGAGAATGTAGTCCAGTGACATTTAAAGTAATTATTTTTACATGTGGACTTAATTTCTGGCTGTTTTGTAGTATATTTGTTCTTCTTTTGCAATGATCATACTTTGTAATGGTATGTTTAGATTCCTTTCTCTTTGTGTACCTACTACATGGTTTTGCTTTGTGCTCAACATGAGGATTACATAAAACAACTTATATTTATAATGATCTGGTTTATTGCTAACCAGTTAAGTGTAAATGTATTCTCAAGCCCCATGCTTTCATTCTCCCCTGCCCATGCTTTGTTTTTGATGTCACTACATCTTTTAACGTTCTACCTAGAATTCTAAGTGATTAATCTATCACCTTTACAACATCATCCTAAATTTTACTATAGATTTACCTTTACCACTGAGATTTATATGTTTCCTGTTGCCAGTTAATGCCTTTCCATCTTAAACAAGTCCCTTTAATGTTTATTGTAAAGCTGGTATAGCATGATAAACTTCTTTTCACTTGTGTGGAAAACTCTCCACTTCTGAATGACAACTTTTCTGATCAGAGTATTCTTGGTCAGGAATTTGTTTTCTTTTCAGTGCTTTTAATATATTATAATGATACTTTCTGGCCTGCAAAATTTCTGCTGAAAAATCTCGTAATCTTATGGGGGTGTCCTTGTACATAACAAGTTGTTTGTTCCTTGTCTTTACCTTTTGACATTTTAATTATAATGTGTCTTGGTGTGGGTCTCTTTGGATTTCTCTTATTTGGAACTCTCTGGTCTTCCTGTATCTAGATGTCTGTTTCCTTCTCCAGTTAGGGAAGTTTTCAGCCACTATTTTTTCGAATATATGTTCTGCCCCTTTTTCTTCTAGTCCCTATTTGGGATTCCTGTAATGCAATTTTAGTCTATTTTATGTTGTCCCATAATTCCCTCAAGGTACCTTTACTTCTTTATTCTTATTTCTTTATGCTGCTGTGATTGGATGAGTTCCACTGCCCTGTCTTTGTTCACTGATCCTTTATTTTGCTTCACCTCATCTGATTCTGAACCCTCCTGGCATATTTTTCAGTTCACTTATTCTTCAATTCTGTGACTTCTCTTTGTACTTCATTTTCTCTTTGTTGATCTTTACTCATCAATTCTTAACTCAGCACAATGAGCATCTTAATGACCATTAGTTTGAATTCTTTATCAGGTAAATTTATTTTGTTTTATTAAGGTCCTTCTCTGAGGTGTTATCTTGTTTTTTTATTTGGAACATATGTCCCTGATTCCTCATTTTGTTTGACCATCTGTGTTGGTTTCTATGCATTAGATAAAGCAGCTACTTCTCCCAGTCTTGAAGGAATAGCCTGTGCAGAAAATGAGTCTCATTCAAACTTTCCCTTACTCACGATAGTCTCTTATATCTTTGTGGTTGTCCAAGAAGCATTATTTTAAGGTGTACGAATACATACAGACTTGTAGGATACAATCGTAAGCCCTCCTATCCACCAGAGGCAGGCAATCAAGAGGTACCCCCTGACTCCTAAACCAGACAAGGGCATTACCTTATCTGAGAATTACAGTCTATATCCCTAAGAACAGAGATGTAAAAATTCCCAAAACTTTAGCAAACTGAAATCAACAATACATTACAGGGGTCATACACCATAGCCAAGTATAATTTATTTTTAGCTTTTGGGGAAAGGATGTTCCTGGCCAGGGGAGAATCCCCTATAAAACTGGTGAAACTGAAATACATCAAGGGGAAGGGTAGATTGGGCAAATCTGTTTTTATTGCACACAGCTTGCTGGAATTTTCAAGCCAGCCTCAACATCAACCATCTTCTCCCGGCCCCAGCTCATGCTCTGCAGCCACCGACATTCCACTTCCTGCCTGCCCCTTCCAGGAGGAATGCCATTGGCAGGTCCTTGGTGACTGGCAGACACCAGACCAATTACATACCGGGAATGGAAGGCGTTGAGATAATGGCTGTATCCCCACCCCTTGCCCCGGATTGATGGGAGGCTCTGCAGTGGTAAACACCTATTGATATGTAAATGAACTAAGGCTAGGTGGGAGATTCTGGAAATTCTGTAATTTACCCCACACTATTCCAGAACTGCAAGGATGACACATCATGTCTCAATCAACATGGTATACCACATTAACAAGATACAGGATAAAAGTCATATGACCATCTCAATAGGTACATAAAAAGTACTTGATAAAATTCAACACCTATTTTTAAAACCAAGCGGGTATAGAGGAACAATCTCAACATAGTAAAGGTCATATATGACAAGCCCAGGGTCAACACCATCACCAACTGTGAAAAGCTGAAAGTGTTTCCTGTAATATCAAGATAAAGGCAAGGAGTGTCCATTTTTGCCCCTTTTACTCAGCATAGTAATGGAGGTCTTAGCTAGAACAATTAGGCCTGAAAAAGAAATGAAAACATTCCAATAAGAAAATAAGAGGTAAATTGTCACTATTTGCATATGACATGGTATTATGTATACAATAAACCCCAAAACCCTTACAGCCAATAAAAGAATTAAGTAATATAAAACCCTGTTCTAATCCTATACACTAATAACAAGTTATCAGAAAGAGAAATTAAAACAGTCCCATTTACAATTGTTTGAAAAACAATAAAATACTTAGGAATAAATTTAACCAAGGAGGTGAATGGTCTGTACACTGAAATCTGTAAGACACTGATGAAAGAAACTGGAAAAGATATGAATAAATGGAAAGATACTACACATTCTGACATTGGAAGAAGTAATATTATTAAAATGTACATACTAACTTAAGCAGATTCAATGCAATCACTCTCAAAATTCCAATGGTGTTTTTCACAGAACCACAAAAGACCCCAGACAGCCAAAGAAATCTTGAGGAAGAAGAACTCATTTTTCCTGATTCAAAATATATTACAAAGCTATAGAAATCAAAATAGTATGTACTGCTACAAAAAATGGCACATAGATCAATGAAATAAAATAGCCCAGAAATAAATCCACACATGTATGGTCAAAAGATTTATAACAAAGGCATCAAGACTATCCAATAGCAAAGGACAATCTTTTCAATGAGTGGCGTTGGGAAAATTGGACAACTACATGCAAAAGAATGAAACTAAACAGCTATCTTACAGCATACACAAAAACTAATTCAAATAGATTAAAGACTTGAACATAAGACCTGAAATTACAAAACTCCTAGAGAAAGAATAGGTAGTAATCTTCATATAGGTCTTGGCAATTAACTCTTGGATCTGATACTAAAAGCTAAGGTAATAAAAGCAAAAACAAACAAACGGGACCACATCAAACAAAGCTTCTGCACAGCAAAGGAAACCATCCACAGAATGAATGGGAGAAGATAAATCTGATAAGAGGTAAATATCTGAAATATAAAGAACTCATACAGTTCAACAGCAAAAATCAAACAATCATCTCACACCAGTCAGAATGGCTATTATCCAAAAAACAAGAAATAAGAAGTGTTAGAGAGAAAAGGGAACCTTTGTGCAGTCAGAATGGCTATTATCCAAAAAACAAGAAATAAGAAGTGTTAGAAAAGGGAACCTTTGTGCACTGTTTTTGGGAATGAAATTGTTATAGCCACATTAGATAACGGTATGGATGTTCCTCAGAAAATTAAAAATAGAACTACCATATGATCCACATGATTTCCACATCTGTGTATTTACTGAAGAAAATGAGAACACTAACTTGAAAAGAGGTATGCATTCCATGTTCATTGCAGTGTTATTTATTATTGCCAAGATTTGGAAGCATCCTCTATTGGTGGGTGAATGGATGAAGAACACATGGTTTGTGTATGTGTATGTGCATATAAAAATGGAATACCTTTAGCCATAAAAAGGAAATCTTGTTATTTGCAACAACCCGGATGGAGCTTGAGGACATTTTGCTAAGTGAAAAAAGTCAGAGAAAGACAATACAGGATGATCTCACTTATATGTGGAATCTAAAAATAAATTAGTTCATTTACACAGAACACAGATTTGTGGGGTTGGTGGGCATGAGGGGTCAAAGGATACAGACTTCCAGTTATAAATTAAGTGAGTCATGGGTATGGAATGTACAGCATGGTGTGTGTAGTTAATGATATATACTGCATGTTCGAAAATTCCTAAGAAATTAGACCTTCAAAGTTCTCAAGAAAAAAACTATAACATTGAATGGTGATTGATATTAACTTATCAATTATTATCAAGACTTACTGTGGTGATCACTTACAATATATACAAATATCAAATAATATCTCATACCTGAAACTAATAATTACATATCAATTTGAGAAATATTTGAAAAGCTAATTATTTTTAATTAAGTTTTTCCATGGATGTGATCTTGGTTCTGGTATTTTAGGCCGGACCATGTTTCAGTGTAGGGATAATCATGTTTATGATGATATATTTGACATTCCACCCCAAATGCTAAATATTCTCTCGGTCATATGACAATCAAAAGAGCCTCCCACATTTCCAATTACCTCCCTAGTTTGGAGACTCTGCCTTTTAATTAAAGAGGATGGTTGTTAGGATAAGAAATTACAACAACACCTTTGTTTAGGAATGGTGAAGAATTTTGGAATTTAGGAAAAATTGAGGAATGTATCAAAGAATAGATGAAGTTCATGGGAGACTTCAGATTTCAAAGCCAATGAAGTTTACGTTAAAAAAAATAAAAGACACATGCTTTAAAAACATACACCTAGATATATTTTCTTTTTAAAATAACGCAGCAAAAAGATTTTAATGATTACTAGGTTAGAGAAGTCAATGGTAACTCAAAAAGATCTAACAGAATAAGAAAGAAGAAATCTCATGGGAATCTTGGATTTAATTAATAACAGAGAAAACCAAGATCAAAAAAAACTTTTCACATTTATTTCTGTCAAGTTGCAGATAGAAGATTCATTAAACAGCCAATTGGGGTGTCACTGTTTGGAGACTGGGACATCTATAGAGTATGATTACCTAAAATCTGGACAGCTTCAAATACTGAAAAATTATTGAGTGTGTTTCAAGGTGACTAAGTTATTGAAATGTACATGTTGCTTGCGCCCTGGGAAAAATACTCAAGAAATTTATGGAATTATAAATCTAAAAGAACCTACAGGAGCATGATGTAAAGATAAAGGTAAAAGGCAAGTCCACAGTTAGTAGGAACAAATCCTTGGCTAGAGATTGGGATTAGGGAATTTCTGCAGATGGAATAACTATCCACAAGAGGTAAGATCTTTTTGAACAAGGAGTGGTGGTTCATGGCTAGACCTGACAATGAATGCCTAAGAAATAAAACACAGAAGCTATAACTGAAGTACAAAAAGAACCTTTAAATACTGAAATGGCCTGTTCCTCAGTGTGATGGTAAAAATAGTAGTGACCGACCTGTGTGATTCTTCGTGCCTCTGATCTGCTTACTCAGAACAGATGACATTTACTGTTGAACATTGAGCCCATTTCTATGAGGACCTTGGAGAGCTCTGTTCATGTTTTATATCTGGTGTACATTGCTTGTTGATGCTTTAGTAGTTAACCACAGCAAAGATAAACCAAACTGGATTTGTCAATCTTCTAATGTTGCACAAAATAAATGCTCCCAGCTAGCATGGAACTCATAAATTTTAAATCATTTACTTTTGCCAACTCTACACAATTAAATTGGAGACATATATTGGATGATAAGAGTACTATCATGTCTGTATCTAATTAGACAGCAAGAATATAAATAAGAGGGACCTCAAAGGTGAGCATTTCTTCCGAGGGAAGAATAAGTAGAATAAAATTGATGGGATTCAGAGGCCTTGGGAAACTGAAGACAGCCATGAGTAATTAGAAGGGGTCAGAATACCATTGGGGGAATAAATGTCTGGGCTTATCCACATTGTAAATCTGACTGTTGCCAATAGAATTTTCTACTATAAATGTAAATTACTCCATTCTCAGGAGAAATTAGAGGTTTTAGAAATAGTTAAGAGTCCAACTGGCATACCACATAAACCTAATAAGAAGGAGAGCAGACCAGTCTTATGGTTCTGGCACTTTGGTAGGACTAGGGTATCTGTCTTATACTCAGGAGATAGAGAACAGGTAGAATCCATGGTACTTCATTATCGATACTGGGGTTTCACTTTCCAAGATTAAAAATATCCTTCCTTTCTAAGACAAAAACTTTGAGAGGTTGTAAATTCTGCAGCTATAGAGTTCAAAGAGAACAATTTAAATCTGAATGTGGAAGAGGTAGGTTTTTGTGGGGTGCTCTTGGCCTAAGAAGTGTTAGAATCTGATTAAATCAAAATATAGATTTGAGCAACAGACAAATTGATATACATTGAATCACATTATACCCATCTCTTGTGTGTCCACAATTATTAAATCCCTGGGAAGTTAGGAGAGATGTCAGATAAATAACATGTATAGAAATAGATGTCTGGGCCTAGGATTTAGGTAGTTGGGAGGTACCCGTATAGATGGAACCGTATAGGAGGCCCTCCAAGAAACCATAAATGGTATAATACACCTTAAGAGTCAATGACTGATGTGCATATATAAATGGTATAATACACCCTTGGAATCAATTATTGATGTGAATATACAGAAAAGACTGATCTGCCTTGCTTCTATATCAAATATTGGCCCAATCTCTGTATAAAAGATCTATGGTCAATTTTAGGTAGAATATATATCCTAGTTTGCCTGGAGCTACTGCTCTTGTTTCTGTATACCTATTAATACAGTCATGCTTCAGTCTTAGAAGCATCCCTCTTTGGAAGACAAATAATATGATTATCACACAACTATGGAGGGCTTAATGTCAATGGAAATGTTTGTAAACTGGCAAAATACTCAGATTTAGCAAGCAAATTTTTGTCTGTATCCCTGAAAGAGGTATGGCAGTATAAAAATGCATTTTGGCAGAAGTTATACAGTTGATGTGGTTGTTATTCTGCAGATTTTCTGGTGCATGTCATGCAACTTCAATAGATATATGAGGAGTCCATCAAGGATAAAGTAAGGGATAGAATTATTAATGTCCATGTCAGAGGATAAAGATAAGGAAATAAATGACTATTTTAAGGACTTAACGATGGTTGTTTGGAAGCAAATGGGGAAGAAATACTTGAGAATTAACTCCTGGAAGGAAAAAGATAAATGAGGACAAGAGCAAGTTAATTAGGTCATTGCTTAGACCAACAGTGAAATAGCTGCCTCTGTTTCTGTTTTTAATGGATTCAGCCAGGAAATTAAATGCAGAATAATGAAATTGTCCTGCCTAAAGACTCAGGTTGTAGGTAATACCCATTACAACTGGACAGCCCATCACGGAACAGTGGAAGGCAGCTTTCTTGAGCAAATGTATCTGCTTCTCAGAACAAAATATCCCTCAGATGGGATGGGCATCCCAATGTTTATTCCTATAGGTGCAGAGGATATTTGAAGCCAGGCCTTTGGACTTTAAGACTAAGTTAACTTCTCTGACAGTTTTCTTAGTAACAAAACTGATATTTTGGCCTCTTTCTGCATCTCTATCTAGAATATTTGTCATCACATTTCCAGTGCCTGGAACATAGTAGTGTTTGTTGGAATATTGCATTAATTTAGGATATTTTAATTTTTCTAATTAATTTTAATCCTTATAATAACTTTGTGAGGTACCAAAAGCTTTTTTTAACAAAATGGCAAACTGCAGCTCAAAAAGTTAAATGACTAAGAAGCAGATTGATGTCTGTTCCCAAATTTTATCCTTATTTCCTTATGACAGGCTTCCTCTTGAGGAAGCAAGACAACATTTTGTTGAACAGACTGGCAATAATATAGGATTTGGGGTTAAACTAAACAGGTTGAGGGACGTTTGTAAAAATCTTAAATACCAGATTAAGAAACCTGAAATTATGTTGATTACTTATTGATAGTCACTGGAAAAATTTAAAGGAAAATCATATATTATAGTTGTTGAGACAAACAATAAATTAGAAGGTAGTATGTTAAAGCTTAGAGACCATTTGGGAGGCTGATGGATACTAATCTGTTGCATGAGGCTATTATAGCCTGAATTAGGTTGGTGACAATAGAAATGGAAAATGAAGGGAATTTTAGGATATGCAGGGTTTTTAAATTAAGAAATATTAAAAATATTAGTATATTATTGGAGTTACATTTTGCCTTTGTTCCCCAGTAAGTACACCCAAGTAATTATACAATCCCGATTATGCATAAAACATGTAGCAGATGCCAGAAAGTGCTCCATTACTGATTATAAATCTGTGAGCAGAACCATGGAATAATGTTATTTCTCAAAGGCAAACTCAATGCTCCCATATCTGAAGTGGTACCACCATTATAGTTTAACAGCAGTTTAAAAACTAAATTAAAATCAACCATTAATCTTTCTCCTTAAGGAACCACTTTGATTTTCTTTTCCTGTGCTAGAAAGCCTTCCATAAAGGACTCTATTATCTTCCAGAACTCATAACTAGTTCACCATAATGTGGATCCAACCAGCCTTTTTATCCCTATCAATTCTATTCCCCTGTAAAAAAATTCATATAAGAAAAAAAGGGTCAACATTTCTTATTTTACCCAATTTTTATCATCTGGCCTTTGTGTCTGCTTGAAGGGTTTCCGTTTTTAGTCTCAGCTGTGAAGATTTGAATCTGTGTGAGTTTGGAGAAGTTCTATGACTCTCATGTGCCTTTCTTTCTTTCCTTCTTCTTTTGGTAAGTATTAAACAGGTTAATACATAGCAAGATGTAATTATGTCAAGAGCTATTAGGCACTCAAGTATTAGTTATTATCAATATTGGTATTTTTGACTAGTACATCTGATCTACTCCATGGTACTATTTCTTGAAGTACAGAAGCTACAAAGTATTCCTTTGAGGATTTTATAACTGGTTTAATTAAAATGTTTTTAATGTCATATCTTTGGGTTTGAGGTGTTTGGAATAAGAGAAGAACATGGCAAAATCACTTAGATTTTGGACAGCTAAAGGTATCAGATCTTTTTTCTCTAAGCAACCACTCAGTGTATCAGAGGAAACTCCATTCTAATAGAAAATGTATGTGGAAGAGAAGAGAAAGCTAACTCTTGATTTATTTCTGTTCTCTAAGGCAGCATAATGGCACATCCTAGCTGACATAAATTTACTCCTGCTGACTTGAAATTTTACATCAGAAATGATTCATAAGTTCATCCTAACTTTCTTACTGATAGTTAAATACTCTAAAGGTATTCTATGAGCAATTCTTCAGGTAAATGTAGTAACTAAATGAGTTAGTAGATGATAAGGATTTTTATTATCAGACTACCAATAGAATAATCCATTAAAAATTCACTGATAGATCTTGAGTGGAAAAGATAATTGGGCACTAAGGTTTTTTTTTTTTATAAATTACCTGCTGAAATGCAACATCCTAATTTCAAGTTAAAAAGGCTTTCTGTTTCATGATGTTAATTTTGAAATGTTTGTATTCTTATATAACGGATCTTTTGTTGTTTAATGTGACATAACTTGTACTTTTTTTGTGGTATATTTGTTCCGTAGACAAAATTTTGTTAATGAAAGAATAAGGTACTATGCAGTCATTCATAAAAGACCTGTATTTGAATCAATAAATTATCTTCACATAAACAGAGAAGAATATTTGCATTCTGAGATTAAGATGACAGAAAATTCATGTGAACATATTTCGAGGTGTAGCAAAAGCAGGTGGTTGTTCTATTTTGTGTATTGGAAGAATATTTATTTTTAAAAGAGTGATACTGTTTTTTTAATAAAACTAATATTTGTTTATAATAAGGAGGTTAGACATATAGAAAATGATCAAGGTGCTGACTAAGATCCTCTCCTTTGGGACATTGACAGGTTTTAGCACACCCTCAAACACTGGGAGGCAATAAAAATAAAATGGGCTACATGGACAATCACAGGGTTTAAGAGACTACTAATAGAGCAGTGTTAACCAGCAAGGTTCATTCCCTACATCTTGCCATTCCCTCACCACTGGGGATGCGGCTGTTTTATCTAATGCAAAGAAACCAACACAGAGAATCAGGGGGAAAAACAAAGTAATATGTTTTAGATGAAAAACAAGATGAAACCTCAGAAATTGGCCTTAGTGGAATGTAAATTTACCTCCTAAAGAGTTTGAAGTAATGGTCATAAAGATGCCCACCGAGCTTGAGAAGAATGAATGAACAAAGTGAGAATTTCAACAAAAAGATAAAAAATAAAAGAAAGAATGAAACAGAGTCACAGAGTTGAAGAATACAATAACTGAACTGAAAAATACACCAGGCGGGTTCAAGAGCAGACTAGATGACACAGAAGAAAGGATCAGTGAGCTCAGACAGGGCAGGGGAGCTCATCCAATCAGAGCAGCAAAAGAAATAAGAATGAGAAGTGAAGATAGCTTAAGGGGCTTATGGAACAATATCAAACAAACCAATATTTTCATTATAGGGTTCCCAAATGGAGAGGAGAGAGAAAAAAGGATCTGAAAATTTTCATAACTAAACTAGAGAGTTCCAAATAAGAGATCCTGAAGACACTCACACCAAGACACATTATAATTAAGGTGTTAAAAGTTGAAGACAAGAAGAGAATCTTAGAAGTAGCAAGAGAAAACAACTTGTTGTGGACCAGGGCACAACCATAAGACTATAAGTAGATTTTTCAGCAGGAACTTTGCAGGTCACAAATATATTTGCTGCACACTATATTCGAATGCTGAAAGAATCAAACTACCATAAAGAATACACTATCTGGCAAAGTTTTCCTTCAAAATTGAAGATAAGATGAAATGAAGAGACATTAATTAGTAACAGGAAAATATATAAATGTATAAATCTCATTGGTTAAAGAAATATATAGTAAGATTTAGAATAATGTAATGTAAAGGTGATGGGTTAATCATTTATAAAACTCATGAAGAATAAAAGACATAAGTAATGAAAATAACTACAATAATTATTTAAGAGATATTCAAAATAAAAAGATGTGAATTGTGACATCGAAAACAAAATGTGAAGGATTAAGTAAAAATGTAGAGTTTTAAAATGTGTAAACTTAAGTTGTTAGCAGCAAAACAGTTCATTATAAATCTAAGCTCTTTTATGTATGCTTCATGTTAAGTACAAAGCAAAAACCTATAGCAGATACACAGAAGATAAATAGAACGGAATTCAAACATACCACTAGAGAAAACCATCATCACAAAGGAAGAAAGCAGAACAAGAAACAGAGGAATTATGAAACAACCAGAAAACAATTAACAAAATGGCAATAAGTCCAAAGCTTAATGATATTTGCTTTAATTGTAAGTGGACTAAATTCTCCAGTCAAACGACACAGAGTGGCTGAACAGATTTTAAAAAAGACCCATAAATACACTGTCTGCAAGAGATTCTCTTCAGATGTAAGGGCAACACAGACTGAAAGTGAAAATATAGAAAAAGATATTCCTCACAAATGGAAACTGGTAGGGAATTGGAATAGCAACACTAATTCAGACACAAGAGACTTTATACAAAGATTGTACTAATAGACAAAAAAAGCACATCATATAATGATAAAGGGGCCAACCCAACAAGAGGTTATAATATTTGTAAATATTTGTACATCCAACGTAAGAGTAGCTAAATATCTAAAGCAAATATTAACAGATGCAAAGGAAAACATACCAATATAATCATAGGGGAGTTTAATACCTAATTTACATAAATTGATAGATCATCATACACAAAATCAAATAAATGATATAATAGACCAGATAGACTTACTAGACATGTGTAGACTGTTCCATCCTAAAGCAAGAGAATACACATTTTCCTTAAGTGTACATGAGACATCCTCCAGGATAGATCATATGTTAGGCCAAAAAACAAATTATTTAATTAAGAAATTGAAATCATGTCAAGAATCTTTTCAGACCACATTGGTATGAAACTAGAAATCAACCACAGTAAAAAACTGCAAAATTCACAAGTATGTAGAAATTAAATAATATACTACCAAACAGCTAATTAGTCAAATGAAAAAAAAGAAATTTTAAAAAGTACCTTGAAACAATTGAAAATGGAAATAAAATACATCAAAATTTAAGGGAAACAGTAAAAGTAGTTCAAAGAAGGAAATTCGTAGCAACAAATGCCTACTTCAAGAAACACAGAAAATCTCACATTATCAACCAAACTTTGCACTTCAAGGAACTACAGAAAGAAGAACTAATGAAGCCCAAAGAAGGATGTTATGTAATGATTAAGGGCTCAATCCAGTAAGAAGATATAGCAATTATAAATATCTACACACCTAACAGAGCATCTAAATATATAAATATTAACAGACATAAAAGGAGAAATTGACAGCAATACAATAATAGTGAGGAACATTAACACCCCACTTACATCAAGGGATAGATCATCCCGGCAGATAATAAACTAAGAAATGTGGCTTTGAATGACACATTAGACCAATATAGATAATAGATACATCAAACATTACATACAAAAAAAGCAAAAAACATTCTTTTGAAGTGAATATGGAACATTCTCCACATAGACCACATGTTAGGTCAGAAAGCATGTTTCAATAAATTTAAGAATACTGAAATCATACCAAACAGTTTTTTTGATCAAAATGGTATGAAACTGGAAATCAGTACCAAAAAACGGAGAAAATACACAGACACATGGAGGGTAAACAGCATGCTATTAATCAAAGAAATTAAAATTAAAATCAAAGAGGAAATAAAAAACTACTTGGAGAATAGTGAAGATAGAAAGGTGATGGTTCAAAATATTTGTATGCAGGAAAAGCAGTTCTAAGAAGGAAGTTTATAGCAATACAGGCCTACCTCAAGAAGCAAGAAACATCTCAAATAGATAATCTAACCCTACACCTAAAAGAACTAGAAAAAGAAGAACAACAAAAAAGCCCAAAGATCAGAGACATAAATGAAATAAAGACTAAAAAAATACATAAAAGATAAATGAAACTAAGAGCTGGCTCTTTGAAAAGATAAACAAACTTGATAGATCTTTAACTAGACTCATTAAGCAAAAAAGCAAGGCCTCAAACAATCAGAAATGAAAGAGAAGTTACAACCAACACCACACAAATACAAATAATCATAAGAGAGTATTATGAAAAATTGTATGCCAATAAATTGGACAACCTAAATGGATAAATTCCTAGAAACATGCAAATTTCGATGACTGAACCAGGAAGAAATAGAAAGTGTGAACAAATCAGTTATTAGTAAAATCAAATTAAATTAAATCAGTAATTAAAAAAACTTCCAGTAAAAATGTCTAAAGCCAGATGGCTTCATAGGTTAATTCTACCAAACATTTAAAGAAAAGTTCATACCTTTCCTACTCAAACTATTCCACAAAATTGAAGAAGGAAAGTCACAGATCCAAAATCATTCTCTAAAAATATGTCACATTTCTATATACAAATAGTGAACAGAAAGAGAAATCAAGAAATCAATCCCATTTACAACTGCATCAAAAGAATAAAATACCAAAGAATAAATTTAACCAGTATGTGAAAGACCTGTACTCTGAAAAACTATAAGCCATTGGTAAAAGAAATTGAAGAGGGTATAAATGAATGGAAAGCGATTCCATGCTCATGGATAAAAGAATATTGTTAAAATGGCCATTCTACCCAAAACAGTCTAAAGATTCAGCACAATCACTATCAAAATGCCAATGACTTATTTTTTACATTTTTTATTAAGGTATTATTGATATACACTCTTGTGAAGGTATCACATGAAAAAACAATGTGTTTACTACTTTTACCCATATTATCAAGTCCACACCCAAATGCAGTCACTGTCCATCAGTGTAGTAAGATGCCACAGATTCAATTGTTTGCCTTCTCTGTGCTACACTGTATTCCAGTGACCCCACACACAATGTGTACTAAACATAATACCCCTCAATCCCCTTCTCCCTCCCTCCCGACGCACCTTCCCACACCCATCCCCTTTGCTAACCACGAGTCCCTTCTTGGAGTCTGTGAGTCTTCTGCTATTTTGTTCTTTAAATCTTGCTGTGTTGTTATACTCCACAAATGAGGGAAATAATTTGGCACTTGTCTTTCTCCACCTAGCTTATTTCACAGAGCAAAATATCCTCCATTTCCATCCATGTTGTTATGAATGGTAGAATTTGTTTCTTTCTTATGGCTGAATAATATTTCATTGTGTATATGTACCACCTCTTCTTTATCCATTCATCTACTGATGGACCCTTAGGTTGCTTCCATATGTTGGCTATTGTAAATAGTGCTGCAATAAACATAGGGATGCATATGTCTTTTTGAATCTGAGAAGTTGTATTCTTTGGGTAAATTCCAAGGAGTGGGATTCCCGGGTCAAATAGCATTTGTATTTTTAGTTTTTTGAGGAACTTCCATATTGCTTTCCACAATGGTTGAACTAGCTTACATTCCCACCAGCAGGGTAGGAAGGTTCCCCTTTCTCTGCATCCTCGCCAGCATTTGTTGTTCTTAGTCATTTTGATGCTGGCCATCCTTACTGGTGTGAGGTGATATCTCATTGTGGTTTTAATTTGCATTTCCCTGATGATTAGTGATGTGGAGCAATCTGAATTTCTTCTTTGGAGAATTGTCTCTTCATATCTTCTGTCCATTTTTTAATTGGGTTATTTGCTTTTTGGGTGTTGAGGCATGTGGGTTGTTTATATATTTTGGATGTTAACCCCTTGTTGGATATGTCATTTACAAATATATTCTCAGATACTGTAGAATGCCTTTTTGTTCTGTTGATGGTGTCCTTTGCCATACAGAAGTTTTTTAGTTTGATGTAGTCCCATGTGTTCATTCTTGCTTTTGTTTCCCTGGCTCAAGGAGATGCATTCAGGAAGAAGCTGCTCATGCTTATATTCAGGAGATTTTTGCCTATATTGCCTTCTAAGATTTTTATGGTTTCATGACTTACAATCAGGTCTTTGATCCATTTTGAGTTTACTTTTGTGTATGGGGTTAAATAATAATCTGGTTTCATTCTATTGCATGTACCTGTCCAGTTTTGCCAACACCAGTTTTTGAAGAGGCTGTCATATCCCCATTGTATGTCTGTGGCTTTATTGTATATTAATTGACCATATATGGTTGGGTTTATATCCGGGCTCTCTAGTCTGTTCCATTGGTCTATGGGTCTGTTCTTGTGCCAGTACCAAATTGTCTTGAGTACTGTGGCTTTGTAGTAGAGCTTGAAGTTGGGTAGCATAATCCCCCTGGTCTTTTGTGGTTCCATATGAATTTTAGAACGATTTTCTCTAGTTCATTGAAGAATGCTGTTGGTATTATGATAGGAATTGCATTAAATCTGTTGATTGCTTTAGGCAGGGTGGCCATTTTGACAATATTAATTCTTCCTATCCATGAGCATGGGATGTGTTTCCATTTATTCGTTATCTTCTTTAATTTCTCTAATGAGTGTCTTGTAGTTTCCAGAGTATAGGTCTTTCACTTCCTTGGTTAGGTTTATTCCTAGGTATTTTATTCTTTTTGATGCAATTGTGAATTGTGAATGGAATTTTTTTCCTGATTTCTCTTTCTGCTAGTTCATTGTTAGTATATAGGAATGCCACGCATTTCTGCATATTAATTTTGTATCCTACAACTTTGCTGAATTCAGATATTAGATCTAGTAGTTTTGGAGTGGATTCTTTAGGGTTTTTTATGTACAATATCATGTCATCTGCAAACAGGGACAAGTTAACTTCTTCTTTGGATAGGAGTTCCAGTACTATGTTGAATAGAAGTAGGAGAGTGGGCATCTTTGTCTTATTCCTGATCTTAAAGGAAAAGCTTTCAACTTCTCACTGTTAAGTAGTTGGCTGTGGGTTTGTCATATATGGCCTTTATTATGTTGAGGTACTTGCCCTCTATACCCATTTTGTTTAGAGTTTTTATCATGAATGGATGTTGAATTTTGTCAAATGCTTTTTCAGCATCTATGGAGATGATCACGTGGTTTTGTCCTTTTTGTTGATCTGGTGGATGATGTTGATAGATTTTTGAATACTGTACCATCCTTTCATCCCTGGAATAAATCCTATTTCATCATGATGGGTGATCTTTTTGATGTATTTTTCAATTCAGTTTGCTAATATTTTGTTGAGTATTTTGCATCTATATTCATCAGGGACATTAGTCTGTAACTTTCTTTTTTTGTAGTGTCTGCCTGGTTTTGGTATTAGAGTGATGCTGTCCTCAGAATGAGTTTGGAAATATTCCCTTTTCTTATACTCTTTGGAAAACTTGAAGGACGATGGATATTAGGTCTTCACTGAATATTTGATAAAATTCAGCGGTAAAGCCATCTGGTGCAGGAGTTTGTTCTTAGGTAGTTTTTTGATTACCAATTCAATTTCGTTGCTGGTATGTGGTCTGTTCATATTTTCTGTTTCTTTCTGGGTCAGCCTTGTGAGGTTGTATTTTTCGAGAAACTTTTCCATTTCTTCTAGGTTATCCAGTTTGTTAGCATATAATTTTTCATAGTATTCTCTAATAATTCTTTGTATTTCTGTGGTGTCCATAGTGATTTTTGCTTTATCATTTCTGATTCTGTTTATGTGAGTAGACTCTCTTTTTCTTTTTGATAAGTCTGGCTAGGGGTTTATCTATTTTGTTTATTTTTTTGAAGAACCAGCTCCTCTTTTCATTGATTCTTTCTATTGTTTTATTCTTCTTGATTTTATTTATTTCTGCTCTAAACCTTACTATGTCCCTGCTTCTACTGACTTTGGGCCTCATTTGTTCTTCTTTTCTAGTTTTGTTAATTGTGAGTTTAGGCTGTACATTTAGGATTGTTCTTCTTTCCTGAGGTAGGCCTGTATTGCAGTATACTTTCCTCTTAGCACGGCCTTTGCTGCATCCCATAGATTTTATGGTGTTGAATTGTTCTTGTCGTTTGTCTCCATATATTCCTGATCTCTGTTTTTATTTGGTCATTGATCCATTGGTTATTTAGGAGCATGTTTTGAAGCCTCCATTCCTTTTTGGAATTTTTCATTTTGTTTGTGTAACTTATTTCTAGTTTCATGCCTTTGTGGTGTGAGAAACTGGTTGGGACAATTTCAATCTTTTTGAATATACTGAGGCACTTTCTGTGGCCTCGGATATGATCTATTCTTGAAAATGTTCCATGTGCACTTAAGACGAATGTGTATTCTGATGCTTTTGGGTGTAAAGTTCTGCAGATGTCTGTTAGGTCCATCTTTTCTAATGTGTTGTTCAGTGCTTCTGTCTCCTTACTTATTATCTGTCTGGTTGATTGGTCCTTTGGAGTGAGTGGAGTGTTGAAGTCTCCTAGAATGAATGCATTGCATTCTATTTCCCCTTTAATTCTGTCAATATTTGTTTCACATATGTAGGTGCTCCTGTGTTTGGTGCATAGATGTTTATAATGATTATATCTTCTTGTTGGATTGACCCCTTTATCATTATGTAATGTCCTTCTTTGTCTCTTGTGACTTTGTTTTGAAGTCTATTTTGTCTGATACAAGTAATGAAAGTCCTGCTTTTTTCCCTATTATGAAAAAAATATCCTGCATGAAATATCCTTTCCCATCCCTTCACTTTTAGTCTGTGTATGTCTTTGGGTTTAAAGTGAGTCTCTTGTAGGCAGCATATAGATGAGTCTTGTTTCTTTATCCATTCAGTGACTCTGTCTTTTGATTGGTTCATTCAGACCACTTACATTTAGGGTGATTATTGATAGTACTTATTGTCATTGCAGGCTTTAGATTCATGATTACCAAAGGTTCAAGGTTAACTACCTTACTATCTAAGAGTCTAACTTAACTCACTTAATATGCTATTACAAACATAGTCTAAAGGTTCTTTTTTTTTCTCCTCGTTTTTCTTCCTCTTCCATTCTTTATTTATTATATATCATATTCTGTACTCTTTGTCTATCCCTTGATTGACTTTGGGGATAGTTGATTTAATTTTGCATTTGCTTAGTAACTAACTGTTCTACTTACTTCACTGTGGTTTTATTACCTCTGGTGACAGGTATTAAACCTTAGAAACACTTCCATCTGTAGTAGTCCCTCCAAAATACACTGTAGAGATGGTTTGTGGGAGGTAAATTCTCTCAGCTTTTGCTTATCTGGAAATTTTTTAATTCCTCCTTCAAATTTAAATGATAACCTTGCCTTATAAAGTATTTTTGGTTTGAGGCCCTTCTGCTTCACTGCATTAAATGCATCATGCCACTCCCTTCTGCCCTGTAAGTTTTCTGCTGATAAGTCTGATGATAGCCTGATGGAATTTCCTTTGTATGTGATCTTATTTCTCTCTCTGGCTGCTTTTAATAGTCTATTCTTATCCTTGATCTTTGCCATTTTAATTACTGTATGTCTTGGTGTTGTCTTCCTTGGGTCCCTTATGTTCGGAGATCTGTGCACCTCCATGGCCTGAGAGACTATCTCCTTCCTCTGATTGGGGAAGTTTTCAGCAATCACCTCCTCAAAGACACTTTCTCTCCCTTTTTCTCTCTCTTCTTCTTCTGGTACTCCTATAATTCAAATATTGTTCCATTTGGTTTGGTCACACAGTTCTCTCAATATTCTTTCAGTCTTAGAGATCCTTTTTTCTCTCTGTGTCTCAGCTTCTTTGTATTCCTCTTCTCAAATTTCTATTTCATTTATCATCTCCTCCACTGTATGTAATCTGCTTTTAAAATTTCCTATTGTATGTTTCATTTCTGATACTGTGTTCTGTAATGATTGGATCTCCGACCAGAATTCATTCCTGAGTTCTTGGATATTTTTCTGTACCTCCATGAACATGTTAATGGTTTTTATTTTGAAATACCTCTCAGGCAGATTCATGAAGTCGATTTCATTTGAATCTTTCTCAGGGGTTTTATTCATGTTCATAATTTTACTTTGAACCAGGTTCCTTTGGCATTTCATATTTGTATATGGCGCCCTCTAGTGCCCAGAAGCTCTACTCTCTGGAGCTGCTCAGCCTCTGAAGCAATGTCAGGGGTCATAGGGGAGTGTTATTTGTGCCTGGGGGCAGGAAAGAGCTGTCGCCTGCTTCCTGGCTGCTGTGCCTGTCTCCACTGCCAGAACCACTGGGCCAAGCACACAAGTATAAGCCTCCATGCTTTGTGTTTGTAGTTGCTGTAGACAGGGATTCCCTCTGTCCGGCCTAACACCAGGGTAGGGTTTTCTGGTTTGCAAGCCATGTGGGGCTGGGCGGGAGAAACGCACAGTAGGCTGCTTATCACAGAGGGGGCCGTTGGAGCTGTATAGCCAGTCAGGGAGCTGGAGCTTCTGAAGATCATGGAAGTTCCGAACCTGCTGGGCAGAGCATGCCCAGACCTTTTTGTCTACCTGTCCTTTCTCCTGAGCAATAAGCTCTGCGCAATCCTTGCCCCTTTAGCAGCCTTCTTACTGTTCAGAAGTCTCTCAGACTGCCCACCTTTCTTTTGTCCCAGAGCAGCCAGATATGGATCCCTGCTTTCCACAAGCAGCTGGAATCTCAGTCTCTCCAGGTATTCTGCCTGTCTTAGCTTTTCAACCCCCTAATCACAAGAGTACCATGAAAACACCATGAAATGTAGGTTTGTGCTCCCAGATCAGATCTCTGGACTTAGGTATTCAGCAGTCCCAGGCCTCGACTCCCTCCCTGCTCTGTTTCTCTTTCTCCCACAGAGAGCTGGGGTGGGGGAAGGGCTTGGGTCCCACTGAGCTATGGCTTTGGTACATTACCCTGTTCTTTGAGGTTTATTCTTTTCTCCAGGTGTATGCAGTTTGGCACAGTCCTCTTTCCTATTGCTCTTTCAGGATTAGTTGTATTAGTTATATTTTTGTGTTATATGTGGTTTTTGGAGGAAGCCTCTGTCTCACCTCTCACGCTGCCATCTTTCCCTAAATGTTTATCAAGGCCCAGGATCCAGCAGCACAGACTTACTGTATTAATCGCAGTATTTGAGTCCTTGTATGACACATCATCTTTTCCATCTCTGTTGGATGTTTATTTAATAGTAAACATACCAGGCTAGTTTCCAAGCCTTCAATAACAGCATTTCTTTGATGTATCTGTTGACTGTGGTATCTAATTTAATTGTATATACAGATACACTTAGCGAATGTATTTGTTGATACTTTTAGTGGCCTCTAAGAGGTGGTAAACAGTCAGTGAGCTCTGATTCTGACTCTCCTAGGAATCCTGTTATGAAATAGTCAGAACTGTGTTGTCAGTGGTGTTCAAGAACACCTGTCCAAATAGGTGTTTAATCTTTGCCCAATTTCAACCTCCTTGGTTGGCTCCCGTCTCTAATCGGCTGTTTGGATGGACAGAATATGGCTGCGAAGGAACCAGTCCCAGCGCGGAGCTCTGCTTCCAGGACTTGGCCTCCACTGCTCTGCCCGCCAATGACTTTTTTTAAGAGCCAGAGTAAATAATCCTAAAATTCGTGTGGAACCACAAGAGACCCTGAATAGACAAAAAAATATGGAGATGGAAGAGCAAAGCTCAGAAAAACATGCTCCCACATTTCAAACTATACTATAAATCTGTAGCAATCAAAATAGTATGGTATTGGCACAATAGCAATGGAACAGAATAGAGATCCCAGAAATAAACCTACCCTTACATGGCCAATCTATGACAAAGGAGGCAAGAATATACAATGGGGAACAGACAGTATCTTCAGTAAATGGTGTTGGGAACACTGGATATAAATGCACAGAAAAGAACCTGGATCATCTTACATCATATACAAAAATCAACTCAAAATGGAATAAAAACCTAAATATAAGGACTGAAACCATAAAACTACTAGAAGAAAACAGTGGCAGAAGAAAACACTCTTGAACATCAGCATTACTAATTTTTTTCTGGTTATGTCTTCCCCAGGCAAGGGAAACAGAAGCAGAAATAAACACATGGGGTTACATAAAACTAAAAAGCTTCTACATAGCACAGGATAAGGAAACCATTAACAAAGAAAAAAGGTATATTCTACTGTTGGGAGAATATACTTGCAAATGATATATCCAGTAAGGGGCTAATATCCAAAATATATTAAGAACTCATGCAACACAACACCAAAAAAAAAATCTGATTAAAGAAGTGTGCAGAAGACTTGAATAGACATTTTTCCAGAGAAGACATACAGATGGCCAATAGACTCATGGTAAGATGCTCAACATTACTGATCATAAGGGAAATGCAAATCAAAACCAAAATGAGATACTACCTCACACCAGTCAGAGTGGCTAGTTTCCAAAGACAAGAAAAACAAGTGTTGCCAAGGATGTGGAGAAAAGGGAACTTTCCTACGCTGTTGGTAGAAATGTAAATTTCTGTAACCACTATGGAGGTTTCTCAAAAAACTAAAATAAGATATATCATATGACCGAGAAATTCCATTTCTGGGAATTTACCCAAAGGAAACAATCCCTGATTCAATAATATATATGCACCCCTATGTTTATTGCAGCATAATTTACAATAGCCAAGTTATGGAAACAACCAAAAGTTTCCATCAGTTGAATGAATAAAGAAGGTGGAATATATATACATGTGCAATGGAATACTATTTAGCCATCAAAGACAGGAAAATATTGCCATTTGTGACAATATGTATGGACCCAAGGGCATTATGCAAGAAATAAGACAGAGAATGATAAGTATTGTATGATCTCACTTATATGAGGCATCTGAAAACAAAACAAAAACAAACAAAAGCAACCCAAGCTCATAGGTTCAGAGAATAGATTGACGGTTGACAGATATAGGGGTTGGGGGATGGGTGAAATGGATGAAGCAGTCAAAAGGTGTGAACTTCTAGTTATAAAATAAGTCATAGGGATGTAATGTATACCATTTGACTAGAGTTAATACTGTATTGTATATTTGAAATTTGCTAAGAGAGTAGATCTTAAAAGTCTTTATCACACACAAAATATTTTGTAACTGTGTATGGTGACTGATATTAACTAGATTTATTGTAATCATTTTGCAATATATACAAATATCAAATCCACTATGTTATAGACCTGCAACTCTTATGTCAATTATACTTCAATAACAGAAGTTCAAAATAAAAATTGAAATAATTTACAAGCCAGTTGTTAAAATATTGGTCTCAAAATTGACCATGATGGGAGCAAATACTATAAATTGGAACATTTTTTCCCCAAAATAGAGCTGGCTTACTGGTGTCCATGTACCCATTTTCCTCCTCTGCCTCTTTGATTGACCAACCAGGTGACTACTAATTGAGAAGGTTTCTGTGATCCTTAGTAACGATGAAGACGAGAGCTTAATTACATATATGTCAATGTCAGCTTATTTCCTATAAGCAGTAGCCATTGAAAGATCTCATCATTTCTCCTTTTCACCTAGACAGTTATTCTGCAAAATCATCACAGGTTCTTTGGTGGAAATGTTAACATAATCACTGTTTCCTGTTGGGTGTTGCAGGATCCTTCCTCAGGAGGACCCAACTAAGCCTTCGGTGGAATGGCTCTTAGGTTCTGACTGAGACAAATGTAAAGACTAGGAGAGGGTTTCATTATTTTCCATTGCAATAAATGATATCCCTCTGCTACCCCAATTTTTTTTTGTAATTTTTGTATTTTGACATACTTTTAAAATTAGAAAAATTTTCAAGGATAGTATAAGGCTCTCCTGTTTTACCACATGCTTAGATTCATCAGTTGTTCATAATTTTCCCCTCCACTTTTCCATTGTCTTTCTCTGTGTGTGTGTGAACATTTTTTTCTGAATCATCAGAGAGCAAGTTAAAGATAACATGTCTCCTGTAAGCCTAAATATTTTAGTTTTTATTTCTTAACAAGAACATTTTCTTAATAACCTTAGCACAGCTATCATAATAAAAACTGATAGTAATATAATCCTGTTATGTAATTCAGCATCCATATTCAGATTTCAGGAACGGTCTCCATCATGTTTTTCATAGCTGTTACACTTTCCAGTCCAGGGTGCAATCTAAGAACGCACATTGCCTTTAGGGATCTTGTCTCCTTAGTCTCCAGTACTCTGACAAAGTTCCATAGCTTCAATGGTCTTTCTTGAACTTGGCATTTGTGTAGAGAAGAGGGCAGAATGTCCCTCAACTTGACTTTCCTTATGATCAGACTTAAATTATACAGTTTGGGCAGGAATATGACAGAAGAGGTGCAATCCTTTCCATGGCATTATATCAGGAAATATGTGATATCAATTTGCCCCAATATTGGTAATGGTAATTGAGCAAGTGGTTAATGTGGTATATGCCTGTAGAGGTTTCTTCCCTATAAACTCCCCTTTCCTCCTTGTTCTTAAGTAATGTATGGGAGATATATACTTTGTGTGCAATCATATTATTCTTCATTTAATTTTCACCCTCTTGTTTTAATATCCACTAATGATTTTTCTCTGTACTTTTAATTTGGCACTCAACTTCAATAAAAAATGCATCCATGCATGTATTAAATCAGTATGGACTTACGGATCATTGTTTCTTGATTGAGTTAAAATCCATTGCTATCATTTTTTATTTGACACTCCTATATTGACGAGTAGAGCTGCTGAAGATGTCCCATCATTCTTAGAGCATTTTCTTATTTTACAGCATAACAAAGTGTTCCAGTCTCATGTTCTTTCCCTTCCTCAGCCCTAAAATCAGCCTTTTTCTAAGGATCTTAGATTCCTTTTAGCAGAGAATAATTCCTATTTGGAACAAACATTTGACCTCTGTATGTTCTCATTGTTACTGGTGTGTAATTGCTTATAGAGCTCAACAGATAGAACAAGGGAGAAAAAACGTGCTGCCCTTCCCCTCCACATCCCCCAGGGCGTGCTATTTCCTTAGTGAGGCCATCCTGAGGCTTGCCTCCAGTTACTAGTCTGGAAACAATGGGAAAAGGTGGGGTTGTGAGCATGGCAAGCATCATCTTTCAAGGTGTCTGTCTTATTGGAGGATTTAGTCTAAGATTTTTCATTTTGAATGAATCAGTTTCTTTATTACTATAGGCTAAGGAAATAAAAGCTGTGGTCCTTAATGGTATAATCAGTTTAAAATTGACCATTTTTCTCCCTGGAGTAAGGGCTCTAATAGATATTTTTCTACAACTATTTAGAATTAGAATTTCACAGTTGCTAGAAATTATAGAAATGAGCTTGGAAATTGTCTTATTTTACAAGCAACTATACTAATACACAAAAAGTTGTTTGTCTATGGTCTTGGACTTACGACTGGTAGAATCCAAAGTAGAATACTTCTCTTGGTTTAGTGTTATTTGTTTAGCATATTTCTTGTCATAGTATAGCCATTGTATATTATATGCTAGATGATTGCGTGATTGCTTCAAACATTGTTTTATTTGTAAATAAGACAAATATAACCCTTTCTCTCTATAATATTGTTTGATATTCAACCCACATGTCCTAATTCCATGTAGAATTTCATGTCTGTATGACACACGTCATCTGCTTACAAAACAAAAATGCAGTTGCCAAGTGCCTTGCTGGTCCACAGCTATATTGATATAAACATTATGAATGGGTGAAGTTTTATTTTGGGGTCATTTTGGTCTTCTTTTTATTTGCTGCTTCCAATCTGTACTCATTTTAATGTCACTGGACAATTTTCTGCCTCCTCTCCAGAAAGATTGATGGCGATATATTTGTAGTGAAACTTCAGGATCCCATTTCATTTTTTCCCACCCACATATTCTCTTTCTACAGTCACTCTATAAATCTTTGTTTTCCTTGTTTATCTAGAGTTCTCTGACACCACACTTCAGTTAATTCTTCAGTTTTCTTCCTACTTGGCAATACTTCCTGCTAGTGGCTCTCCAGGAACCATGAGAGTATCTGGGAAGCTTACCTGGCTTACGGAGCAACACACATTTGGCTTCATACTTGTCTGAATAAAGACTTCTAGCAGCAAAGTTAATTGGATCAGAGATATCAGACTTGGGTTGTATAGTTTTAAAATAAATCTTAGTTATATATAGAGAGAGGGCTTAAATAATTTCGATGTGATTTAATGTTTTTATATTTATATAACTTAGATGCCATGAATACTTTCTAGTTCCAAGGATAACAGTTTGATCATCAACATATAGGAGTGTGGAATGACATTTTGGTTAGGGTCAGTATACACATATATAGTGAGTTCAAGCTTGTAAAGATTCTGTCTTTTACCTGCACTATGAAAGGTTACAAGAACTTTACCCAGACTTTCAATGTAAGATGTAAGCTAATGTAGAGATGTAGAGATGTAAGCTAATATTACAGAATAATAAATGGGATATTTTTTTGTTCCTTCTTGATAGATGTGTAGGGCCCCAGCTAAAAACAGAGGCATTCTAAAGAGAGCAACAAACAGTTGGAGACATAAATATTTTTCAGGATTTGTTAACTGACTGTGTAATGAGCTGTTCCATAGTCAACCATTAACAAAACACTACCCCCTTCCCTCAGGCTGACCATCCCTTGCCAGTTGCAGAGAAAAAGGGAAATGAAATATAGATTATTTTTCTGCTCCTACTTCAAATTCCTTAAGCCATGGGTCTTGCCTAAGATATACAAGGGAATAAATTGCGTGTTCTATGTGTAAGTTGGAAACATGCTCTTTTATCACTAAATCCTTCAGTTTTCATGCCTTAAAAACAAAATGTTTATTCCCTTTTGCAATGATTGCATAATTATCAAAATCTGGGTATTTAACATTGGTACATTATTATCTAATCCATAGTCCATATCAACAATTTTCAATTGTGCCAATAAAATATTTTCCTCTTTTCTTTCTCTTCTTTATATATATTTCTTTTTTTACCAGATACACAAACACACACATATATGTATGTTTTATATATATTCATGTAAAATATAGGTCAACTCTGTTGTGGACTACCTCTCAATATGGATTTATCTGATGTTTACTTCTGATTAGCTTCAACTATTACGTTTTTGGCAGGAATATCACAGAAGGGATGTTGTGCTCAAGGCATCACATGGTTAAATGTTATCTGCACAGTTTATCTACTTTGAAGTCAGTATATTTACCATCATAATTATCAAATAATCTGTGGGGAGATACCTTGAAAACTGTAAATATCATGTTTCTTATCACACTTACTCTCTCAGTGATTTCAGCATTCACTGATAATTGCTATCCTACCATTTCTTCCGTAATTATTGGTTGAAATTCTTCTATAAGGAACAATCTTTTCTCCCTTCTTTCCTTCCTACCTTCATGGTTTCATGGATATTCACTGAGTTTTATTCCTTATTTATTTTGATGTCCAAAATACCCTAGATTGGCTAGTTTGAGTACCTTCAGGCATCTATGTATTTTTTATGTGTTCCCATCAGTCTTTGGAACTTCTCTTCATTCATGCCATAACAGTATGCTCCAGGAAAGACTCACTTTTCCTGTACTTAGATTCAGTCTTTTTTCCAAAAGTCTTATTTCCCTTTTGCAGAAAATGGCATTTAGAATCCAAGATGTGGGTTCTGAATGTGTTCATTGTTACTGGTATGTCATTGTTCGTACGTCCCCTCGGTTGGCAAACCTGAGGAATATTTTTCAACAATGTTCTCCTAGGATCCTCTTATTTTTAATGCATTTAATTATTTGATTAAACCTATGTAATAAGCAAAAAGTAGTTTGAGATTGATAACCCAGGCTATCGTGAAAGTACACTTACTAATTAGATACTGTTGGTAGTTTTTTTAAGGTAAAATTTACATACAATGAAGTGTTCAAATTTTAAGTGTATATTTTGGAAAATGTTTGACAAATGCAGACACCTACGTATCTCACATCTTTCTCAAGACATAAATATGTCTTTTTATATCCCATAACATTCCCTCCACCTTCTTCCTAGTCAGAGGAGATATATCAGAAATGAGATTAAGTGTATTGAACTGCATTTTAATAGTTAAAGTGACTGATAAATTATGAGATGTTTCCAAGATTTTTTAAAGGGAAGAAAGTGTTTTTTGCTCATTTTTTAATAGCACATGGTTATAATAAGTGATTGGAGAATATAAGAGAATTTTGTGTACCACAAAAATGCCATTATACAAGGTTTGACTTCATTCATTCCAATTCTTTTTACAAAAAAGATTTACTGAGGCTGAAAGAGGATCCAGGCTTACCTCAGTTTACAAAGTTGCTTCGTACTGTCAGTAGAATTAAAAGTTATGGAGGTAAACATAACCACATAACCACCCATAATACACATTTGAAAATTATTCATATCATTCTTAAATAGAGGTCTAGTTCAACTCCAGTTTTAAAAAACAAAGCAAAACAGAACAGCATGCAGGTCATCGGTTCAACCTCATGACTGCCTAACAAGCTCAAACATTATCTTTCTCAGTTTCTCACTAGCGTATCATTGGATACACAGAAAAAGATAAAAATTTGTGGCACCAAGAGTCCAGATTGAAAGATAACTTAATGAGAGCTGGAAAGGACTGACATAAATAATAAAGCAGATTGAATTTATTAACAATAAAATCGGCTTATGCTTCAATACAAGATGAACCTTGAGATTGGTTCATGAAACACTGTGGTAGATGTTGCTAAGTTACTACCAATTCTTCATACCCCTTTCCATAATAGAATTAGTTGATGTGCTTTCCTATTTGACTTCGCAGTAGGTAGCTGTGACTCGAGTGGGCAGAGTATATTTTCCTACCCCATTTATTATGAACTTGGCTCCGTAACTAGAATGTGGGCAGATGGGGCAGTGTACGGCTTCCACACCAAGATACTAAGCAGTACAGTGTTTCCACTTGCAGCTGGTGCACTTCTACTAGTCAACATGAGGGGGACTGGTTCCAAATACAAGCAGGGTAGGAGACACATGGGACAGACCTGAAGCAGAGCCACTCAGCTCACCAACAGACCAAGAAGCAAGTAAAGTAAAAGTTACTCAGAGCCACTGAGATCTTCAGGTTGCTTGTTTCACAGCAAAAACAGATTAATGCATAACAATTGCCTGAAATAATGCACAAGGTTGGGAAGCAGATTCTGGCTTAAAGACACAAAGTATTTCTTTCTACCCCATAACAACTGTTTGACAAGTATGGTGTACTCTTTACCTTGTTATTTCCAGCTCTGATTGAAATGATTGCTGCCTCCAGGTTGAGACTTCAAATTAAAACCACCACCACCACCACCCAGAAAACTCTTGGTTTGAATTGGAAGTTGCTGAGTGACAGGACGCACCACTGGGTAGTTCAGAATATTCTAAGGAATTGTAGGCACAAGGGGAACATGACTTTACGTAAGGGTTGCCACATGAAAGCGTTGCTACTAGAGTGTATTAGGTAGGAATGATGTTTGTCATACATTTTATTTGTTGATAAGAGTAGAAAATAATAAGACAGGAGTAAATGCCACTTGAATAGAGACAAAGCCAATGAAATCTTGTTAAAGGTGAAGAGTTGGACTGGGGTTAGGGAAATCAATTTGTGTTCCAGCTATAGAAAAAAAAAAAGAAAAGCCTACCACCCCGCTGCAGAGAGACTGAGAGCAAGACCACTTCGTTCAGCCTTTCTATGGGCAGAGTCTGGACTGATGGTGAGTTAGGAGAAAAATAATTCAAAAACAACACAGGGCCCCAAAGTGAAAGCGCTGTGGATATAAGTGAGATGTTGGAAAACAGCTCAAGAGCTAAAGGGAAGAAATCATCTGAATAGAATCCACTGCTAAATAAGAAAGGAGTTTTATGAAACCCTTTGATGAATTCAGTAGTATAAGAGAATACAGAAAGAATAGCAAAAGAAGGAGGGGAATAACATTGCAGAAATAGTGCTATTAGGACAAATAATATTTAATGCTATGATAATATTTGTTGACAGAATGTGCCACAATTTAGAGTGTTCATATTATTTTATATTTAGGTAGTTTCCAATTTTTGAAATTATAAATAAGGTTTTTAAAAGGATACTAACATTTTTTTTGTTGTTTTATTTTTTTATAATTTATTTTGGTATCATTAATCTACAATTACATGTGCAATACCATGGTGATTAAACTACCCTGTCATCAGATCCCCACCACCAACCCCATTACAGTCACTGTCCATCAGCGTAGTGAGATGCTATAGAATCACTACTTGTCTTCTCTGAGTTGTTCAGCCCTCCCTGTGCCCCCCCAACATTACGTCTGCTAATCGTAATGCCCCTTTTACCCTCTTACCCCTCCCTTCCCACCCATCCTCCCCAGTCCCTTTCCCTTTGGTAACTATTAGTCCATTCTTGGGTTCTGTGAGTCTGCTGCTGTTTTGTTCCTTCAATTTTTTTCTTTGTTCTTATACTCCACATATGAGTGAAATCATTTGATATTTGTCTTTTTCGGCTTGGCTTATTTCACTGAGCATAATACTCTCTAGCTCCATCCATGTTGTTGCAAATGGTAGATTTGTTTTCTTCTTATGGCTGAATAATATTCCATTGTGTATATGTACCACATCTTCTTTATCCATTCATCTAATGATGGACACTTAGGTTGCTTCCATTTCTTGGCTATTGTAAATAGTGCTGCGATAAACACAGGGGTGCATATGTCTTTTTGAAACTGGGCTGCTGCATTCTTAGGGTAAATTCCTAGGAGTGGGATTCCTGGGTCAAATGGTATTTCTATTTTGAATTTTTTGAGGAACCTCCATACTGCTTTCCACAATGGTTGAACTAATTTGCATTCCCACCAGCAGTGTAGGAGGGTTCCCTTTTCTCCACATCCTTGCCAACATTTGTTGTTGTTTGTGTTTTGGATGTTGGCCATACTCACTGGTGTGAGGTGACATCTCATTGTGATTTTAATCTGCATTTCTCTGATGATTAGCGATGTGGAGCATCTTTTCATGTGCCTGTTGGCCATCTGAATTTCTTCTTTGGAGAAGTGTCTATTCATGTCCTTTGCCCATTTCTTAATTGGATTATTTGCTTTTTGTTTGTTGAGATGTGTGAGTTCTTTATATATTTTGGATGTCAACCCCTTATCAGATACATCATTTATGAATATATTTTCTCATACTGTAGGATGTCTTTTTGTTCTATTGATGGTGTCCTTTCCTGTACAGAAGCTTTTCAGCTTGATATAGTCCCACTTGTTCATTTTCGCTTTTGTTTCCCTTGCCCAGGGAGATATGTTCATGAAGAAGTCGCTCATGTTTATGTCCAAGAGATTTTTGCCTATGTTTTTTTCTAAGAGTTTTATGGTTTCATGACTTACATTCAGGTCTTTGATCCACCTTGAGTATACCTTTGTGTATGGGGCTAGACATTAGTCCAGTTTCATATGTAGCTGTCCAGATTATCCAACACCAGCTGCTGAAGAGGCTGTCATCTCCCCATTGTATATCCAAGGTTCCTTTATCAAATATTAATTGACTGTAAATGTTTGCGTTAATGTGTGGATTTTCTATTCTGTTCCACTGGTCTGTGGGTCTGTTTTTGTGCCAATACCAAATTGTCTTGATTACTGTAGCTTTGTAGTAGAGCTTGAAGTCAGGGAGCGTAATTCCCCATTTTATTCCTCCTTCTCAGGATTGATATGGCTATTCGGGGTCTTTTGTGGTTCCATATGAATTTTAGAATTATTTGTTCCAGTTCATTGAAGAAAGCTGTTGGTAGTTTGATAGGGATTGCATTGAATCTGTAAATTGCTTTAGGTAGTATAGCCATTTTGACAATATTTATTCTTCCTAGCCAAGAGCATGGGATGCATTTCCATTTGTTAGTGTCCTCTTTAATTTCTCCTAGGAGTGTCTTGTAGTTTTCAGAGTACAGGTCTTTCACTTCCTTCATTAGGTTTATTCCTAAGTATTTTATTCTTTTAGGTGCAATTGTGAATGGAATTGTTTTTCTGATTTCTCTTTCTGTTAGTTCATCATTAGTGTATAGAAAGCAACAGATTTCTGTGTGTTAATTTTGTATCCTGCAACTTTGCTGAATTCAGGTATTAGTTCTAGTAGTTTTGGAGTGGAGTCCTTAGGGTTTTTTATGTACAGTATCATGTCATCTGCAAACAGTGACAATTTGACTTCTTCTTTACCAATCTGGATGCCTTGTATGTCTTTGTTTTGTCTGATTGTCATGGCTAGGACCTCCAGTACTATGTTGAATAACAGTGGAGAGAGTGGGCATCCCTGTCTTGTTCCCGATCTTAGATGAAAAGCTTTCAGCTTCTCACTGTTAAGTATGATGTTAGCTGTGGGTTTGTCATATATAGCCTTTATGATGTTGAGGTACTTGCCATCTATACTCATTTTGTTGAGAGTTTTAATCATGAATGGATGCTGAATTTTGTCAAATGCTTTTTCAGCATCTATGGAGATGATCATGTGGTTTTTGTTCTTCTTTTTGTTGATGTGGTGGATGATGTTGATGGATTTTCGAATGTTGTACCATCCTTGCATCCCTGGGATGAATCCCACTTGATCATGGTGAATGATCCTCTTGATGTATTTTTGAATTCGGTTTGCTAATATTTTGTTGAGTATTTTTGCGTCTACATTTATCAGGGATATTGGTCTGTAATTTTCTTTTTTGGTGAGGTCTTTGCCCAGTTTTCGTATTAGAGTGATGCTGGCTTCATAAATGAGTTTGGAAGTATTCCCTCTTCTTCTATTTTTTGGAAAACTTTAAGGAGAATGGGTGTTATTTCTTCTCTATATGTCTGGTAGAATTCAGAGGTGAATCCATCAGGTCCAGGGGTTTTGTTCTTGGGTAGTTTTTTGATTACCGATTCAATTTTGTTGCTGGTGATTGGTCTGTTTAGTTTTTCTGTTTCTTGCTTGGTCAGTCTTGGAAGGTTGTATTTTTCTAAAAAGTTGTCCATTTCTTCTATGTTTTGCTGCTTTTTAGCATATAGATGCTCATAATATTCTCTTATAATTCTTTTTTCTGTGTGGTCTGTCGTTATTTTTCCTTTCTCATTTCTGATTCTGTTTATGTGTGCATATTCTCTTTTTCTCTTAATGAGTCTGGCTAGGGGTTTATCTATTTTGTTTATTTTTTCAAAGAACCAGCTCTTGATTTTTTCTATTGTTTTATTCTTCTCAATTTTATTTATTTCTTCTCTGATCTTTATTATGTCCCTCCTTCTGGTGACTTTGGGCCTCATTTGTTCTTCTTTTTCCAAATTCAGTAATTGTGTCTTTAGACTGTTCATTTGGGAATGCTTTTCCTTCTTTAAATAGGCCTGGATTGCAATATACTTTCCTCTTAGAACTGCCTTTGCTGCCTCCGACAGAAGTTGTGGCTTTGGGTTGTTGTTGTCATTAGTCTCCATATATTCTTTGATTTCTGTTTTGAATTCGTTGTTAACCCATTGATTCCTTAGGAGAATGTTGTTAAGTCTCCATGTATTTGTGAGCCTTTTTGATTTCTTTCTAAAATTTATTTCTAGTTTTATACCTTTGTGATCTGAGAAGTTGGTTGGTGGGATTTCAATATTTTTGAATTTACTGAGGTTCTTTTTGTGGCCTAGCATGTGGTCTATTCTGGAAAATGTTCCATGTGCACTTGAGAAGAATGTGTGTCCTGCTGCTTTTGGGTGCAGAGTTCTGTAGATATCTGTTATGTCCATCTATTCCAGTGTGTTGTTCAGTGCCTCTGTGTCTTTACTAATTCTCTGTCTGGTTGATCTATCCTTTGGAGTGAGTGGTTTGTTGAAGTCTCCTAAAATGAATGCATTGCTGTCTATTTCCTCCTTCAATTCTGATAGTATTTGTTTCACATATGTTGGCACTCCTGTGTTGGGTGCATATATATTTATAATGGTTATATCCTCTTGTTGGACTGACCCCTTTATCATTATGTAATGTCCTTCTTTATCTCTTGCTACTTTCTTCGTTTTGAAGTCTATTTTGTCTGATACAAGTACTGCAACCACTGCTTTTTTCTCTTTGTTGTTGGCATGAAATATCTTTTTCCATTCCTTCACTTTTAGTCTGTGTATATCTTTGGGTTTGAGGTGAGTTTCTTGTAAGTAGCATATAGATGGGTCTTGCTTTTTTATCCACTCTGTTACTCTGTGTCTTCTGATTAGTGCATTCAGTCCATTTGCATTTAGGGTGATTATTGATAGATATGTACGTATTGCCATTGCTGGCTTTAGATTCATGGTTACCAAAGGTTCAAGGGTTGCTTCTTTACTATTTAAGAATCTAACTTAACTTTCTTGTTAAGTTATTGTGAACACCGTCTGATGTTTCTTTATCGCTCCCTTCCTATTCTTCCTCCTCCATTATTTATATATTAGGTGTTTTATTCTTTGCCTTTAGTTAGTATTTGGATGGTCTGCTTTCTTTGCTATGATTTTATTTTCTCTGGTGACATCTTTTTAGCCTTAGGGCTGCTTCCCTCTAGAGCAGTTCGTTTAAGATATCCTGTAGTGATGGTTTATGAGAGGCAAACTCTTTCAACTTTTGTTTGTCTGGAAATTGTTTAATCCCTCCATCATATTTAAATGATAATCGTGCTGGATACAATATTCTTGGTTCGAGGCCCTTCTGTTTCATTACGTTAAATATATCATGCCATTCTCTTCTGGCCTGTAAGGTTTCTGTTGAGAAGTCTGATGATAGTCTGATTGGGTTTTCCTTTGTAGGTGATCTTTTTTTTCTATCTATCAGCCTTTAATACTCTGTTTTTATCTTTGATCTTTGCCATCTTAATTATTATGTGTCTTGGTGTTGTCTTCCTTGGGTCCCTTGTGTTGGGAGATCTGTGGGCTTCTGTGGACTGCGAGACTATTTCCTTCCCCAGCATCGGAAAGTTTTCAGCACTTATTTCTTCAAAGATACTTTCTATCCCTTTTTCTCTCTCTTCTTCCTCTGGTACTCCTATAATGCGAATATTGTTCCGTTTGGATTAGTCACACAGTTCTCTTAATATTCTTTCATTCCTAGAGATCCTTTTATCTCTCTCTGCCTCAGCTTCTCTGTATTCCTGTTCTCTGATTTCTATTCCATTAACAGTCTCTTGCATCTCATCCAGTCTGCTGTTAAGCCTGTTGATGGCTTGTCTGATTTCTGCATAGTCTTTCCTCACTTCCCTCACTTCCCTCCTCAACTCTTGCACATTTCTCTGTAGATTCATAAGCATGGTTGTGACTTTTATTCTGAATTCTTTTTCAGGAAGACTGTGCATGTCCATCCCTTCAGTTCCCTCTCTGAGGTTGTCTGGGTCTGAAGCTTTGTCTGTACCATATTCCTCTGTCTTTTCATGGCTATAGAAGTGGTTGCCGGTAGTTGCCACGTATGTCAGCTGGGCTCTTTATGACAGGAGTGGATTCTGTGGGGATGCTGTAGGTGGCGCTGTTGCTCCACTATTCCAGAGCCGTGGCCATGCCGCTCCGCAGGGGCCTTTAAAGCTCTGGACGGGGTGGGAATGAATGGGAGGCTGTTGATCTCTGTGGGAAGTCTTACTGCACCCACCCTTTCCCAGTCGCCAGCTAACGGGTCCAAAGCTCCCCAGGACTCCCAGCCTGCTGGGCTGAGTGTGCCAGGGCGATCCGGCTCCTCCACTGGGCTCCTGTCTCTTTAAGACCGCTGAGAAAAGCGCGCGCTTTTCTTCTTTTTTTTCCTTCCCGGAGCCAGCTGCAAGCCCCCTGGTGCATTCCCTGCTCAGATCCTGCACCCTCTGTCTGTCCAATCTCTGCTACACCGCGTGATGTGTGTCAGCGCTCCCCGCGCAGATCACCAGGGCTGGTTATTTGGTGGGCCTGTGCTTCCACTCCCTCCTGGCTCTCAATCCTCTCCTCCTGCCGGTGCACTGGGGTGGGGGAGTGCTCGGGTCCCACCAGGGTCGCTGCTCCATATCTTACCTGCCTCGCGGGGTGCTGAGTCCTCTCAGGTGTAGCTGCCCGCTGTGTGCTTTCCTGTGTATTCTGGTCTCTCTTTTAGGAATAGTTGTATTTGCTGTGTTTTCGTGGATAAATATAGTGTTGGGAGGAGATTTCTGCTGCCCTGCTCACACCGCCATCTTCCCGGAAGTCCACCAGTCAGAACGATACTAACAGTTTTATTTTGGATGATCATTTTATTTATTCTTTATGACATTAAAAAATATTTCAGGTGTTTTTATATGCCTATAACTTTTTATATTTATAACTCTGGAAAATAGTCATAACACCCTTAAAGGCCTTTTATCTAAACATAAATAAAGTTTTGATTAATGTTTTGATGAATAAAATACTTCTATTCTGATTATTTCTTCAGATTATATTCCAGAAATTGAATATTTTGGCCAAAGATTCTGAAGGATAGAGATGCATTGTGACTTTAAAAGTTTTATCCATTTCTCATTATATACTTCCTTCCTTTTGGATAATGACAAATTGCTGTCTACTAATTTACATTCCCATAAACAATGCCATTTGTCAGGCTTTAGCCAGCGCTAAGTATTTTAATTGTTTAAGCTTTAGGAATTTGATAGAATTAAAATAGTCAAGGGATTTTTTTTCTGGAACTCCTAGGCAAGAGAGCTTTTATATTGTGGAGCTGAGAGGCAGTAAGTCAGTAGCAACCAAGGACCCCTATGGGGGCAAAATTAAACTAACACAGAGAAAAGAGAGACATGTTTGGAGAAAATCTAAATTCTGATTCATTCCAGTGTTTTATATTACTTTAAGCAGTATCCCAGATTATTTTATTTATATGCCACTGAATTTCTTTTTAAAAATGTTTTATTTTTGCTTAAGACAGTGTGAGTTGGATTTTTGTAACTTAAAACAGAATGATGTATCCTAACACATACATAAGTGGTTATTATTTTATACACTCAACTTGAATATTTTCTGTAATTGCAATTTGTGAATCTAGCATTGTCAATTATGCTAAGTACTCTCAAATATACATTGGCAATCTAAGCTTTTCAGAGGTTTGATCTTGGCCACTTAAAAAGATCTCCAATCAACTTGAAGTGGCCTTCCACTTTCAACATTAGAAGCTTAACTTTGATACCCACATACCAGGATTTAAAAAATATTTCTTATTTTGTTCTTGTGAACTATGCATGTAGTATATGACTACTACTGAAATACATATAAATTTCACTTTTTATTTGTTTTCTACATGCAAAAATATTGAATTATAAAACTTAATCTCTGAAGAGAGCAGAAATAAATATTCTGCTTCCTTTAACAGCAAACTTATTTTGTCATTTCCATTCAATTCCTTTTTTTTTTTGTAAACAATCCTATCATTTATTTTAGGAAAATAGTGTATTCCATTTCAAATAGGGTGTATTCTTGTTTGTTAAAAAGACACTGGCCATTTAAGGAAAGTCTGAGATACACCATGTTTGTGAGATGCTATGCCTTTTATTTAACTATTTCTATTTTTATGCATAGATTTTGTGATTGATGTTTCAGACCTCACCAATTCATTTCAACCTCAGGTACATTTTCACATTTCAGTTTTTCTTTATATTCTATTTTTGAACAAACATGCTTTCAAATATAATGCCAATGTAAATGTGTCTCCACCTAGGATGTTTAGAATCTTTGCCTATTTGATTTATTTGAAAGGAAGAATAAAGTTGGTTTTCCTGCAAATCTGCACCTCTTCTCTTTCTTAGATAAAGGAATTTTTGGAGGTCAAAAAAACAGGAAAAATATTTTTGTAGTTTCTATCATATGTTTCATTTTACCTTCTTTTAGGTCAGGAGCCAGCAATTTTTTTTTCTGTAGAGGTCATATAGTGAATACTGTACAGTTTGCCAGCCATAGAGTCTGTCACAGTTTTCATTTCTGTTTTAAAAGAAAAGCAGCCATAGACAGTATGTAAATAAATGTGTGTTGCTGTATACCAATAAAACTTTATTTATAAAATCAGGCAGTGGTTAATATTTGGTTCATGAGCTGTGATTTTCTAACCTGTGTAGTAAATAGCTAACTTTCTTACTGGCAATGAATTTAAGAGATATATTATACTAGAAGATGATACTATGCTTTAATAATTGTAGCATTTGTAAACTTCAGGTGTCTACAGCCATAATTCTTGCCCTCAAGATATATGCAGTATTGAGAGACAATTTTTGTAAAAACAAAAACATGTAGAGTATAACTCTACCTTATCAATACAATATACATATATATGTCTCTATATACATATATATATACACACACATATATATATATATAGTTCACTTTTATCTCTAGCAGGCTAGAAATTTTCATAAAAGTAATTGAGTTCTGAAAGGTCTGAAGAAACTACTTTTTCTTTGGCTGTAATGATCAGGGACATGGGAGAGCAGTAATAGGGGAGACCACGAAAATCACTGCAATCAAAGCCGAGAAGTGGAACCTCTACAGAGGCACTATCTTTTTTGTTTTTTCTTCTTCAAACTAGTATTCATGAGAAGCCAGCTGAAAGTAAAAGGTGAAGAACAAGAAAGCATCTTGCAATCAACCTCCCATCTGCCGACCAGAAAACATAAACATTAAATCACTGAACAGAAGTGGCAGACTGGGTCTTCTTGTCTTGTTTCTGATCTTAGAGGAAAGTTTTCAGTTTCTCAATGTTGAATATACTGTTAGCTGTGGGCTTATCATATATGCCTTATTATATTGAGGCACATAATACAGTGCATAATAATAATAATAATGGAATATTATTCAACCTTAACAAAGAAGGGAATTCTGCCATTTGAAACAACATAGATGGACCTGGAGGACATTATGTTAAGTGAGATAGACACAGAAAGACAAATACTGTATAGTCTCACTTATATGTAAAATCTAAAATAAGTTTTTACAGGTCAATCACACCTCCATAAAGTGGTTAAATAAAACCTCCCATTTGTACATGAGTAATAAGAACGAAGATTCAACATACCTATTTGTGTATGCTAAGAGAAAAAGAAGAAAGTAGATCATAAATCACAGGCCACTGAAAAAAATATAAAGTTGTTCCAGGGAAAGACATTTTAGAAAATAATGATACCCTGTATTCTTAAATTACTGAAGACAAGATGCCCCTTGATCTTATAAAATACTGTTCAGAGAAGCATTAATAAAATAACAGGACGACATTGAAAGTAAGAAAAGAAAGCAATGTTCATCAGACTGTGTCTTACAACATTGTCATCACCAAAATTAAATGCACAATAGAAGCAAAGAGAATGGATTGCATACAAAGTCAGTTATGGATGAGAAACTTGGGAAAAATATCACAATAGAAAATTTATAGAATCAACAGAAAAACTTGATTAGGTAGAAATAGCTATGGAATACATGCAGCTCTGATGTAAACATAATTGTGTTTGGGAAAAAAAAGTACAAATGAAATAAAATATTAAAAATAAAGAGTTGTCTTGAATGAAAGCAGACCTTCAGTTGTCATCGAAAATGGCAGCACTTAGTCAATGATAAACTGATAAAGAACAAAAAACAACAAAGCATACCTTGGTGAAGTTACTGATTCAAGCATGAAGAAAGAATCTTATAAGCATTTATATAAAATGCTTTTGTAAAGAACTCAATTATAAGAAGAAAAAAATATTTTGATCATAGCCTTCTCCACAAGCCATGAAAAGTGCCAGAATATTATTAAATTATCAGCTACAGAGTAGTTCTCAAACTGAGATCCAAGTCCTCAGGGGGCTCTAGAAATATTCAGGGGGGTTATAAGGTCAAAACTAATTTTGCAAAAATATTGATATTGTTTGTGCTTTTATCTTTCATTTTCTATGAAGGTACAATGGAATTTTCTAGAGACTATAAGATGTGTGATATTGCAAGAGACTGAGGAAGCAGTTATGAAAATTCATTCATTTTCCATTAAACTGAACATTCAAGAGATTTTCAAGAATGTAAAATGAGATAGTTGATAAAGATGCTTTATACGATTTCAATATTCTTAAATTTACAAAGACTTGTCTTGCAGTTTAACATATGATATATCCTGGATAATGTTCCATATGCATTTGAGGGCTTTCCTTTAATTAATAACTTTGAGCTAGACATTTCAACTTTATAAACTCTGCTTGCTTCATTTATAAAGTAAGTGGTGTGCTGTGATTTCATAATTCACATGACCTTCTCTGTGGCTCTACATTGGGTCCCCTCTTTTGGCAACGCTATGAGAATTTCCCTTCCTCTTCTGTACATCCTTCTCTGAAAACCTTTTAAATGAGGGCCTCTGCAAAGTTATGTATTTCCTCTTATAGTTAGTTACATTTGTATTTTAAATCAGAAGCACTGTAAAAATTTATACTTGGTAACCACTCCCCCACACTATAATCCAGAAATACGGAAAAGAGCAGTTAAAAAGTAAAGGATATATTCTGGACATGTTTAGTATTTACTATATAGCAGGCATTGACTGGGGATATAAACAAGGAGAGCATGACACTGAAACACAGAAGTAAAAGGTCCTAACAGAGTGGACCAGGTGTTCCTAGAAGTATATGCAGAAGTAAGTGAAGCTAATCGTGGGGTTTGTGAGGTTTCTCATATGACCAAACCAATAAAGGACACATCCTGATTTCTAACAAAAATGAGAATAATACTTTATCCCAAAGAATATTAAAATTCTTTCTCTAATACCTAGCTTCTCCAGAGTTGTATAAATAAATATGCCTCATATTCCAACCAGATATGCACAACCTGGTCATTCATTCCACAAGCACATGAGATACCCAGAGTACTGGGAAAAGTAGAACAAAGTACTATCCTTACCTTCAAGATCTCAGCTATCTCTATATTTTTCAGTGTCAACTTACTTTTCAAATCTAACATTTCTCGTAGTGAGTAAATGTTCCTGACATTTGGTTTCCCCAACTTGAATTTTCTCTCCTGCCCACTTCATTAGTATTGACTCCAAAGTAATTTTTTCCAAACTGCCATAAACTGCTGTTCATTTTTAAATATCCCCCCTCTTCTTACATATTTTCTTACCATGAGTTTGGAAGATAGAATAACTAGGTTCAAATTCTAGATTTGCAGTTGCATGCTAGGGAAACATGGGCAAAATGCTTAATTATTCTGAACGTAATTGCTTTATAAACTAAAAATACTTTGTGTAAATTCTCAGCACAGTGCATGGAGCGTGGTAGGCATAATATGAGTAGGTCAGTTACAGATATGCAGTGAGAAACTTGTAGGTTCTCTCACACCAATGCAAAATGGATTATACTCTTTACCTTCCTAACTCTCTCAATCATTTGGAATCTAATGCTGTGTCGAGGGAAAGTCCTGCCTGGTTTTCACTGTTCCAAACTGAAAGATATGGGAAGAATATACACTCTGATTCTGCCTAATCATGTATTCTTCCAAAAATTTTTTTGTTATATCTGGAGTTCAACTTTTGAAACTACAAGTCACAGATTTATTGACATGAACATACACTCTAGTTTTACTAGGAAAAAGAAATGCCTGTTAAGAAAATGGTGATCTCATGTGACTCATGCATAGACTGAAGAGAGCCAGAGGCTATCAGATAAACACTTCACAGTTTGATTTTTCTTCTCCAAAAGGTCACCTGGTCTCTTGAACCTTTCTTTAACCTACATTTCTACCATTTCCCCCCATATTAAATGCAAGTTCTATTTTAGAATAGTCTTCACAGATCTTTTCAGCTATCTTTTGCTTTCTAAAAGAAATGCAAACTATACAGTTTGTGAGTGACACACACTGGCATTTGGTAACTTAAAAACCAAGCTGATTCATGGAACTTTTTCATTTATACAGGAACCATACAGTCCAGCAAATAAAAGTAAAAATTGTTTTCAGTATCACTTGGATTTGACCATGTATGATGAAAATAAAACCAGCAGAGTGTTTATTAATTAATGGTGCTTAGAATGGCGCATGCCTCCCTTGGCTTAAAATTAGACCATAGTATCCCCCCTGAGACGTGATCAAGTGACCTTCTGAATAGGGACATAAGTGTTATTTTTCTGTCAGCACCATTTTATAATTCTAGTAAAAGTCTATTGAATTTTACTCGATATTTTTAGACCTATTTAGTAGTCCCAATGCTATTCTACATTAATGCCATAGTTTTACTAGGAATTGAAGTTGAGCTCAGAGGAGTATAATTTCCAGGGGTATATTTCAGGGTACTTCATAAGTTATTTTATTCTTTCTCACTTTATTGGCCTTCTTAAATATATTGGCTATATTATACTACAAGACTCACAGTAGATCCTAAGTCTTCTCACAAAGCCCTGTATTTATATTTACTATGTCCTAATTCAAGGGGCCTAACACATTTTAAGGGTTCTGGTTGTTCAAAGAATTTGAAAACACCAAAGTTATTTGAGAAGGCAACTGATGTTACTACTGTGGAGAACAGCGGTTGGAAATAGACATTATTGCATCTTAATTTTAAATTTTAGACCAGGTCTACAATGACTTATCCACATTTGCAAATTCCAAAGCTCATCGGAAGTACCCTTCCTCCACTGTCTGAGACCAGCCTTCTCTTTTTTAGGACTTTGTAATAAGTTTATCTGAGATAATTATAAGAAAATATCTATCATTCTTAATTCTATCACCCTTCATTGTCTCATGACTGGCAATTCGAGGAATGTTAGAAGAAATTTTGATAAATGAATGACTCTGACAACTCTTCTTGAATTAGATATCAAAAGATACTAGTTTGGTTCACATCTGTGGAATTGATAAATTCAAATCATAATGCAGCATTAATCACAGGCTTGTAGGAAGTACATCCAAACAAAAATGCCAGTTATTTTCTTCAGACTCAAATCGTTAATCTAAGAATGTGACTTTGTAAAAGCTAATTAAGCACTTGTCTACCAAAACACAAAATTTTTTTTTTTACTTGGTACTTTTCGTAAAAACTTTGAGCACACCTCTTTTTAAAAAATGGTATTTTCATTCTGAAAGATGAAATCATCGTCGTAAACATATTTGTCATATTTACTTTAATTAAAATTTATAAGGGGTTGGGAAACAGGTTGAAGGATTTCACAACGGCACACATGACCAATGATCTTTAATATCTCACTTTCTGTAATGTTCCACTTTTAATATTCTGGCAGGTTCTGCTTCTATATGTCTATATTATAATGCAAATGCACAAGATTCATCTATCAATCCTGTGCCAATAGAATCTACTTACTCCTCTATAATCAATGCGGTTAGAAATTGTGTGTTTGCATCTTCCATTTTCGACATACTTTATTACAGTAGGTTGTTTCTTTTGATGGTCACTACTTCTGTTTTCTGATATTTCCAGTTTTCCTGCACTATGATCCAGAATAGGAATCAACTTCGTCACCACTTGAAGTTAGTCATGACTCTCATTTGCTTGGCTAATGAAAAGCCAGCAGATGCACCCAGCAGCGTCAGTCCTGGAATTAAGACTTTAAGGGGCGATGAATGATTTGCCGTCTCTCTGTCAGAGTAACCAGAGATACTGCCGATGGTCTCTCAGTGTGGCCGGAGCAGAGCCCAGATCTCTGGATTCAAATCTCTAGATTATGAGGGTTGTCCGTTACCTGGCCTTACTAAATATTTGTTGATCTGATTTCCTGATAATATGGGGATTAAAAAAATTTTTTTATTACCCAGCACAGTAGTTTTCAATGCTGTTTTACCCATGGCATGAAATCAGTCTGTTCTGGTGAAGGTGCTGAAGGGCTTGGTTGCTCTAGGCCTAGTATCTGCTCATCCCCACGAGCTGAGCTGTCCAGGTGCATCTCTGCGGCCCCACCAAGAATCAGTTGAGCACAGGGTAAAATTGAGTTGGGAAGCAGGAGACTTTGGTTTAATCACAACTAATAATTGATAATACATATACTTTCTCTATTTTTAATCTTTCAAAAATACCTCCAAACTTCTATTTTCTTACATGCAGGATTTATGAACTGCTGGAATCATTCCTAAATCCTACCTCATATTGATTGTAAAGTAATATTTGGAATGAGAGATAAAAATATTTGGTGCGGCATTATGTCTGTGTGGGTATGTATGTGTGTTTAAGAAATGCCATAGAATAGTAAAAATACATGAGATGGTACCTTTATGTCTTCTGATCAGATGCATTTTCTTAATCATAAAGCACTATGAGAAAATCAGGTGTTATTATTTTAATTAGAATAATACATATAGAGAACAAATTTAAGCACTTTTTTTTTTCTCTTAAGATGATGAGCTCCAAGCTCTTACTTCCAATCCCGGGAAAAGGAAATTGAGTGATTTGGCTTTCCCCCTCCCCACTCTTAATGTGCACAAAATATTAAAAAGGTTGGGCAACATTAGGAAGGGTAAGAACCTAACACAAAACATAAGCTTACCCTGCTATGAAATTAATGTGAGGCCCCATCTGCAGTATTCTGTAGTATGATTGCTAGTGAAGTGAAGGATGGAAGGGAGATGGTAAAAGCTGAGGGTGATGTCATTTAAATGACCAAGATGATGGAATGTCTCCATGAGAAACCAGAAGATTAGGGCTCTTCAGTATGAGAAAATGAAAGTGAAGGGAGTAATGATTAAAATGAATAAACTGGCCTCCAAGGCCCATTTTAACTCAAGGAAATCTTGAAGGAAAGGACTTAATAATAATGATAACTAACTATTGAATACCAACAATTTGCCAGATTCTGTTCAAGGGCTTTATATATGCTGATTTATTTAATCCTCAAAAACATTGTACCAACCAGATACTATTATTTTCCCTACTTTGTAGATAAGGAAATGAAGGTGACCCAGTTAACTTACCTAACACCATGTAAAAGCTGGGCTAGCATTGAATTCTTATGGTATAGATGATGAAATGGTATAGATAATTAAGAATTAGGATTAAATAATCCTAAACTCCTGGATTGTTTACTTAAATATGAATTTCTGGCCCATCCCAAGCTGTTTTAATTTACTTTTTCTGGGGTGAAGTCTGTAAATATGCCTTTTAAAAAAACCGCAGGTACCAATGCAAGTATATACATGACTTACCCTTGGAGAACTAGTAGGTTGGTAGATAAATACCTTCTGGAAATCCATTCAGTAGGCTTAGGGCATTGGTCAAATTACTTAAAAAATTTAAAACCTGACTTTCCTAATCCACAAAGATTTATAATAAGAATACTAACATCATTAACTTTTAAAAAGATTAAACAAATTACCCATTAAAAGTGCTAATCATAGAGTAATTAAAACACATTAGTTCTTATTTTTAAACAAAGTTAGCTATACTGTAGAACAGCCATGATTATCCTGTTGTGTAAAATCGCTAATTCTTCTTACATACATCAATTTTGAAGCAACATAAACATTTTAATTTTTCCATACAAACTTGCTAAATTTATTATGTGCCCCTTTCTCTAACTATTTGAGTACTTTACTGTTTTTTGGTTTGATTTCCTTTGTTTTGTGTTTAATTTATCCTTTTTTCTCCTGTGTAAAACTTCCCTTGACTGTTCCAATCCACAGTAATCACTACACAGACCATTTTGGAATCCCTACTACTAATCAGGCACTGTTAGTCAGTCTCTAGGTATTTAATCTCCACAAAGTAAGTATTACTACCTGAACTTTATAGAAAAGTCAAACAAGGAAAAGATGTGAAATTCAGGAACCAGACACATAATGAAATTCCATCTGCGAAGTTCAAGTTCAGTTGAAAACATTATCTCTGATTCAGCCCTTTACCCTTTCTACAGGCCATCGGGTTTGACAATTTTCTTGCAATATTGCTGAGCAAGTTTTATATGTATTTATCAGTTTTGAGAATTGTCACATCTTATGAATAACTATGAAGAAACTTATAATTTACAAACCTTATTTTTAATGCTCAGGACTATTGTATAAATTGGGTGCATTTACTCCCCAGAGCCCTAACATCCAAAAGTTAGTAATTGGAGGATGATGTGAACCCAGGTCTTTCATACACATTCAATCATTCAGCCATTTATTCAATAATTACTTATTGAGTGCTTACCACGAAGCAGGCTTTTGAATAGCTTAAAATATACTCCTGGACAGAGCAGAACATCCTCTGTCCTTCCAGAGCTGATATTCTTTTGTAATGTGGTCTCTTATCTCTTTGTGGACCCCTTGAGAGCAGCAGCCAAGTGACACACCAGCTGAGCCAGTTGTAAGATTCATCAAACCAAGCTGCCTGAAGCACAAGGCCTGACTGAGCAGTCTTGTAGTTGATTAGCCCAAAGGACAGGAAACACTATTTCATAGGCCAAGTTAGCACTGGCTTTCCTGTATCCTCTGCGAGATGCCCCAGTGAAAGGCAGAGCAAACAGCACACCTCTTCCAGAATAGTTACTACTTATCTCACTGCATTACAGTAGGTTGGTTGTTTGTCTTTATTTACTTATTTATTTATTGAGCTTTGAGGTCTTTGAGGGCTAGGTACAATTTAAAAAAATGTTTTATATCCATAGTAATACATCTGGCAATTTGTAGGAAGCACACAAATTTCTGTTGAAATAAGGGGGTAAAATATCTTGCCTAGTAATCCTGTAAAGGTGTAGCATTCTCAAAAATAATAAATACAAAAAAACATAGACATAACCAGGTATAAATTGAACAACTCACATAACTGGAATAACAACCTCTTCCAAGACATGAGTAGTTAGATGGCGTAAGCTTAAGTTTCAGCTCTGCCACTTACTCTCTGATCTGAGACAAACTTAACCTCTTTAAGCTTAAATTATATTATCTATACAATTCACATGAGATTAGATAGCTACAGATTGTTTTAAAACTAAAATGAGACAATATATGTGTAATTACAGATACGTCACTACATATGAAAGTAACAAGATATAATAGTAATATCTTCTCTTGGATTATCAATATATTCATTGTCTTGATGGAAGGTTTCAGCCCCAGGCAAGCTCA
>JAQQAC010008719.1:8768366-8929088 GCA_029783875.1 Phataginus tricuspis | reverse complement strand
AAAAAAAATCAACATTGCTTTATTATTTATTCATAGTAATTTGAGCAAAACTGAGATCAAGGCTTTGAATCCATGCTTTTCTCACTCCTTCTAAACAGGCCAGGCCATGCAAAATCTGTATTTGGTTTCCCCTACACATCTTGAATGTATTTCATATACTTTTTAAATGTTTTCTTATGATCTGTTTTCTCACCAACCTCCACATGCCTGACGGAAAATGTATAAAAGCTATTCCATATGCTTTCCGTAAAATATGTTGAATTGGAAAAAAATGGGCACAAAACTGTACACTTATAAAAAAATGAGAACAGTTGCATGATTTTTCCATCCAAAGAGGCAAATTATATTTAGTTGGTCCTCTCAGCTTTAAGTTTACAGATTCAAAATTCAGGTGATTTAAAATTTAATAAACAATTGCAGAGCTGGTATTTTGCTATCAGTATTACTAGTCATGTACTTTCTAAGGGAAGTTATATTATAGCTTTGCCAGATTAAGAATCATGCAAAATCTAGGAGCATAATTTTATCAAATTAATTAGTTTATAATGTGTGCACTAAATAGTTCCATAGAAAATTTAAAGCAGCTTAAAGTAAAAGGAGCATATTCAATAAGTTTTAATAAGCATATATTAATGAAAGAAAACATAAAATATTTTAATACCAGAATTCAGATGATTTATGACTAAATTTAGGTACTAATCTTTCTGTCCAGTACAACTTAAAGAAAATTAAAAATTGAAATAATAATTCCCATGACATATATTTTAGTGTTGCTCACCATGCTCTTGGCTTCATAAGTGCTTCATTAATTGTACCTTCCTTGAGAATCGTTATAACCCACAAGAAGATATTATTACCCTTTTAGAGATGAGAAAACTAGGGTGAGAACCAAGTAAAGCCATGTTAAGTGTATACAAAAGTAAGTAGCCAAGGTTAGGATTTAAATTCTGATCTAATTCAAAAGCAAAGCTCTTTTGTACTACTTACTAATGTCCCTCTATAATCTCTCCTGAAACACATTGTTCACAAGTCACCAAGTCCTTTAAGTAATGCCAAGTGTACACAGAAAGAATTCTCATCATAATAAATAAAATATAATAATTAAGGCCTATAGTGAAATATCTATTACATTTCCAAATACAACTACAAGAACTTTATCTAGGTAAACTTATTAAAGGATATTGGCCTGAGAAGTCACCAGAAGAATAAATGATCTGTGTGTTATGTATGGTCAATAGTAATCCTTACTTTAGAGAAATGATCAATTAGTACTCCTCATTTCCTGACTAAAATCATATTAATAATATATACATGAATGAAATTGCCTGTCTCCTGTATATCTTTCTCTTCATAGTTTGCTGGAATTAATATAAATATATTAAATAGTCAGAAATTAATAATTAGTGATAACAGCCATGTGAAGTCACCATTGACAGTGTCTGAAATAATGGAATATGGAATAGGATGGCCATAATGGAAAAGTGAATGGATTAAAGAGAAATAGAAGACATATTTGATGAGATTTGAAAAAGGCAGAATTTAGAGAAGGAAAAGTTGTTAATGATTTAATTTGTGAAATTTCTAATATGTGAAACTGGAGAGGTAGTGGTACACTCAGAAGAAAATCGAAAGAGGATGAGGTGTGAGGTGTCTCTGAATAACTGGGTGACAGTGCCAAATAAAGTGAAAGATTAGGGCTAGCAAGAAAAGCAAGCTTCCTTAGCTAAGGAAGTTCATGAGCAATCCATGGATATGACTCAGATACCGTAGTTGAAGAGAAAGAAGACTTAGGATGAAAACTTTAAGGGACTCCACCATTTAATGACCAGATAGCAGAGAATGAGCCTAAAAATAGATGACCTAGGAGACCAGGGATATAGGAGGGAAACAGACATAATTCTACCATAGGTGAAAAAGAATCCGAGATGAGAAAGAACATTCAATAAGCCAAATGATGCTAAAAATGAAATGAGTTGAAGCCTGATGTGACCATTTCATTTATTATATAGAAACTTCCATATTTATCTTTGTTTCCAACTTAACCTATTAATGTATGGGTTTTTTGCCATTATTTTAATACAAAACTGTTCTACTGGACATTGACAAATTCTTTCAACTCTTTAGCTTCTAAGCATTAATAAGTTGAATTCAATAAGAAAAATTGTAATGGAGGAATTAAGGATACAGGTGTTTAAGGCTTAATAATTTGTTTTATGTAGACCTGGATTTATCTTTTAAAACATTTGCAAATTAATATAAGCAGCTTTAATATAATGTTATTTCTTGAAAACTAAGAATACACATTAAGTAAAATAAATAAATTTAATTAAAATAATTTTCAAAGGATGAAGATTACAGTGAAGAATCCTATTTCTCTTTGAAGTCTTTAAGTACATTTTCTTTTAAGTTACTTTGATATCATCTTTACCAAAGTGAAATTTAGTCTCAAGAAAGTATCTTGAACATGTTATAAGAAAGAAAAATAAAGCTACTTTAAATTATAAACAAAATCTATGGAAATCAAGTTTTAATCAGAAGTTTATATAATTTATTGTCCAATTGAGAGTTGCCTCAATACAGGGAAAAATTCACAGAAGGGTTTATGTGGATCCTTAAATGCATGGATACATGTGCATGTACACATGGATATACATTTTAGCATTTCTACTCATGGGTTAGATGAATATGTGAGGTTTTACCATACTATTGTAAATGAAAATTAAAACTGAAATTTGTTTAATTTTATTGGGGCTTTTAAGTTTGAGTAAATAACATCTCTTTCTTCTCTTGAGTCAGGAATTCATTGAAATGTAAGGCATAGGAAGCAAAGACATTGAGATGAATGCATCAGCTTTACTACAGAAAGGCTGTTTAGAGAATTTGCTTTCAATCTGTAGCTTAGAGGGCTCGCTAGTACTTCAAACTAGAATTAAACATACTTCAAAAAGACCTAACAATTTCAAAGCTTCCTCTGAGAAGCTTTACACTGAAGGTACAAAAATTTGTGATTTTTGAGATTGACACTAAAATAAAGAGGGAAGAAGGAGATATGTTGAATGTACATAATTCCTTCTGCTAAATTTAGCAAATAATTTAGTCCTTTGTCTATAGAGATGGACATGTGGATAGTGGGAAACGAAATCAAGTGTTGCTCTAAACCAGAAAGTCCTTTTCCTTAGAAATCTGAGTGAAGGAGATGGTGGTTCTTCCACTCAATATCATGCATTGGTAAAATACATTTGAATTAATTTGACTAAAAACACAATATATATATTTATGTGGACCTATCAGGTATGCCTTAGCAAATTCCCATTCCATTAATCTCTTATGTTATATATATTTTTAAAGTGAAATTATTCCATTCTATGAAAAAAAATAATTAAGATTAGTAACAAAGACTAATAAGTTAGACTTTTATTGACACAATGAACCTGTTTCATCAAGTTCATGTGGCCAGTGAGAAAAACAGTAGCAAAAAGTACATTTGCAACATGCAGAATGATTATATGACTACCGAGAAAACTGATTTGCAAATACTTTTTTAACCCAGTCAGCTCACTTACACCAAAAAATGTGTGCGTAAGTGTGTATCAAGTTGACCATACACACACACAAAAATAACATCCTGTCATTTTGATATTTGCTAACTTCAGTGTTAATGTTGACCTAATATGGTCTACAAATTGCATCCCAATCAAAAGTATAAAACATTTGGCAAATTCCTCTAATATAAAGTACTTCTTATTGGCCAAACCATTATCTTGTGTCTAATCCACCTTTTAGTTTTCACCACAATATCTGCTGTAAAGAGTATCCACTGGGAGTTCTTGCCCCTTTATCTTTACATCTTTGGTTTCCCCTTTCCTCTACCAATGTGATTTTGGGCATCTCAGAGCATGCATCAGGGCACTGCATTGATACACTGATGTTCCATGGAGAATATATGAGCCAGTTTCAGTCCAACATGAAACTATAACATTTTGAATAGAAAATGATCAAAATTTGACTTTCTAACTCTTTATGGTACGTGGACTCCAAATATCAGCATCTAGAACAAAAAAAAAAAATGAAGCATGCTAGAGAAAAGAACACTAGCAGAAAACTCAAGGCAACCTCACCGATCTAAGAGCTGGGTCTGAAGGATTCTGGTTTCTTGACTACTTGTACATAGAGGCACCCCCGTAGGCCTCACATAGTCACTGACATGGTCCCTGCCACACTCACTGATCACCCATTGGGCATATTTTTATCTTTATGGCAACAGAAAAATGACATAGAACACGTGCAGGAATTTAGCAGCCTCCCAGATCCTGTTTTTGCATCTATCCCTCTCAACGTGACACGTACAAGGACCAATTTCAAAGCCAGTGAAATTATGAAACAGCCTGGCCGACTTTAATTTTCCAACCCCTGACTATGTTGGTAAGTTGTGGAGGTTCACAGAAAAGAGTATACACTCCATGCGAAAAGGGAACTTGTCTTGTTTACTACTACATTCCCAATTTCTGGACACATAGTAGAAGCTAAAATAATATTATCAAGATAGGAAGAGAGGAAATAAGACACTGGTATAAAGTTGGGTTAGAATAGAGAAGGCAGAGTTAGAAAATAGACCTTATGTGTCTAGAGAATAATCAGAGGTTTTTCTCATGGGGGGAAAGCTCCATCAAGACTTTCTGATATTGGCCAGCATTTTCTAGGAAGTCTTTGCCTGGAAAATGAGCTGATTACAGGACAGAAGAGATGCGATTCGTCTTTTCAAAACTAGGAAATTCTGCAAAGTATTGCCCCCACACTTCCTCATCACCCTTCTCAATCCCATCTCTTCCTTTCAGCTGCCTGGTCACATGGAAAGTTAGAGGTGCTTTTCTTAAGTAAAGGGTCTCAAACCTTTATAGAAGTCTCTGCCTCAACCTGCTGCTTCTCTCCAAGCACTAAGTGATCAGGTCTGTAGGTCTTTCAGTAAAAAATATAGTGGGAAATCTCACAGCCTTCTAGAAGCTCCTCCCAGGAGATGGAGTTACTCAAACTCATACTTTGAGTTAAGAAACAGAATACAGTATCATATCGGCAGCCATTGGCTCAGTTCATGTAAAGTTAATTTGAGAATTTTCCACCTGGTAGGAACACCATAATTTGCTTAAATTTTAGCAAGATGCTTGCTCTTACTAGATAAAGTGAATATACACCACATACAAGCCTTCTCTTTCTGCCATCAAACATTTACCCATCCATTCAAAAGTGTTTCGGTTTAATGCCAAGTACAATGCTAGGTACTGGGGAAGCAAGTGTGAACTTGACTGTTATGACTCCTCCCCACAGAACTGCTTTGATGGAGGAGGTACATTTAAAATTCTTAGATAGTAAATATAATAATTCAAAATTTGAAACAGGAAGGAGACTAAGATATAAGATAACTCAGACCATGGAGGTCCTACTTTATAGAGTATTTACTTGAGAGGTAATCTTTAATCTGAGAAGTGGAAGAATGACGTTGCTAAGAGCAGAGTCAGGAAAATAGAATTTTAACATGCACTGTGATGTAGTCATGTGAAAATATTGTGTCCCATAAAGAGCCAAGAGCCATACATGGAGAACGTTTTGATGGATTTCTGACTAAAAGAGCCAAGGAGGATTTTTCACACTGCAGACCGTTTACACTGGGACTTTTGTGGATGTCTCTGACATTTCCCATCTGACTCTTAGGCTAAAGTGCTGTCGTCAGCCAGCTGTGAAACCAGCCACTAACAGTGTCAAAGAACCCTTGCTAAGGTACCAGACAGCAATGACCTAACTCTCTGGGGTACTTCTGTTTTAAAAGTGTATACAAGACCATAAAGCCATTAAGATGCAAAGGAGTGAAGCTCTAATGGATCACCTGGCAAAAGAGTGAGTTGGCAGGTCGTGCCCACCCACTGTTACGGAGACTAGTTTTATAAATCTTTTCCCATCAGGGTCCATATAAATTGAGATTTATGCAGTAAAGGAGGCAGAAAACTGATTATTTACATAAAATGTGTTTGGTTCTAATTTGAGTAAGTTACACACATACATAGGGATCAATGTTCTGCTGTGACCCAGTCACATTCTTAATTTTTTTTCCCTTTTCCCTTAGTCATTTCAAGCTCTTTTTATGATTATTAGAGTTATTAAGTTTGAGGACAAGGTTTTGTTTCCTAAAATAATTATCTATGTTATTCCTCTGGAAAAAAATAATTTTATGTGTGTGGTATTCTATGGCTATTAGCTTGAAGAGAGGATATTTTGTTAAGTTCTGTCAATCCTTGACCACTGCAAAATCACTGAACAATTTACATTAATACTCTGAGTTGTTTGACACATTGTCCCATAATCATTTACTTTGTATCAGTGTAATATGACTTATGGTTAAATAAGTACACACAGATTTTTAAGAAATATGTATACTCAGTAGCATTTTGATTCCATAAAGTGCTTTAAAAGTATTTTATTTTCAAACATTTGGGGTTTGGCAAAACACAAAATACCTTGGCCAAGCGCTCTTCCTCCCAACTTTTAAGCCCAGTACATTTCAAGGGAAATTTAATTCATATGTTTCCAGTATATTTACACTTAGTTTATTTAAATGGTGTTTTGTAAGAGCTCTGTGAGGTCCAAAAAGTCAATAACCAGTTTTTAAAGTGTTTTAAATTTCCTTCACACCAAACCAGGTGAGCAAATTTTGTTTAAAATAATAAAATTTCATGAATTTACCTTAAAATGTCATATTCTACAACACTCGTATTCAAACTATGCAAAAGTTAACATATTATTCCCAAATAGGTCTCAATAACATGGTATTAGCTGCCCCCCAAACACCCCCTGTGAAGGGCTGGGCTGGAACACAGTCTAAGGCACTGGCTGAGATCCTCGTAGAGTGTGAGGGAGCTGGTCGTGGCTTAAAGACCGAGCTAGCTACACAAAGGAAGCCTCTCAGACTCTTCTGGAAGTAGCTGGCTCTACAACCACCTCCTAGTTTTCCCATTTACTGTGACTCTAGAGGAGCCACTCAACTTTGCTTTTAGCCTTAAAAAAGGCAATAATAGAGAACTCATTTCATAGGCTTTGAGCGAGAATAAGTAAAAGAATAAGGGTAAAATTAAAAGTCTTTATGAAGTGGGTCTGCATACAGTAAGTGCTCAATAATAAGAATGATAGTTGTATGCATTTGGCTCAAAATTACCTACAATAACTGCTTCAGCTAAATTGCCTTTAATTAGAGGCCCATTAGTTGAAGACCAATTTTTTAAAATTTTATTTAAGTGATTCTGGCTTATGTAAAAAAAAAACAATAGGGCTACAGAAAAGCTGGAATCAGAGCACACATGAGAGCTTTCTAGCTTTGTCTCCAGTATTGGTTAGTGAAAGGAGAACTGCCCTGGGAAGGGGGTTGAGCTCCCCTTCTGTGATCTGCTGTTAGCGGTTCCACTGCAGATGAATTACATAAGGGTGCTGGCCTCCAGCTTCAGTGGTAAAAAGAATAGCTAGATGATCCCAGGTTCCTCCCGACGTAAAAAAATATAATGGTTCTATTGTTTCCCTCACATTAAAATAGGCTCAAAGTCTATCATGAAAGTTAAATAATGATAATTATTTTTTCTAAACATGTTGGGTCAGGCTCACTGTAACTATCTTAAGCTTTAGAAAGATTCTTGCTATTGCTCGATATAATGAAAACATGCCATATGTGAGCCTGCTCGTCTTTCGGCCTTTAACGTTTATGCATTCATTATAAAGTATCATTCAATAACACCCACCATGCTAGGCCCTGGGGAGGGAACTGTAAGCTTGCCTAATATTATTCCTCTTCACTTTCTAAAATGTTTTGGGATGAGGAGTCAAAAGAAGTGCATCTTAACTAACCCATCTATGCAATTGTGCTTTATATTCTTCTTTTTTCAAAAATTGGAAATGTAGGAAAATAAACAAAAATATAATTAGAATTTCAAGTATCTGACAAGGGGTATCTTGAAGGAATTCAATCATATAAATCCATTTTGCTTTTTCTAACTTTTAATTGAGAAAAGCTTCAAAGTAAGGAGTCAATATATTTTTGTTACACAAAGAGCATGAGCATTTTCAAAACATACTTTCAGCCTTTGTTTACTACTTTTTTATTGTATGTTACCATTTTTTTTTTTTTATCACTTCTCCCAGACAGCGTTTGGTCACTTTGCATTTGGGGAAATAGAGCTTTTTCAGAATTAATCTAGTATCAGCCAGAAAGTTCAGGCCACAGTCACAGTAAGACTCCTGAAGCCTTCTTGGTTTATCAACCACTGCCCACAATCCACACCACAGTTAATCATTATTCAGATTAAGAATTATAAATGCAAACCAAGAAAATCTTACAGGAGGAGAGAAAGCAATTGTTAAGGATGTAAGAATATTAAGTACAGAGCTAAAATTGTGATTAAGTCATCTCCCTTTTAATCCAGAAATATTTCAGTTTCTATCTCAAACAGCTGTCTTTTAGGATCTTTCTCTTTCTCACACTATTGCCAAGATAAATTCAGGAGGAGCATACATTCTCAGCCCGACTGAGCCAGGCACGCAATTATTTTTAGATTTTAGATCAAGGCACAGATGCTTTGTTCTCTTCACAAACACCTTCCTATATTCCCCTCCTTGACCTTTCTCCTTAGGTTAATAAAATAATCAAAACCTAATGCACACAATATGACTTTTGCCACTATATCACTTGTGTGAAATAAATTATCTCATTGCGGCCACTTTAAAATATATCCATACCTATACGTCAGTTATATAACTTTTGCCACTCCTTTCCCTAGAGATTAAGGGATGTAAAAGTTGAAGATATTAATCTGCTTTCCAGATGCTAACATTCTTGTTGAACGTAGGATGTTAGCGTAGGTGACTGTGCCGAAAGGCAGGCTCGGACCGTACGTGCAATCAGAACGCGAATCAGGGAGAGTGTCCTCTGGATTTGAGGAACGCAGTTCTTTTCAGAGTCCCCAGTGGTTTCCACACACACAGACCCACAAACCTCCCTGCTGCCTAATGTCCCAACTCAGATTTTGCCCCAAGGTGCCTCTTTCTTCTCTGGTCTCACTTTTCATATCTGCTGCTTCATATGCTTGCTAAAGAAGTTTCATGATCATCCAGACCCATCCGGAGAATTCTGACACCCAGAGTATGGTTGTTGGGGTTAATGGTCCCCAAATTGTATTCCAGGTAGCAAAATAGTGCTTGGTTTACCTAAAAGTAGAAGGGAGGAGGGTCTCCACTCCGTCCATTGTCACTATGGGACCCACACTTCTTTGTGCCCAGATCAACAAAAAGTTTTGAAAGCTCTATTAGCTCTGCCTCTGAACATACCTACTCTCCATTTCCCCCGGTTCAAAACCCAGTGTAAGGAACCTGGTGGTGGATGGACACTCTGCTACACAAATTGCGTTCTTTTCTGCTCTCCCCGTGTCAATCCCTCCCTTGACAATACCTCCTTTTTCTAAAATGTAATCCCACAAACATGAACAGACTAGGAAAACAAGGGAAGTCAGGGGCAGAAGCTGTTATTGACATGATGAGTTATCTCCCAAAAGACATGAGCTGTGTTCCTTTACAGAATAGAAAATTGAGACTTAGATAAATTAAGTGACTTCCTGAAAATTAGATGTCAACTAAGGAATAACACAAGTCCTGTTTTAAAAACTGAGTCCTATTAATTGTTAATATTACCTTTCTCAAATAATCAGAAATATTTTTTACAAAATGAAGAGTGCTAAAACAGTAATGCTTGATCAAATTATTCAGGATTCAAATCAACAATTTGGAGAAGACTTGTAAGTCATCGGAAACACCATCAAAAGCAGAATACCAAATTGGCCAGGTTCAATGCAGTATTATTTCTTCTGTTACATTGATAGGAGTTGTTTTATACTCATTAATTTTTCAATATATGTGTGTTTGTTTCAGAAGATAATTTACATTTATTGCTATATGCAAACAAACTTAGTATTTTTAAGATAAATTAATATGTTTGAGATATTTTTCTGAGCCTCATTTTCATTAGTATGAAGGGATTGTTTTAAATGATCTCTAAGAACTTTTTATCTTTAATACCTAATGACTCTATAAAATCTATCTTTATTTAAACAAAATGTACAACTGCTGTTGGGAATGTAAATTAGTGCAGCCACTATGGAAAGCAGTATGGAGATTTCTCAAAAATAAAAATAGAAATAACATAGGACTCAGAAATTCCACTTCTGGGACTTTACCTGAAGGAAACAAAATCACTAATTCAAAAGATACATGCATTCCTATGTTTATCACAGCATTATTACAACAGCCAAAATATGGAAGCAACCTAAATGTACATCAGTAAATGAATGGATAAGAAGTGGTACATACATACAATATTACTCAGCCATAGGAAAGGATGCAATCTTCCCATTTGCAACAACATGGATGGACCTAGAGGGTATTATGTTAAGTGAAATAAGTCAAACAGAGAAAGACAAATGCAATATGATTTCATTTATATATGGAATATAAAAACCAAAACAAATGAATAAGCAAACAGAAATAGACTCATAGACACAGAGAACAGGCTGGTAGTTGCAATAGGGGAATGGGGGTAGGTGAATGGGTGAAATGGGTGAAGGGGGAAAAAATTAGTGAGAATGTTCAATATCTTAATCTGAGTGACAGGTCAAAATTAATTGAGCTATACATTCAGATTTGTGAATTTCATTCAATTAAAAGAAGAAGTCAACTAAAATAAGTAAATAAATAGTACAAATATACCTATGTTCAGTAATATATAATAGCTGTGTTAGTGATTTCTTATAAATTTCTTACCAAACACATTTTGAAACAAAAACAAAGTTCACTACCAGAGAAATAAAAATGTTTGTATATTGTACTTAAAGATCTGAATGTAGAAATATGTCTATCTTTTACGACTATATAGTTTCAGAATTCTGACAATAAATTTGAGCTTTTAAAGTTAATCAGATAAAGAAGTATTAATTTTTTTAACATTATAATTACAAAATGGAATGGAAAGGAGAAAATATAATTCAGTTTTTTTTCTTTACAAAATTCTCTCTTTGTGCTACAAAAGAGTTGCCTTTTTATAGATCGATGTATTTTTAGTATATTAGGGCTACATTAACTTTCACTGTACTCTCAGATGTCACTAAAATGTGCCTGGAAAAAAAAATCACAGCAAACACATAGATCTCTTCAATAGACAAAGTGTAAAGCTTTGCTTCAAGCACTATGTTTCTTTTAAGCCTCATATTATTGCAGGAGAACATGTCACGTGCTGTATTTGAAAGTGGAAACAGAACAAAAACTCACGATGGGTTATTACTTTGCTTTTGTATTTAGGAATTTTGAATGTGCCCACACTAAGATTTCTCACTTGGTTTTCTTTAAATATTATCTGTGACTATTCTTTCTTCCTAACTCTGTCACACTTCACACACAAAAAGGATTAACACAATGCATTATGCCACTTCTTTGTATGTTAGCTACTTTTGATGCCTGTATTCAAAAATGTCCAAAAACATGCAAGGTTTTGGAGAGATCCAGGTGAGAAATTCTAGGTTGTCAGTGGACTTCTACCCTAAAATAGAAATCATTGTTACTCATTTCAGTAAGCAATTTCCACTGCCTTACATATCTAATTATGAAAGATGATCTGGATACTGTGGTTTAAACACATTTTCAGTGTTCAGCAAGATGCCTTTTATGAACTGTGAAAGTTTTCATTTGTCAATTTTTGGATCAAAATATCTTTGTACAAATTAAATGCCATAACTACTTATTAAATCCTACTATACGTCAGGGAAAGTACTGTGGACACAGAGCAAAAAGAAATATAAACTCTGATCTCAAAGACTCAATTTTGAGCATAGGAAACAGAAATGGAAGTGAATGGAAGTGACTAAAAATTCCTCCTTCCTCATCCTCTCCATGGCTTCATTTTCTTCCCTAGACAATGCAGTGCACACTCTTTTGATAACATTCTATATCCTGGTCTTTTGCCTTTGTGTCTCACAAGACTCTACACTTTCTAACGGAAATTGATCTATTTCCTTTGCTGCTAAGTCTGGACGTCTGTATGATGTTATAGAACTGCAGGCAGTCCTGGAGACTGGAGGCACCTCAATTGCCATTTCTTTGATATTAGCTAAACTCAAGCACTTCTGAAAGCTCTTGATTTCAAATATTGTCAGTCAATTGGCACTCAGCTTTTTTAAAAAAGGATTTTTACCATGTAAATTTTATGTCTCTAGATAATACTTTCTCATCTCTCCAAGTTCTCTCTGCTGCCTCGCCTCTTACAACTGGTTACCTTCTACATCACTGAAGCAATATGGATGCCAAATTAACTCACTTGGATTGCTGTCCTCTACAGCTGTACTTACATCTCTGTCTGTCTTCACCATCTTTTCTCCAAACTTGGAAGACTAGGTGCATCTTCTGTCCTTTAAGTATGTTAATTTCTCATCTACTTTTTGTGACTTACTCTCCCAATTATTTTCAGTTATCATTTTTATGTGTCTTTTTCCTATACAACAACAATGGTGGTATATGATACTGCAGTAACAGTATAGCTGACTCCTTTTGGGTTCCCAGACCTGACTCCAGTGTGTGTGTGTGTTTACGTATGGGAGGTCTTCTCACACACAATGCCAAGCAATTCTCAAACACCAGCACGGTGTCTCAGAGCTCAGTTCAATTCTGATGCTGTCTGCCTTGAGACAGCACCAGATTCCCCAGGTAAAGGGCTCTGTCCTACAAGACTGCTCTCCACCCCTACTCCAGATGCTGGTTGCAAGCCCCAGGTAGTTACCTGTGCTTCTGACCTACTGGCTACAGATTGGAGATTCTCACGACGTCTCCCTTGGGTTCAATTAATTTGCTAGAGCGGCTCACAGAACTCAGGAAAATGCTTACTTACATTTACCAGTTTAATAACAGATACCATAAAGGACACAAGTTAACAGCCAGATGAAGAGATGCATAGGGCAAGGTCCCAAATAAAGGAGTTTTATCTTTGTGGAGCTTGGGGCCTGGCTCAGTGGCACGTGGGAGTATTCTGGCTTCCCAAATATAGAAGCTTTCTTTGACAGAGAAGAGGAATCCAAGACAGTGATAAGCTCTTCTCAGGAGGTTTTGTGAGGGCTTCACTGCATAGTCATGACTAAATCATTGGCCACTGGCTCATTCAACCTCCGGCCCTTGATTAAAAGTCTCTTATTAACATAAGAAAACACCCATTTCACCTTTAAGACTTGCAGTATTTTCAGGAACTGTAGATAAAGACCAAATATACCTGGGAAATATGTATTTGGTCATCTGAATGACCAAATATTTATTTCTTATAACTCATTGTATCACAGTTTTCAACAACAGCCAAAGTTCTCTGAGCAGAGAACAATGTGTCATGATAAATGTTCAAAATTAAATGTTTAAAAATACTGCTGAAGAGGTGACCGGCACTAATTACCTATGGAATATCAAAACATGGTGTGTTTCATGAAACTGCATATTTTAAGAAGGGGTTGAATTTCTATTCAAGATCATACAATGAATTAATACTTAATCAGAGGTAGTCTGCTCCTAACAGCAATGAGAAATAAAATATAAAAATGAGAAGCAAACAGGACATATCTGGGCTTTAAAAACATATTATTTTTCTTTCCTGGACCTAAAAAAAAGACCACAAATGCAAAATAAAGAGCAATGCCACTGCCACAGCCTGGAAGTCTGGAGTGGCCACCAGGAACTTGAACCATACTGTGGGGTAAGAGGGCTAAAAGGCTCCTGTTCAGACAGGACCTCAGAACCACGCTCAGTCATGAGAGCTGGGCTTGACCCCAAAGCTGCTCAATGAAAGAAAGCAAAAATAAAAAACAACCTTCAGTGACAAGAGCAGTGGGGTTTTGTCAGCAAAGAGACCAACAATTAAACCAAAGTGCCCACTGTCCCAAAGAGTGGGTCTTCAAAGTCCTTAATGTCTGGATATCACTGATTAAAAGTGAAAAGATGATAAAGTATATTTTTAAAGATACCCTAAAAAAGCCCATGAGTTTGGAAGTATAAAACATAAATTATTAACTAATAGGTTATAAGGAAAATGAAAACTAAAATTCCAAAATATTTAAACGACTAGAAATTATTGGTGTAAAAATTTCTAAGATTCAAGAAAAAAGGCTTTTAGTGATCAAAATGTGTAGGCTTAAAAATCATATGATAATAGTTACATGCTCTACACAAAATCTATGAAAAGAAGCATGAAGGAAATTTTTAAACATTAGAAGAAATAGTGAAGATCAAATAAGAAGCAAAATAAATTAGAAACAAAATATTGGACAAAATTTTAATACCAAAAGTTGTTTGGGGGAAAAATAAAAACAAATGAAAGAGACAAACTCAGCCAAAAATAAATAAAGCTGATAAATTTCTAAGAAAAAAGAAATGGTCTAAAAAATAGCACTAAGAGTGAAAACTGGACTATAACTACAGATTAAGTAGCTATTAAAGAGTTTTAAGTGCAACATGTAAATTTTAAGTTTCTAGATAAAATATGGAATTTTCTAAAAATATAAATAACCAAAGTTGATTCAAAAGGATATACAAAATCTAAGTTAAAAAATGAGTATTAAAAAAATTAATATCCAAATATATTCTATTATTCTTACTCCCTAAAACAAACTTTGTCAACTTAATAAATAACAGAGTTTTCTACACCATAAAGGAGCAGAAAATTCATGATATATACATTTTGTTTTTCCAGAGAATAGGAAAAAAAGGAAAGTTCTCCAATTAATTGTGTAACTTCATTCATTGCTAATAAGCAATGAAAAGAGCAAATCAAAGAGAAAATTATTCATAAAGCAATCCTACTTATGAAGCCATATGGAAAAGAGTACAAATAAACTACTAAGCAATTTAATCTAGCAGTAATTAAAAAAAAAAGACCACAGTCAAGCAATTTAACAAATAAATGGAAAACCACAAACAAAAACACCAATAAAAGCACATTTGGTAAAATTAAACCTTTATTTAAGATTTTAAAAATGAATCATTAGAAACTAGGAGTGTAAGGTAATTATTTATAATCTGATATACATTTTTTATTTGCAAACATACAGAAATCATCCTACTTAATAATGAAATTTTAGAAGACAGCTATTTAAATTCAGGATAAAACACAACTTTTATTGAATTTTGTAATAGAAGTTCTAATCAAGTTGATAAAAAGAAAAATAAAATTCTAAGAATTGGAAAAGAAAGAAAAGGCTATCATTATTTGGAATAATGTAAATATATGTAAAATAGGAGAAGCTACGAAAAACTGAATGAAAATTTTAGTTTGCCAAGATTGTTGGATACAGGAACAGGAAAAAATAAGTGTCCTCTAACACAGAAAAACCTAATTAAACAATAGATTCCTTTTATAACAGAAATCGAACACAAGTATCTGTATGTATGTGAGTTCTTGCACACACACATCTAAACACAATATTAAGAAACAAAAAGAAGGCTTGAAAAATGTAGAAAATTTATACTACATTCAGGGATATGAAGATAATATATTAGAAAGTTACTTCTCCCCAGATTATTCTCTAAATTCTCTATAATCGCCATAAAATTCCAACAGTTTTCTTTCTGTTTTATAGTCTATAAGTAAAAATGTCTCAAGTTTTAAAGTCATTATAATGTGATGATAATTAAGCAAGTATAATATATGTTTCGAAATGTAACCAATAAAACCATTGAGGTTCAGATTGAGGACACAAAACAGACTGATGGGGGTGGGAGGTGTGTGGAATGAATTTGTATAACAATGAGAAAATGATGGGTTACATAAACAATAACGGTATAATATTTATGAATACATATAGGAAAAATGGAATTAAATTCTTATCTCACACTGTACAGCCAGAAATTCAGTGAATGAAAGGTCTATAAGTGAAAAACTTGAAACATCTCAAGAAAAATACAAAAGAATCTATTACTTTAAGATAGACTTTTTTTAACAGAACTCAAAAAGCACGGACCATAATACAAAGGACTGATAAAATGAAAGTAAAGTAAGTTAAAACTACATGACAGAAAAGACACCTAACTACCAAAAAAGATAATCTAGAAGTTGAGACACATTTTCAAGGTTAATAATTAAAATACATAAAGAATTCTCTCAGTAAGTAATCTATAAGCTATACATTTAAAATATCCAAATGATTTGATGATTTCATAGAAAAGGAAATATAAATTCCAATAGATAACATTGAAAAATGTTTAACCTCTCTTTCAATTAGAGAAATGCAAATTAAAAAAATGTGATAGTATTAAACAACAAATTTAAAAAAAAAATTTTAAAGTTTGTTAAAAAAATCATTGTTTAGAACATGGACAAACATGAACTCTAATAAACTGCTGGTAGGGACATAAATTGATAAGATCATTTTATAATAATTTAGTTATTAGCAATAACTAGTATAGTTGAAGATGTACATGCCCATTAACAAATCTACTTGATGTATAATATTTTAGTAACACATGGTTACTAAAAGTGTTATACCAGGAGACATGTACAAAAATGTTTATCAAAACATTTAAAATGCAATAATAAAGCAAATCAAGAAAAACTAATTTAAAAAAATGGACATTTAAATAAATTTTTAATGGGTAAATGGCATAAAAATGGTCACTTATTCATATAATGGAATACTATATAGCAACTAAAATGAATGAAACTAAAACTATGCATATTAACATGGAAAATTATTTTAGGATAAAAAAGTAATTTGTAGAATGCTATAAATATAACAATATCACTTCTATAAAGATGAAACATTTCACATCCATACTATTCTTGCTTAAGTATATACTCATATCTTGTCAATGTGTATACATGTATGAAAAAGTGAAACATTAATTTCAAGAAAGTGATTAACTATGGGAAAGGAGAGATGACAATGGAATGAATGGCAAAGAGTTAAACACAGCATTTGACTATCACTGGAATGCTTGATATATTTTAAAAATGTAGCAGATATGAAAAAACATTTAGTTTTGCTAAAACTTAGTGGATAATATATTGGATTTTATGTTATTTTGTATAATTTTATTTCTGGTAGAAATATTCCACAATTAAAAAAATAAACAATAAGAAAAAGAAAGTTTCCTTGAGGTAGATTTTCTTGTTTGCAAATCTTCACTCTCTCTTTGCTGCATTCATGGGAAGAATCCTTCCCAACTGACTGATGTGCCATGCAGTCATAAGGTTTGCTTGGCCAATGGATATGAGCAGATGTGACAAGATGCCACTTTTGAGTAAGGGTGGTGAGAGGCATGGCAAGTTTCTGTCCCATGAAAACATCACATCCCAGACGGGGTGCTGCCCCGTGCTTGTATTGGAACAAGCGGACACAGACCTACATTTAACATTGGACTTGGACAAAAGTCAGCATCTAACCTGCAGGCATAAAATGCTGTGGAAAATAAATCCATAGTTACAGAAGCCAATGAAAGTCAGAGGTTATTTGTTATAGACTTTGCGGCAAAAGCTCTCAGAGTCTAATATTATTATAGTATAGAATATTAATGCAAAACATAATATTGCATATTAATATATAAAACTGCCCCATACATTTTATATCAGAGACAAGTTCATAAAATATACCAAATGACTTTGATTTGAAGTTGGTTCATGTTCACTACCCCCAATCCAATATATAACATGAACACAGACACCATGCAAACTTCTAAAATTAGTCATCAGCAAAGATGGATCCTGTAGCTAATATGTATAATTCCTTCTAAGAAAGAACAGAAAGGGGTTTAAATATTATTAACCTATATGCATAACTTAAAACATAAAACCAGCAAAAACAGAATGATATGATTTTGAATTCAGTTGGTACTCTAAGACCATTCTCATTTTGAGAAAGATTTTTTTAGGTTAATTTTCTTCAGGCAAAAATAACTCATATTCTGCCACAAAATTTTATTTGTAGAGAAAATAGTCTGTGGAGTATGAGAGTACCTCTAAGTGATTATAAGACATTTCTAAGCTATCAAGCAAAGGAGTCAACATACAGTTTTTGCTTGTTACTTCTGCAACAAGAGAAGAAACTGCCTCAGAAATTCTGTGTTCTCTCTAGTGGCACTAGGAACAGGGAAGAAAAAGCAAAGTGTTTGGATTCCTTCCAATCACTGAATCACACAACTACGAGCTGGAGCCCTACCAACCCACTCTATTCTCAGATACTGACAATGTGAAAAATTGTCATCCTGCCTTTGGTAAGCATCAGATTTCCTATTCAGATAATTCTCCCTCTGAAAGCAATTATATTGCTAGTTAAAATATTTTAAGAAATTATTTTAAAAGCTTCAAAGACCTGATTAAGATAAAAGGAACTAAAGAGCCAAAATCTTAGTATGGAATTACCCAGAGAAGCAAATAGAGAAGAGAAGCCCACTTTTTCCCTAAAGACATTTACCAGCCATGACAATGGCTTTTCTGATCTCATAAGGCTTAGAAACAGAGCTCAAATCCCTAGGCCTTCCAGTGTCGGGGAGTCTAATAGATCATTGACATCCCTCCATCAAGAAAGATAGGACTCCAAAGGCTACTCTTAATATAAGGGTGAATCAATACTCAACGCATCTCCACTTCTTTATTCCCAAGGGATAAGAAAAGTGATTCGGCCAGAGCTGAGTTGGAAGTGTGTAGAGTGTGTATGTGTATGTGTGTGTGTGTTTGTGTGTGTAGTTAATCAAAGTCTCAGTTGTGACCACAACACTTCATCAACACAAACTCAAACGTGCTGCCATAGGGGAAGACATCACCTCTAGTCATCATCGCCATGTGGTGGTTGCCTAACTGGCATATACATACAACTGGAGCCCCGCGGCCCGAGTACCAGAGTCAGGTGGACACCAAGGACCAACACTTCAGCGTTGCCTCATTTACATAGAGGTGTGACTTTCACAACCAGTTGGATGGGATTAACAACAAGCATGTGTACTTGTCACAGTCAGGACCACCCTGTTCTGGTTCACTAAGTATATAGACCCCAAGCCTTACAGCTCAGTGACATTGGTTCCCACTGTAGGAATTTCTCCACTTTCCCAGGAGGGGGGGATCCCACGCTCAGCCAGAATCTGAACCTCCCTCCGATGAGAGAACTTGTAAGAGGCCCACACCACCGTGATTTAGAGACAGATTTAGAGAAAGAGTTACAGGGAGGCCTTTCTCACGTCACTGTCAGAATCAACCGAGAGTGGCCGTCAGAGAGTACGTGGCATTGGGAAATGGAGAACAGAAGAAATAGTTTGCTAACGACGTTATATTGTTCTCTGGAACAAAAAATGTGCGCCAGTAACTTTCAACTTTTTGCTTGTTTACGGAACTTTGAGTTGGTATTTACCACCCATGACCCAAAAGTATTGACTCTCTCAATCTTTCTAAAAACCTTAAACTAGGGATTGGAATTGGAAGGGTAGGGAAGCCAGGCAAGCCGATGGGTTAAGCAAGCCAGGTAAATAGTTGTTACCTTCTTACCCCTCCTTTCCCCAAAGAATAAACATATTCCTGGTTTTTAAAAAAGAAATTCTAGATTTTTTTTTTTTGCCTGAGCCAAATGCTATACATACTAGGACTCTTGACACTGCCGATTTTGAGGGGCTCATCCCCCTTGAAGGGGCTGCTGCTAGGCTGCAACGGACTTATGTCATACCAGCCTGTGGGCCCAGTGGGGATATTTTTTGATTTTTCAAGGGAAGATGGATTTTTTTTTTGGGAGAAATTTCCCAATTTTAAAATGTGGCAATTAATTCAAGTTTGTTTTAAACACTGTGTGTGCCAAACAAAACACATCTGCAGATTCATCTGGGGAGCCAGCCGTTTGGAACATCTCCCTCGTTGTCACGGCCTCACGATGACCTTTTAGATAGTTCTTGATGATTCTTTCTCTCCCTGCCTCCCACACACACATATCAAAACATTGCGGCTCCCCTCTTCTTATTCAGCTTGACCGAGTCTAGTCATAGTTAGAAAAACTCTTAATTCAGTTAGTAAAGATAAATTGGAAAAATCGTAAGTTAAATTTTTTCATGTTATAATTAAAAGATATATTCATGGCTTAGATCATTTAATGACTCTTAACTGGTAGTCTTTTTGATAAAGTAAAGAAAAACACAAAGTAGATGAAAAGTAATAGTCAAGTATTTTTAAACAATAGAGATACATTGTTAACTATAAACACTTTTTTGATGTAGTTTAAGTATAAAGTTTTGATTATATGTGGTGAAGCATATTTTGTGGACACACACATCACAGTATTTGAAAGAAAACAATGCACTGAGGGAGACTTATCTTTCATTTCGTTCACAGAGGGAATTGCTTTGTTGAGGAAGATGGAGGAAGTTTCCAACAAAGTACAGATATGTTGATATTCTGTAAAATATTTTGGTCTTCTCAATATTATATAACAGAAAGGAAAAGTTGTATAGAGTTTGGAAGTAGTTTTTCAGAAGAGTATCTTGGCTTAATTGGTTAAAGAACACGATTAGTGAATAAAAGCTGTGCATGACCCTGTTACTCAGGAACATTTTGGCAAAAACACACCCCTGTGTTTTTCTCAACAGCATAGATGTGAAGATTATAATTAAAATAAATATATGTAAATACATTTAATAATGTTCCATTAAGAGTGAAGGCAAAGGCCATTATCACTGTAGCATTTGTAAACTGGCTTGGTTACTAGCTAAAATCATCGGCAGAAAATCTGAGCCCATTATGAGGGCTATCATTAGGAGGTGTCAAATAAAGCAAGAAATTATGATTCATGGAACATGAAACATTGGGCAGGATACAAGCCACCTATAAAGTCACAGTAATTTCATTCTCTGTAGTGATGGAACTAAGATGGCACCTCTACACTTATGATAAAGCATTTCATCAGTCAGCTCCTGCTGTGTTATAAACCTCCCCCAAACTTGGTGGCTAAAATAATGACTGTGCCTTATTGCTTACAAGCCAACACCATGGCTGGCAGCTCTTCTGGTCTGATCTGGGCTTTCTCATGTCCCTGTGGTTAGCTGTGTGACAGATATGCAACTGTATCCATCGTGACTGAACTTGCATATTTGGAGTCAGTCTACTATTGCTTGTGGCAAATCAGTTTCCCACCTTTTCTCATCCTCCAGGAAGCTACTTCAGGCTTAGTCTTGTCCCAAAGCAGAAGAGTAAGAGGGAAAACAAGAATGTACAAGGATTCTTAAGTCTCAGCGGCTGAACTGGTGCCTTGTTACTTCTGCCACACTGCTGGCCAAAAACAATTCACAGCTCAGATTCAAACACTACGAAAATAAACCCCAGCCCTTTATGGAAGGAACCACAAAGTACTATCGCAAAATATGTGAGTACAGGGAGGGTTGGAAAACCTGTACTTTTGCTGTAATCAGTCCCCCAAAAGACATCCAGTAGAGATCATGGACATGGAAGATCTTTAAATTTTTTTAAAGAGGAAATATAATTTACAATCACCTTACATAGTTTGTCAAACACATATACACACACATGCAAATACTCTCTCTTCTCCCTCTCTCATTTCTCCTAAAATTGGAGTATTTTACTATAGCTCCAAAAACCAAATGAGAAAAGCTTTAGCTAAGAGCTGTTTTTAATGAAACATCAAAGAAAAATTACACAGCAGTTGCAGGTCAGTTATAAAACAGTGTTTCCTATGTGCTAAGCCTGCACAGGTAGAATATTGCCTATGGGAGACAGCATCCCACAGGGAAGAGAATGCCATGGCATGGCCCTGGGATGTTGGAAAGCATCTTCAGAAGTCCAGGTCTCAACCATGAGACTTTTTATTAGGTAATAGTACCTGATAGATGGTCAGGGAAATACCAGGTTAAAGAGATGCAGATTCCATATCAATAGATCAAGTGTATAATTGAACAATAGTGTTCAATCTTGAGAGACTCTTTAATGTAAATTTGAATGTCATTGTATTATCTGGGAATAATTGAGTCAAATATCTTCCTAACATTTCAGGATATCATTTATTTACTAAGAATGCTTATAAAAGTTACAGAAGTTTTTTACATTGGTTTTTGAAGCGTTCTGAAATTTACTTAAAACTCATCTAAGGGAATGTCATCATATATTCATTATCCCTATCCTGAAACCTTAATACCCATTTTTATTTCCCCAGCCCACCCTAATGCCTACCTCTCTCTCTCTCATAGAATCAATCCCTATGTTTTGTCTGCTTCTTTAATTTAGCTCTAATTTATCCTTTTCTCTCATTTCAGTACCACAACCCTCAATTCAATCACATTTTCTTGCCCAGAATACTACCTACAATCTGATTTATACTTAATCCTTTCCAATCTACCTGCACAATTTTATCAACATGAATTTTCTAAAATACAAATTTGACCAGGTCATTCCACTATTTTGAATCCTCACAATATTTCTTAAAAGCATTGGGGAAAGTAATGACATCACGAATATATGAAAAGTTTCCATAACATTTTTCTAACCCACCTTTAAATCCAATTTCCTTCTCTTTCTTATCTAAATTCAAAGCCTTATAGATCTGTAAAGTCTATATCCAGCATTCCCTGTGCTGAAAATAGCCTGTGATAATTCTAATATATCCTCTTGGTTTCATCTTCAAAGTCACTTCTTTAAAGGACCTTTCCCTGACTCACTCAGTCTGCATTAGGATTCCTCTGCTTGTAATCTCTCATAAGACTTACTACCCTACATGACTGCCCAAGGCACATGGGACCACCTATCGCTTGAGGAAAGATTTCTTGTTGTATCTGTGGTGTGGTTTTAATCAGTATTTATGAAGTGGTTGTCATTTCACCAACTGAAGCCAGAAACAGAATCCAAGATTCCCTTTATTCCATATTCTACTATCAGAAAATCAGTCTTAAATAAACAAAATATCTCAATTAAATGCTATTGTAAGAGTATCCAGCTTCCAAAATGTAGAAACTTAAAAATGGATGGTGCTAAGGGACAACATAATTTTGAGGTTAATAAAATGACAGAGAATCAAAGAGTTGGAAGAAACCTAAATTCATCTAGTAAAATTCTATGTACTGCAATAATTTCCTTAGAAATGTCTATATGTCTATTCTGAGCGTGTTCTTAGTTGTGTTTTATGAAGAACCATTTAGAGAGATGATCAACATGTCTGTCTTTACTAGAAAATTATCCTTAATACTGTTTAAGTAATGAGTATCACTTTTGAATTTACTTAAAATTGATATTTCCTTGTTTACTTCACTATAAACAAAACTAAAATAAATTTGTCCTGAGCAACCTTATGGTGTCTAACAGATTGAAAAATATCTTCAAAATGGACTTTATTAACAAAAAAGCCATGATTAGCATTTAAATGTGATGAAAATGAAATAAAACCATAAAAGAAGTAAAACAACCTTTTTCATTATACATTCAGCACTATAAAGGCTCATATCTGTTTACTACATATGTTAAAATGTTATGAATTGAATCATAGCCTTAATCCATATAATATTACAATGATTTCCAGAATTGTTCAATCATAGACTAAGGGCAAATAATAACCACTCAATTTTTAATCACCTTAGCTATAAACACAGATGATAATGAAATATACATTAGTAGTGCTTATAAAATAATAATAGATTTTTCTGTAATTAGAGCAACTTCAACTCAGTCTTAGGAGATATTCAATAGAAATTAATCCATTATGATTCAAATAAACAGTAACTCTGAGCTTGGAATTTTTATTTTATATTTTCCCAGTGCAGATTTTGTAATTCTTAGTAATTTCTTTTGGGAAATATTATTTACCTATTTACACATATATATAGACAAATTATTTATTGCAGTTCACATACTTTCCCTTCCTTCCTTCTCTCACTTACACAGCCAGTTCTCCCATAGTCCTCTTCTAACCTCCGCACGTATCCCATTTTCTTAAGGGCAGATGCTATCTGGGGGAACTGGTGATTGTCCAAATCGAAGTAGTTGTCAAAACACAGAAATAGCCCACATTCCCACCAAAGACCTGCATAAGATGAGGGAGCATTTTTGCTCACGATTTGGCAGGAGAGACAAAGCTGTGTATGAAAATGCCAGGGATTACAGAACATGTGTGGACAGAATAGCCAAGGTGAAGTATAGGCATCCCTGTATGATCTCCGAGCACAGTTAGTAATTGTTGGAACTCTTTTCTGCATATCTGCGAAACAGTCTCACTCAAGACACCCTTGGTTTGTGGTTACAGTTTTGCGTGGGCACATTCTCTGGCAGCAGAAAATTCTTTCTAGAATAGACATAAGCGGTAAGGAAATGTATAAAATCAAATATAAAAGACATGACAGTTGATGGAGCTGCAGGCAGGATCGGTTGGCGCCCTGCCTGTTTCTGCCTCTCAGCGCCCCTCTTCTTACTGCCCCCAGGCAGCGTTATGTGTTGCCTTTATGTCGGGTGGTGAGACGCCCACGGGACTTCCATGCGTAGCACGTTGGTCAGTGTATAAGTGAAGAAGTGCGAAACCTTGCCTCTCTTTTTCACAAGCATGTGAACCTTTCCCAGAAGCCTCTGGCAGATTTCTCCTCAGTTCTCATTGGTCAGGGTTATATCATGTGACCAGCTTGGTTGGGTCATGTGCCAATCATCAATAAAAGAGCCGAGCCAGGATGGTATAATCATCATCTCTGGATGAAATGGATATTTGGAAATTCAGCAAGAATGCACAGTCGCAACATACATTTAGTAATTTTGTGAGGCACTTTAGGAGAATAAACTTCAGAAGGAAAGGAAAAGCCTTTATTGCTTATCATTTATGCCACCAATACCTATGCCATTTTTTTTTCTCCTAAGGGACTGAGAGAACGGATATTGCCAAAGAACTGCTGTTTTCCTTCAACATCTGCAAGCAGTAGACTAGTACCGTGTGGTGAGAAAGAAAGCGCACATTCAGTATTTGACGTTTAACCTTCCAGATATTCTCCAAAAGCAATGACTTTTCAGGGTAAATACAGAGCTCTCTCTGTAAAGATCTCAGGTGACTGAGTGAGGAGGACTACAGCCAAAGTTATGGGTACATTACTTTTATATTCCTGTTTAATTAAGGTAGGGGTGACCTCAAAATCATGAAGTTGAGAGGGAAAACAACTTGACCAAGGGAGGACTGGATACATTTTCTCAGTGATGTCACTACCCTTTCTGAAATTTCTTCAAGTACCAGACAATTTTGGATTGTTTCCCTTTTTTACATTACAAATGCTTGTTGATAAGCTCAAGCCTCATTCAGACCTTCTGGTGCATATGGAGTTCTTGGTTTCATTCCAGTCATCCTACTAGGAGAGGAGCCTGTCTTTAAACTCTACCTGGTTTTCTGAGGCTTGCTGTCCTCACTCCCAGCAGCTGGAACTGTTACCTGCACTGAAAGCTTTTCTGATATAACGCTGCAGGTTAGACCACGATGACCCCAGGGCCTCCCATGCCTCTTACGGCAGACGCTTCACGGCTTCTGGGCACACTGACTCTTCCCTCAGTTCATCTCAAGAACAAGATTTCTGTTATATATATATATATATATATATCCTTCTTCATATCTGCTATGATCCTTTATAAAGTGTCTGCCTCATAGAAGATGCTCAGTGAATAATTGTGAAAATGTACATAGAAAGGGATAATTGCTGCAAAATTTCCCAGTATTATACTTATTAGTGAGGTGATCTGGCTTTGTAGTCAAACAGAACAGGAGTCATGTTGTAAATTCCCCCTTATAATTTATGTGAAAACAAGTTAATCCCTTTGGGTATCGGTTCCACACCCAGAAAATTGACATAATAGTACCTTACAACAGATACATAACTTAGAATTGTTTGACGATCAAATTAGGCAATAAATGAAATAAATTTGGAATGTGCTTGACATATAAGACACACTCACTATAACATACCTCTTGTTATTATGCAATTCAAAGTCATAAACGCTTAATTAAAATGTCTTTGGAAATAATTCTATTGAAATATGAGTAACTATTTCTTCTTTAAAAAAGTGTGTGTCTTAGCCATAGAAATGTATCAATTCTAAGCAATCTTTCTGGACTGACAGTATCTGCAGTATCTTACCTTTCATATGGGCTCTCTACTCCTTTAAACCCTATTCCCTGTTCTGTGAGGCAGGTATTTAGGAACCACATCAGCAAGTTACAGGTCTTAGGGATTCATGTTGGATTTGATCAATAGGAAACTCTAGTAAGAGAGCAAGGAAGATGCAACCAAGTGGCCATGTTATTTTCCCCTAGATGTTCCCTGCAAGGAGCCTTGAGCTGGCTATTTCCTTCAACTGAAGGCATATCCTAACTCTGCAGAATTCCTTTCTTTCAGGTTCCTGTGACCACCACCCCTACCCTTTTCCCACTGGGACTAGGAACAGCGAGAGGCCCAGCAACTAAGCTCATCACTGTCCCTCATGGTTCTACTAGATGTAGATTTTTATAAATAGTCCCTTTGTCGGTAAATGGCCCTTGAATGACCATATTTTGAGAGTGCCCACTATCTCCTATTGATGCCCTGATTGATAGATTAATTGATACATGAACTGACCCCAGGAAAAAAACACTTATAATTGTATTCTAGGATTTGATTAAAGAATAAATGAGTACTGGAGTCAATTTATTGTTAGTGGAGAGTGGGATGGAGAAAAGGGACATGGGTAATCCATGTTAAACTGTGGCATAAGATTGAATCAAGCTATTATCTATTGCACCCTGGGTTGAAGAGTAGGTCATAGAAAGAGGTTTGTGATCACAAGTCCCTATTAGTACCAACAGTAGTGATTATAGAGACTGTGGAGTCAGTTGGCTGTTTCCTATGACTGTAAAGCATTTACACAGGGAAAAAGAAAACTGAAATCTAATCTTAAAATAAGGACAAATTTGTAGCAACAGAGAGCCTGCATGAAACTTTTGAAGGGCAGCCTAACTCTAGTAATAGAAGTGCAACTATGTCTGAAAACCAAGTTTAGGTTGGATTGTAAGGGTGGGGTGGCAGATTTATAATGTTAATTTTGTAACCATGCCAGGTAAGGGTATCAGGGAGAAAGCAGATCTTGAGATATGGGAGAGGGGTATTTGGGCATACATGGGAAGAGCCTGACAACTTCAATCTTCCAAATTCCCTTTAGCTCTTCCTGGACAAGCAGCCCTTCCCTCCCCCCAGGAAGTAGGTACTCTTTTCCATAAAAGCTATTCTGTAGTTGACTCTGAAAAAGTTAAATGATAAACTAATGCTAATTCTCCTCAGGATAATCTCTTTCCAGAGACTGTCTCCAGATCTATATAGATTTAAAGTCCTATTTAATTCAAACAGATAATGAGTGTACCTGAGAAGATTTTATACCAAGAATGTTCTAAGATCTAAGCATATGTATCTGCATGAAACTGGGAAGTGTTGTGGAGTGCAATCTAAGTGTCGGACTATATGGGTAAAGAGCTACATGTTCGACCATGAACATGATCACATATCATACATGACTTGATCAGACTGAGTTCATTAACAGGGATGTACTTGCCAAGCATTTGGGTTTTAATGCATTGTCTTCAGGACCTGTGACTGGTGTTACGCTTAATAGTCAATTAGATATTGATCAAAGCCTGTATTCAATGATTGCTTACAATCAATTAGTTTGAAATGCAGTAACTTAAAAGGTCAAAATTGAGGAAGGGGTCCTTAGGTTTCTGAAACAGTAGACTTTTAGGGTCAACCTGCTTCTCCAACCCTCAGAAGGTCCAGAAAACACTCCTTCATCAAAGCATTAAGAAATCAGTGAGGGATGAGTAGTAGAATATTTGAAGAGCTCTAATCTAGTTCTAGGGTGCAAACTATCATGACAGTGAGAAATGATGCAGTAGATTGTGTTCCCTTATTTCAAGAGAAAAGAAGGGATACCAAAAGGGTAGAAATCAGGTTATGTCATTCATCTCTGAGACACAAAGTGGGTGCATGTTTGCTCTATAAACCACAGGGTAATGCAGTGGTTTCTAAACTTTGCTGCACATTAGAATCACCTGGAGAGTTCAAAAAAATTCTCATGCTCAGGTCACACTCTTTACAAATTTAATTACTGTGTATGCAGTGGAAGCCAGGAATCTTTTTTTTTTTTAAGTTCTATGGAGATTACAATGTAAAACAGTATTAAAAAAATGGGCTAATCAGGTTTTTTGACCCCAGGGATCAGTGGCAAAGGCCTTTTGATCACATTTGCTTTAGAATGTAAAAGTAAACAGGCAGTCTACAAGATATATGATCTGTATTGGAAGAAAAATTCTTAGCCTTTTGGGCTAAAAACTACTGTTATTATTGGAGTGAGAGGCCTAACAAGGCTCATGAAATGAAGGAAAACAAACATAATGGTAAGAAGTAGGACTGAAAATAGCAATAATGATTGCAATTCTATGTTCAGAGGGATTAAATTCTCACAGTTATTAAGAGGTAGTAGCTGATTTATACTGTACATATTTCAAGTTAAGTCCAACTATCCTTTATTATACTACACCTTTGAGTATATTTTAAAAATTTACTCCAATAACTTTATGCCTATAGCTCCAGACTGGAGGATATTCCCAGCTTTAGGCAAGTTCTGGATTCAGTGAGACTGAAATATGACAATGGAACTGGGGTGGGGGTGGTAGGGTGTTGTTCCAGAAGGAGGGTGTGCCCTGCCTGAGGCAAGCTCCCTATAAATTTGGTGAGACCAAATAAAGACCCAGGCAATTTGGGGCGGAGGGGTGTCAAACGGGGTTCATAGCATGTTTATTCTCACAGTGGTCACCCAGCTATACACAAGTGGCTAGGTCCAGCACTGCTCCGTCCTGCTCCCCAGCTCAGGCTTAATCCTCTTCTAGCGCCAGAGCTCCACGGCTTCCCTTCTACCACCCCCATTCTCTCCTAGTTCTTCCTCCAGAATTCCCTTCTCCACTCTCCAAGCTCCCTGCCCCCATGCTGGCACTGCTCTCTGCCTGCTCTCCCAGCCCTCTACAGCCCTGCTTCTGTCACCAGGAGGAACTCTGTGGGTGGGTCTCTGGTGATGGGCAGACTCCCAACCAATTACATACCAGGAACCAAGGGTAGGAAAGAATGGGTGTTTCCTTTCCACCCCTCCCCTAGGCTGGTACTCCCATGACTGACCAACTGCTCCTTCCCCTTTAAACATCCCATGGATGTGCAGACAAGCTCTTATATATATATATATATATACATACAATGGGCACTATTAAGGCCAGGCAGGAATCCTGGTCAGAAATTTCTGTTTCCTCTACAGTGGGGTAAAAGGGTTTATACCAAGCTTTATTCTGATGACGGCAGATGGAGTGCCAGAGTCATGTCTGCATCTGGAAGGCTGCATGCAACAAGTCCATCTCTGTCTCTGCATCTGCTCCAGCTTCTGCCTTTGCTCCAGGCTCTTTATATAGCAACACAGGCAATAAAAGGGTGTATAAGCAGTAGCCTACCCAGTAAGCTGATTGCATCACCAAGTGATTAGGGGCAGGTGATGATCCTGGCCATAGGCACTTCCATTTTCCCTACATGCCGTAATTAGAAATGCAAATCTATTTTAATTCTCATATAATGTAATAAAGAATATCATCTAAATGTCAAAGTACCCAGTATCCAACTGCCACAATAGAGTTCAGAACCAAAAAGGCCATAGGGAGCTAGATGCAATCTGGGAAACTTCCTGGTGGCTGTGTCACACAGATGGAGAGCTTCCTGTGCACAAGCGAGTGTCCCTTCTTCTGCCTTCGATAACCATTGCACTAACTCTGAATTTTGTCTTCCATGTGTCCTGGAGAGGGCAGAAGGATCAAAAATTGAATGAACTCTGTCTGGGCGCCAGATTTTCTTTAAAAAAAAAAATTCCCTAAAAAAGTGGACTTGATAAGGGAGTTTTTCCTCTTGGCTAATTTCTCTGTTTTCAAATTTACTTATTTCCCTTTGTTAAAAAAACAACTTCCTCACCCTAATTTATACAGAAGCTTTCCTTTTTTCTCCTTTAAATAGCCACTTCACTACTTAAATAGTGAAGACATTTACCAAATTTCATTATTCTCCTTATTCTTCAATCTGACTCCAGTCTCCCATATGTTGCCTGAAATGGTTTCCTTGAAATCATATCTGAAGTATTTGTCAAATCCAATCATCTTTCCAGCTATTATTTTATCCATTTCCTTAATTTGATGCTGTTGCCAAATTCAGTTGCTTTTACTTTTCTTTCTTCTCACCCTGGTTATTTTCCTCCTTTCCCCTTCCTAACTGTGGACATTCCCTTGATGTACATCTCAGACTTTTCTTCTACCCTGAGAGAGAATATTTCTTGCTCAAGATCCAACATTGCAAGTGACTTTTGTGTAAATTCACATTTTATTTATTTAAAACTGCAACACAGACTCTTGTGTTATACTTCAAAGAGCCGCCACAACTATGAGGTGGGGGTGTGATGACTTTAAGTTTCCTGTTCAAAACCAATTTAATATTTGTTTCTCCTGTCTGATCAGAATAACTCAGTTATGTGACTTTGTTACTCAAAATGTTTCTTAGTCTCTTTCTTTTCCCTCCCTATATGCCGATCCCTTTCATCTTGTCTGGGATTAATGCAGTGACCTCCTCACAAGTAGGCTTGTCTTTAGTCTCTCCTCAGTCCATTCCCACCACAAATGGCCACTTGATTAATCTTTCAGAAACATAGATTCTATTTAAGTGTGCCTCTGTACACAAACATGCCCTCAGGATAAAATCTGAACTCCTAAGTGTGGCTTTCAAAATCCTTTCTTATCAAACTCTCCCCACCTTTCCCTCCTCCTCCTCCTCCCACTAGCCTTACCTAATCACTGTTGCAGACAAACATTCCACAGTCATTTTACTCTCATTTTGGTTTTGTATCTTTATTCAGTTCTGGAGACTATTCTTTAATAACTGCTCAGTATAATCACCGTATATCATTCTTTCGCTGCCTGCCATCCCAAAGTTTTAAATTGTACTTTCTCAAGATTAAGAAGTAAATTATGATTCAGTCATAAAATTGACTTCTATGAAGATGAATAGTTCAGTAACAGGAAAATGCTCATAGTTCGTTGGTAGTTTTTTATATTATAAAATGTAAATTATATACACACAGATATACTACACATGGTATGATATATTGTTATACACTTATATACCTAAATATTTTTAGAGTTTTTCTTTTAATATTGGAATAATGAGCAACTGATTTCATTCTTTATGCTGTTCCGTAATTTCAGAGTTTTGTAAAAAATACTAGTTATTCATGTAATGATAAATGAAATAGATGCAGAGTTATGAAAACAGGAAAATGCATGTACCACATTTTTTTAGATATATTGAAATGTTTCTACTTCATTGTAAGTCTGGGCAGAAGAAATCCAGGGCAAAATACCTCTAAAAACCAAAATCAGTCAAAGGGAGAAATAAAGTTTAAAATCCATTTATTGCTCACAAACTGCAGTCCAGCGCCATCTCTCTCCCCTGCTCTGGAAGAAGCAAGCCAGCCCCTCCCCTTAACCTCTCAGGTTCAGACGCACCCTCAGTTGCCCAGGTAATTACCCATTGATATGGAGATGAACTTCTCTCTACCCCATACCCATATTTGGATATGCAAATGCACCAAAGCCAGGAGAGAGATTCTGGAAATGTGACAATTTTACCCACACATATATCAAATTTGTTTTTTGAAAGTTTTTATAATTTTATCTGTATTATATTTATTTTACATTCTCTTTCTGTATATTATTGAGTCTTCACTTTGTGGTCCTGGTGTTATAATCAAAATCTGGCTTGAAGGTAGGTATTATGTGTAATATTAGAAAAGCTCTTCTGCCTTCTGCTATAAACACTCCAAGCTATTATATTGATATTCTTGAGGAAACTGTTTAAAGTTTTCCTGCAAATGGTTTCTGGGTCTCTTATTACTAGCCCTTAAATTGATCATCAAATGTCTAAATACATAAAGAATTGAAAGCGTATTTCTTCCTTTAGTGTTTACTTTGATACTTGAGATGAAGAAGCCTGTTACACTTTCATCAGATCTTTAAAAATCTATGGTTTGTTTAATACAAGGAGCAACTGGAAAAGTAGACCTAAATGACTATACAATTTAGTCATTGACACAAATTTTCATTATCCACACTGTCCCGATAAATGTGATTCAGCTCAAAAGAAGGTAGCAAGGATGAGGAAGACAAGATGCAGGCTCTGACACGGTGAACTAAAAGACCATTGAATACATATTATATATCCCACTTAGGATACTTTTCCCTTTCTTATTCTAATGGGAGCTTTTTTTTTTTTTGGCTATTTAGTTTATGTGAAAATATTGTTGAACCAATTTACAGTTCTGTAACTCTGGGGTGGGGGGTGAGAAATTCCGGGGCAAAATACCTTTGAAACAAATGAGTCAAAGGAAGAAATAAAGTTAACAAACCCCTTTATTTATTTCAAGCAGTAGTCCTGTCTCTTGACCAGGATGCAGCAGAAGAGAGCTCCCCAGTCCACATAAGCCCTGAACGCCTTTGTAATTACCTATTGATATATAGATGGTAAATCTCTCCACCCCTTGGAAACACCTATTGATATGTAGACGTACTAAAGCCAGGTGAGAGATTCTGGAAATATTGCAATTTTACTCACAAGTTCTATAGTAATATATAACAATGCCAGTCTTAAATCCTGAGTAATGTTATTTTCCAAAGTGCATTCTTGATAACTGCAAAATACATATTTCTATCCCCCTTTTCTCTTTCATTTTGACAGCCATATTTCAAAGTGCACAATGTTGTACAGACACCTCTGATTAACTAAAATCTAAACTGAACTCATTACTTTCTCCCAAAAGTATCTGCCTTTTCTTGTTTTATATCACTGCAAATGATGTCAGAACTGTCTGCTTCCCCAAGCTACAAGCTTCAAACTCAGCCTCAAATGTGAGCAGTCCCATTTCTCACAGAGGCAGTCAATCGAGTTCTATTGCTTTTATATGATGATAGTCTTTCAAATATTTTTTGCTTTCTCTAGCTAATGTTATCGCTTTACATCTGTCTTTTGTAAACTCCCAACTAGTACAAGACAACAGCATCTTCAGTGATACCTTTTTATCCTCAAGCATCTTTTACAGTCAGTAAAATGACCTTTGTTTTAAAAAAGAAAAAGATTCATTTTAAAAGTTAAATTTCTATGGCAGAGGGGGAAGGGGAATAAAGGGGCAAAACATTCTGAATCATAATATAAGTTGATGACAGGGATAGTAGTACCACATGGAGAGTATAGTCAATGATTCTGTAACATATTTCCATGCTGACACTAGTGGGGATGAGGATTTAATATTATGGGTAACTGTTGAAGCACTCTTTTATACATTTGAAACCAATATAAGACTGTATAACAATGATACTTCAATAAAAAATAAATTAAAAAAACATTTTTTAAAAAATAAGAAAAAGTCAAATTCTTCCTTAATAAATTTCATCAACCACCAATGATTACTGAAAGTCAAATTCCTAAGCAAAGACATTCAAGCTCTCTACAATCTAATTCTTTTTACCAGATTTCTCCATTACCTATCTTACTTCCAGTATGCAAGTCAAAGCTCTTTCAAAGAGCCCCTACATAAGTGTCCTGCTGAACTCCAGCCCCAGTTGGACTTACACGTATATGACATCTTGAAGGTCCCAGGCCCTGGTCAAGCTACTAGATAGAAGCAGTGCAGAACAAGCAAGACCAGTCCAGCTAAGACCAGTCGGTCCCAGAGAATTGTGACAAATAATAAATGGCAGCTATTATTTTAAATGACACCCCAGTAGATAGATAATGGAAATGGTTAATAAGTCTCCAAAAAGGCTTCATTAACTATGCATTTATGTATAATATATTTACATATAATGTACTATGTTCAATCCAAACAGGCTTCCAATTCATGAATATTCCTCACCTCATTCAAAATTCTACCTTTAAACATTTATTTACATTTTTACCTCTAAAGTCTATGTATTTATTTTTAGAATGAAGGGAGTATTTTCTATAGTCTTTGCCTAGGAATTTTGAAACCTAGAATTTAAACTAGGTTTAGTATTATGTATTAGAACTAAGATTTGTTTTGTTAGAGGAAGCAGGTTTTCTAACTATTCTCTTGTCAAATGTTCATTGTTCTTACTCAGTTTTTATTAAGAAGAAAAAAGAAACATAAACAATGAACAAATAAAAACAGCAAATATTAAACCTGAGTCCAAAGAATACACACACATTCTGCTGGGAATTCAGACAAGTGAGAAAATAATTATGGTACAGTGTTAATCCTGTAAAACTATAAGAGGATTGTTATAGGAATCAGTAGGCAAGTATTCAAGTCCTAAACGAATCAGAGTGATGGACAGCAATGGGAATAATTTCCAGTAAGAAGGAAACTATTTCATTCTGAAGGACAAGGAGAGAGTCAGGCAGAAAAAATGAGAATACGTGTATTTTCTGACACAAGGATTAATAGATAAAACCTAAGGATCTAATCTATGAAATATTTTAGTATAATTTGAATATGTGCATTTTGGATGTCTGGCCATGACCAGGGTTAGAAATGTCGACAGGGAGCAGGATAAGATATCTATGTCCTCAAGAGGCATTTCAATTCCATTCTTCAGGTGATGAGGACAGGGAGACTTTTACGTTAATTATTGATGTTACCAGATTACTCTTTTACAAAGATTTCACTGGAAACAGATAGAGAAATTGGTATAAGGGCAGTAGGGATGGGGGTTGCTGTAACAGGTAGGTGAATAATGCAGTAAAGCAGATTAAAATTTATATTCACACAGTATAAGTGTGTGTATATAGGTATTGTGATATTGGGCACGGAGATAAAGTGACATATGAATAACAGTTTTGTAGAGGTGGTATTTAAAGGGCTTGGTATCTGGAATTATGACTGTAAGAAGTTAACAATGGCTTCTAAATTCCTGCCAGGCACGATGGAGGGAACTTTGATACTGTTCCCCAAGAAATTGAGTTTAGAAGAAATAAGCATAGTATAGGTGAAAATATTAATCTGAAGTGACTATTGGGTATTTGGTACAGATTTTAAATAGAATAAAGCTTTCTACGCTACCACCTTTATTTTTCTACCTTTTTTCTATTTGATCAACCAAAAAGTTATATATATATTATACATATAAATATATATATGCATATTGTAGATATATTTTAAATATTTTATGCATATATTATGTGTATATATATATGTATATACATATATATGCATATTAATATATGTGTGTGTATGCATGTACAGATAGATAGCATTATGTATTAGATGAAATATTATGTTTGGGTTATAAAATTAAGTATACACTTATTTCTGCCTTACATTTGTGTTCCTAACCTCTTGTCTGCCTCCACAGTTTAAGATTATAGGAAGAAATTTCATTAGCCATAGGTAGATGGTGCTTCACTTTTCTTTGCCAAAAGATTTACTTATAAAAGGATACAATCAATAGCATCAACTTCATATTGGAATTATGTTAGGTGGCAGGGAGAAGGGCATGTCTGTCTTTCATAAATAGAAAATACCGTCAGAGGGCTAGGCCTTATCCAATATGCAGTTCTTGTGAAAAGATGAAGTGATAACAGGGCTGCTCACACAGAGAAGAGGCCATGTGAACACAGAGACTGCAAGCCATGGAGAGAGACTCCAGAGCAACAAATCCTGCCAATCCCCTGGTCTTGGACTTCTAGCCTCCAAAACTGAGAAAAAAAAATGTTGTTTAATACCATCCAGTCTGTGATATTTTGTTATGGCAGCCCTAATTAATATAACTCTTCCTATTTGGAGGAAATAATTCAAAGAACCTTGGGTGTTCTATCCCCTAGGAAATAAATTAAATCCTCAATTACAGTATACTCATAACTGTTTTACTCATAGGCCATATCTCTCTAGTCAAACCAGGGTTCATGAATTCTGTGTTCTCTTTTTCTCCCCTCCCTGTGCTAAGCACACATGTCTTATCCCTTAAAGAAGGCTGGTCATACTTGTTTATGCTGCTGCTCAAAGAAATGAACTCAAGCCTGTCTTTCAAATGCATTTATTCTCATTTTAAAACAGCATTAATTGGGAAACCTTACCCAAACAGTATTCCCTGATGCTTGTTTGTATCAGGGGAAACTGCACTTGGAATATTGGATACTGGGAATTTTTTTGGTGATTTATAAAAGCATTATATATTTGCTTTCTTTGTTTATTGACTCAAAGAAATTTAGAAGGGAAATAAATATTCAATACCATACCTCAACCCACTAAAAGTAAATTGTATTTCCTACTAAAGTATCAGCTAAAGGAGGTCCACTGTAAAAATACAGCATCTATTTTCCATGTGCTCATGAATGAAGCAAAATGCCTGGTTAGACAGAATTTGGCATATCTTTAAACATATAACTTTCTAGTGCTTAATGTTGAACTTTTTTATTAAAATGTCAAATTGACTTCAGTCTGGCCAATTACCTGATTGCTTTGTACACTCACCACAAAATTTTATTGTTAAATTAAAGATCTTACTTTTTAAAACTAAAAGAGTTACAAATTACTATATAGTATAGCTTTCAAGAGTAGGTTCTGAAATCAGAGTGGATTAAACTGGAACTCTATAGGTCGAGAAATTACTTTATTTGTGCTATTAAGTTATTTACACAATATACTGCATGATTAAGGGGATGAACCTGAAAGACTTCATTGTATTTAAAAATAAACTATAGGTGAGGAAGGATTAAAGATGGCAGAATAGGAAGGCAAGAGGGAAACCTCCTCCCAAAAACACACGGAAAGAGGAAAATATAGCAAATGCATCTAGACCTGAAAATGACCTGAAGACTGCAGAACAGATCCCTACACCTGAGGGGATGAGAGGACCATGCATAAAAGGGTGAGGCAGCAAAACTGAGACAGAGCAGGACCAAAACCTTTCTCTTACTCAGCCTACAGGCAGGAGAAAGAGAGGAATGGGGCAGGGAGGGGTGGGAGCCCAGGAGGGCTGCACACCTGGCCCTACAGACCTGCTCTGGGAGCACGAGCCCACGTTACACTGGGTTCTGGTGATCATCAGGGCTGGACATCAAGTCAAGTGAAACACTCTGGAAGGCTGAGATTCCAGCCAGTGTGGAGGTCAGATATGCTCTACCAGTCCTGAGACCCAAAGCAGAGGTGACAGTTTGAAAGACTTGCCAGCAGTGGAAGGGGACCAGAGGGGTCGGACAGGACTCTCTCCAAAGGAGAAAGGGTAGGTGGAGGATACTTTCCCAGCCTCTCCTCAGTCCAACAGATTGGGAACTCTCAGGAGCTCCAGACACTCCATCCTCTTGGTGGCAACACAACCCTGAGGGTCCTCCCTGCACGCTAGTGGCAGATAACACACTTGGCCCAGTGGCAGCATCAGACTTTGCTTCCTGGCAGGTCGAGGGAGACTCTCCCAGCTTGCTTGGCTCCATTTCATCCCAACCAGAGAGGTGCCTGCAGGAGCCAGCCCAAGAGTTCCTTCCTCCCTGTGGGTGTCCAAACCCATTGCTGCATGTCTGGCCAAGGTACATCATTCCACCCACCCCATTAACCCTGCAGCCCTACCATTGTTGCAGGTGAGGCAGAGGGTGACCCCAAACACAGCAAGCTCAACAGAGATTACTGAGCTGATCACAGGGCAACAGCTCAAGCATACTGCCCATCCAGACACAGACCACCAGAGAAGCCAGATAAAAAGGTAGCCCCTCCCGAAGCATACTGACACCTGGGGCCCTGCAAAATAGTACCAGGAACTAGAAAGTAAAGAATCTTGAGCTGGGCACCAGAGCACACATTCTTCTTAAAGCTATTACTCTTTAGACCAGAAAACATTGCAGAGGCATCTAAATCAAAGGAAGAAAAACAAAATCTCTAACAAAACAAACAGGCAGAGGAATTTGATCCAAACAAAAGTACAAGACAGAACACCAGAAAGAGGGCTAAATGAAGCAGAGATCACTAATCTTCTTGATAAAGATTTCAAAATAAAAGTCATAACCATGCTCACAGATTTCAAAGAAAAATATTCAAGATCTCAGGGAAGACGTCAACAAAGAGATAGAAAAACCTGAAAAAGAGTCACTCAGAGCTGAAGAATACAGTATGTGAAATAAAACATACAATGGAGGGATATAAAAGTAGATTAGATCATATAGAGGAGACAGTAAATGAAATAGAAATTAGAGAACAGGAAAACAAAGAAGCTGAGGAACAGAGAGATAAAAGGATCTCTAGGAATGAAAGAATGATAAGAGAGCTATGTGACCAATCCAAATGAAACTATATTCGCATAATAGGGGCACCAGAAGGAGAAGAGAAAGACAAAGGAATAGAAAGATGTTTTAAGGAAATAATTGTTGAAAACTTCTCCGATATGGGGAAGAAAATAGACATTCAGGTCATGGAAACACAGAGATCTCCTAACAGAAAGAACCTCGGGAAAACAACATCAAGACATATTATAATTCAAGGCAAAGATCAAGGATAAAGAGAGTGTGATGAAAGCCAGAGAGAGAAAAAAGATTACCTATAAAGGAAATCCCATCAGGCTATCATCAGACTTCTCAACAGAAACTCTACAGACCAGAAGGGAGTGGCCTGATATATTTAATGAACTGAAACAGAAGGACCTCCAACCAAGAATGCTCTACCCAGCAAGATTATAATTTAAGTTTGAAGCAGGGATTAAACAATTTCCAGATAAACAAAAGTTGAAGGAATTCACCACCACTAAAGCAGTCTGACGTGATATTTAAAGGGATTGCTGTAGATGGAAATGACCCCAAAGCTAAATAGCTTTCACTAGTGAAAATAAATACACAGTAAATGTAGTAGACCAACTAATTAACAAGAAAGTACAAAATTAAAACAAAACAAAATAAGCAAAATCAACTGTACACAAAATCAGTGAAGGGATACACAAAAAGTGCAGATTAAGAAATCTAATATGAAATATGTGAAAGAGGCAGAAGAAGGAAAAAAAGTATATTTACATTGTGTTTGAAATAGAGTAATCAGCAATTTAAAATAGGCTATTGCATAGTAAAGAACTATCGAACCTTTGGTAACCATAAAACTAAAGCCTATAATAAATACACACACACATACAAACACACAAATTCATTAATTTAAAAAAGAAGAGAGAAAACCAATTACAACACTAAAGTAAACCATCAGTAACAAGAATATAAGAGAAGAAAGGAACAGAGAGGAGCTATAAAAAAAAAATCCAGAAAACAATTAAACTGTGATAAGTACATATCTAAAAATAATCACCTTAAATGTAAATGGACTGAATGCACCAATGAAAAGACATAGAGTGGCAGAATGGATAAGGAAACAAGACCCATCTTTATGCTGCCTACAAGAGACTCATTTCAGACAAAAAGACATATACAAACTAAAAGTGAAGGGATGGAAAAGATATTCCATGCAAATAATAGGGAGAAAAAAAGCAAGAGTATCAGTACTTATACCACACAAAATTGATTTCAAAACAAAGACATAACAAGAAACAAAGAAGGACATTACATAATGATACAGGGTTCAGACCAACAAGAAGATATAACCATTATAAATATCTATGCACCCAACACAGGAGCACCTAAATAGACTGCAACACATTCACTTTAGGAGACTTTAACACACCAATCACATCAATAGATAGACCAGACAGTAAATAAATAAGGAAACAGAGGCACTGAACAATACACTAGATCAAATGGATGTAACATATATCTACAAAATTCTCCATCCAAAAGCAGCAGGATACACATTCTTCTCCAGTGTACATGTAATGTTCTCCAGAATAGAACACATACTGGGCCATAAAAAGAATGTCAATAAGTTAAAAAAGATTGAAATTGTATCAAGCAGCTTCTCAGACCACAATGGTATGGAACTAGAAACAAATTACACAAAGAAAACAAAAAGACCTATCAACACATGGAGGCTAAACAACATTGATCTAATTAATCAATGGATGAATGAACAAATCACAGTAGAAATCAAGCAATAGATGGAGACAAATGGAAACAAAAACACAACAGCTCAAAATCTGTGGGCCATGGCAAAGGCAGTTCTAAGAAGAAAGGACACAGCAATACAGGCTCACCTCAAGAAACAAGAGCAATCCCAAATAAGCAGTCTAAAATCACAATTAAATAAGCTAGAAAGAGAAGAAGAACAAATAAGGCCCAAAGTCAGTAGAAGGAGGGACATAATAAAGATCAGAGAAGAAATAAATTAAATAGAGGAGACTAAAACAATAGAAAAAATTCAATGAAATCAGGAGCTGGAATTTTGAGAACATAAACAAAATAGATACACCCTGGCCAGGCTTATCAAGAAAAAAAGAGAGTGTACACACATAAACAGAATCAGAAATGAAGAAGGAATAATTAGAAAGGATACCACAGAAATACAAAGAATTATTACAGAATACTATGAAAAATTATATGCCAATAAGTTGGACAACTTAGAAAAAATGGACAACTTCCTAGAAAAATACAACCTTCCAAGATGATCCAGGAAGAAACAGAAAATCTAAACAGACCAATTACCAGCAATGAAATCAGACTGGTAATCAAAAAACTCCCCCCAAACAAAACACCAGGTACAGACAGCTTTATAGCTGAATTCCACCAAACATTTAAGGAAGAGCTAATACCCACTGTTCTTAAAACATTCGAAAGATTAGAAGAGGAGGGAATACTTCTGAAGTCATTCTATGAGGCCAGTATCACTATAATATCAAAACCAGACAAAGACACCACAAAGAAAGAAAATTACAGACCAATATCCTTGATGAACATAGATGCAAAAATGATCAACAAATATTAGCAAACCAAATTAAAAAATACGTCAAAAAGATCATCCATCATGATCAAGTGGGATTTATTCCAGGGATGCAAGGATGGTACAATATTTGAAAATCCATCAGCATCATCCACCACACCAACAAAAAGGATAAAAACCATAGATCATCTCCATAGATGCTGAAAAAGCATGTGACAAAATTCAATATCAATTCATGATAAAAACTCTCAACAAAATGGGTATAAAGGGTATTCACCTCAACATAATAAAAACCATATATAACAAACCTATAGAGAACACCATACTCAATAGCGAAAAGCTGAAACCTTTTCATCTAAGATAGGGAATAAGACAAGGATGCCCACTGTCACCACTTTTATTCAGCTTAGTACTGGAAGTCCTAGCCACAGCCATCAGACAACACAAAGAGATAAAAGGCATCCATATTGGTAAGGAAGAAGTTAAATTCTCACGATTTGAAGATGACACATTATAAATAAAAAAACCTTAAGGAATCCACCAAAAAATTGCTAGAACTGATAACTGAATTCAACAAAATTGCAGGATGCAAAATTAATATACAGAAATCTGTTGCATTCCTATATAGGAGCAATGAATTGAAATCTATCCTATGATCATAGATAGGAAGAATTAATATTGTCAAAATGGCCATCCTGCCCAATGAAATTTACAGGTTCACTCCAATTCCTATCAAAATATGGCAGCATTCTTCAATGAACCAGAACAAATAGTTCTAAAATGGAACTAATAGTACATATGGAACTAATAGTACGTATGGAACCACAAAAGATCCCAAATAGCCAAAGCAATCCTGAGAAAGAAAAACAATTCTGGGGGATCCTGCTCCCTGTCTTCAGTTAAAATATTAAGAGATATATGTTACTAAAAGTAAATGGATTGGCCTCACTGCAGTTACATATACTGTTTTATTTATTGATTATCTTGAGTCAAATATTAGAGTAGGACTGGAGATTTTAAAAGTTATAATTAGGAAATAAAAAAGTTTGAACATTCTATCTTTAGGATGCTTTCTATCAAGCAAGGGAGATACACTTGGAAAAAAGTCATAGCAAGCATTATAACGAATACTATGAAATAAATAGGTACAAGGTGCTTCGTGATGGCAGTTGTAACTCTTGGAGAAGCTGCATATTTCAGAAGCTTAACACCAAGTAAGTAAGCGCCATGCCTTTCTCAGTTGGTATCTAATTAATTCATCCATTCAACAAATATCTGAGTATCAACAACTATACTAGGAACTATTTTACATGCTGGGGATAGAGCAATGGATAAGACAGATATCCTTCTCAGGTACCTTATCTTCGAGTAGTGCAGAGAGATAGACACACAAATGACATCATCTGGTTATACATATTTGTGGGTAAAATTGGAATATTTCCAGAATCTCTTGCCTCAGTGCATCTGCATAACAATAGGTGTTTCAAGGGGTGGAGAGAAGGGGTCCATCTCCATATCAATAGGTGATAATAAGGGCATGCAAGGGCTTATCTGGACCAGAGAGGTTGGGTGGAGCTCTTTTTGCGGCAACCTGTTGGAGAGAGACTGAATGATTGCTTGTGAGAAATAAACGGGTTTCTTAACTTTATTTCCCCCTTTGACTGATTTCTGTTTCAAAGATATTTTTGCCCCATGATTTTCCCCTTGGAGTTACAATATTATAAGAAGTTATTACTGGCATACAATGTTGGGAAGGAAAAGGAACGCCTCTGATATTTATTAGGAACTCAGATAATCAATGGCACAGTGCAAGGCAAAGGAATACAATTAAAAACATGTAAGGTGAGGTCTGTTCAATCTTTTGGACGTTGTGTGGCAAGTGGTTGTTATTTTGAAGGCATCGGGCAACTACTGAAGGGTATCGGTCAAGGAAGTGACTTAGTTAAATTTTTATTTTAAAGTAATTTCTTGGGCAGTGGTTCGAATCACAGGAGAAACTAAAATTAGGATGGACTTTTAGATAGTGTTGAGACAAAATTTATCTGAGTAAATTTGAAGATACAATTGGCTTTATTCAGAGATTCCTACTTAATAGGATGCTGGGCATCATCCCATCTAGCAACAGAGAAATAGGCCAAGGAGTTATACAAAATGCAAGGTCTTTATAGACAGGAGTGTGGGCAAAAAGCTATTAGCAAAGGAAAAGAAGGGATTGTTTCACTCAAGGTCACCTCTGTAGGGGAAATTACAGGGGTCTTATCATGCAGATGACATCATCTTTGGGGGTGGAATGGAGAGGGCTACCGTGACCTATGACCTCATTGGTGCTGGCCAGAAAATTCCTGGCTAAGACATTTGTTGGGGAGGTTGCAACTGCAGTTAGGCTAAGCATTTACCCCTGGTTTGGTGACTGGCCCAGCCCAGGTTCTTGGCCTGTGGCTTTTCATTTTAATAGCAGTGTGGTAGGAAGCCAAGGACACACAGTTTCTGTTGAGGCTTCGGGAATGTAGAAGAATCATAAGGTGCTTGGGTGCCTGAGATTGAAACAATGTAACAATGCATCCGCCCCCCCCCCCCCCCGGTGAGACTCAGTGATATGGAACAGCTTGCTGATCATAGTCATGGAGGCCCTTTAGTTTATAATAAGGTATCTGGGTAACCTTTACAGAGATAGATTAAAAAATAACTAGCATCCTGAATAAATCTCTAGTGACCTAATAGCTCCCACTGCAGTGGTTCCTGGGGCCTGACTCCCCCCTTACATTGTAGTGAATGTATAAAAGGCACGGCCCTGCTGCACTCCTTGTTCATAGCTTCCGCGGTTCCTGAAATAGTAGGGAAGAGAAGACAGAAAGAGAGAAAAAGACAAGGAAATACGAAGGGTGGAAGGAAGTGAGGAAGAAGGGAGAAAGACAGAAAGAAGGGCAGAGAGAAGGAAAAGGAAAAAAAAAAACAAAAAGAGCATGAAAGTAGCATGAATGCAATAGAGGGTGAATTTAAGAGCTCATAGCACAACATAAATACTTAATATAGGCCCTACAGCCAGAGTCCAGCCACCTAATCCCATTTGTCTATTCACTCCTGTGTGACCTTGGGTAATGTCTTCTTTTGTCTCAGATTATTTGTAAGGGAGGATGATAATAGACTATAACTCATATGATTGTTATTGGGATTGAATTAATTCAATTAATGCATGTATTTTTCTTTGAACAGTACCTGGCACATTAAGTGATCAGTAAATATTAAAAAAAATTAAAAAGCAGAATATGTCACTTTGGGGGGACATAAAGACACAGAAGAATGAGTTTATCATGATTTCAGATTTCTTGTTCAGTTAATGGACTGATGAGAGTAGCACCAGTTTACAGAGAGATTAAACAGGAGGTGGATTTGAAAGATGATAAACTCAGTGTTTAACAAGTTGATTTTTAATTACCTGAGGGACATCGTATTAAGTTTGCTCATTAGGCAATTGGATTTTTAATCAGGAATTCAATGAGGAGCTCTGCATTTATGATAAATATTTGTGAATCATTTCTGTGTAGAAGCAGATGAAGTCATTCATAACTGAAGCTGTTATCTAAGGAAACTATATAGATGTAAAAAAGATATAGATACACCTAATATATACAGAATTGAACAAAAAAAACCTGAAAAGACATAGTCTGATTCAAAGAAGTATGAAAGAAACATGTAAAGATACTAAGGAATAAAGATTTTCAGGAAAAAGAATGTTCAGTATTACCAGATTCTGACAAGAATATGAAATCTCTTCACCTCTGAGTCATCACTAGCAGAGACATTAACACCCATATTTCTCCTAGTGGGCTGTTTCAGTGCAGTCTAGGATTTTTCTATCATTTCAAAATTTGAGAGCCAAGTGCCAATCTAAAAGTCACTTCCATGTTCTTAGTTTTTGTTTTTGTTTTTTTTTACAGCAGCTCCCCACTTTTAGAATACCAGACCTCTATTAGTTTCCAATTGCTGCAATAAAAATTCCTCACAAATATAGTTGCTTAAAACCACACAAGCTTATTATCTTATAGTTCTCAAGGTCAGAAGTCTAAAATGAGTTTCACTGGACTAAAATAAAGGTGTTGACTGAGCTGCATTTCTTTCTGGAGGTTATAGAGGAGATTTCATATTCCTGCCTTTACCGTTCCCAGAGATTGCCTGAATTACTTGGCTTGTGACCTCCTTCCGTCTTCAAAGCCAGCAATGGCTAGAAGTTTTCTCACGATGCCATTTCTCTGATCCTAGTCTCTTTCTCCTCTTCCTCTTTGAGGATTCTGGTAATCCTTGTGATTACACTGGATCCAGATAATCCAGGATAATCTCCATTTTCAGGTCATCTGATTATTTCCAAATACAAGCTTAATTCCCTCTTGCCATGTAACATAACACATTGACAAGTTCTAAGGGTTAGGATATGGTTATTTTTAGGAGCCATGATTCTACCTACCATGGCATAACTCATGGCATATCTGAATGTAGTGCTAGGAATGTGATACTGACATAACCCAGATTACATTGTGTTGAAGAATGGATGGATGCTCAGGAATGGAAGACAATTTCTCTCCTCCCCTCCCAAGGTCATTGGTCTGGACCCTCCCATGGACTTCCTCCTGGAAGGTGCAGACAGGGAAGTGGAGAGCGCCCTGTGGTTGCAGAGAAAACAGAGCACAGAGCAGACTTCACTAGCTGGACCGGGAGAAGGGACTTGGGAAGCATGTGCGCTGTGGCCAAGGGGAACAGAGGGAGCCGTGTGCACGTTACAGCAATAACGTTAAAAATGTAATCTGGGTTATGTCAGTATCACATTCCTAGCACTACATTCAGATATGCCATGAGTTATGCCATGGTAGGTAGAATAATGGCTCCTAAAACGTTTCTCCCAACCCACCCTTTCCCTTGCCTTACTTCAGTTTCACAGGATTCATAGGGAAATTTGCTACCAGGGAAGAGAAACCCACTCCCCCTGCAACCTCCACAGCTACATAAGTGATACTTCAAATCATGTCCATAGGGTGGTTGTAGTGGCATGTGGGAAGTCTTGTAAATATGAATGTCATCCAAAATTTTAACCAAAACGTTGATATTTTTAAATCATAGTAGAGTCAATATATGTGTCTTATAGCAGATCAGCTAGCTTCTTTGCCGTTATTTTAACCAGATTTCTTTGTTTCTGTGCATTAAAAGTGCAGGCAGTAAAGATACCAGATCCTGATATGTAATAAACATGAGAAAATAAATATGGCACAGTAGTTAAGAGTATGAGCTCTGCAGTAAGATTCTTTCCAAAGTGATATCACACCACATTCACCAGAAAAATGATATTTAAAAGACCAGTATTCAGGTAGGGCAGGGACATGGGACAAACATCATGATTAACTTTTCCTGCCTGTGATGAAAAATGCTGAGATATAAACAGTACAGTAAAAACAAGAGGGACCCATCTTAAGGCTAAGATTCCATTTTCAAAAACAGAGAGTTGAAAAGTAAGATTCCTAACATAGTCTCTGGTAATCAGACAATAGCCCAACACCCTATCTGAAGGCAGGGCAGGCAGTCTTAACTGATATGTCCCCCTGCTTGAGGGTGACCACTATCTTGGAGAAGAACAGGATAAATGAATTCCTTGTGTTGGGTTTATTTAGCAGAATTGACTGGAGGACTGATAATAAAGGAAAGGAGGCATGGCATCTCTCACCAGAGATAAGCACCTGGAGACCACAGGTCAAGCCTATGCCCAACAACACCCCTCTGCCCTTTGGCCCGTTCTTGAAAGCCTTAAGAGACAGAGTCCCCAGACTTTCAGCGCACCTCCTCTCTGAGGGAGCCCGCACTCTTCTTTCTCTGAGTGTGCACATTTTTGCCTTAAATAAAGCTTTCTCACTGCTCAAATTATTGTGATTTGTCTCTTCGCTATTTCACTTTATTTCCAAGTCTCACTATGTCTCTGATTTACTCCTAAAAAGTGGAAAGTGCTGCTAAGAGCTCAGATTTGGGCCTGAATGTTTCCACTGCCTGGGTGACCTGGACGAAACTGCTGCAGTGCGATCTGCTCTTAGTAGCTGTAATTCCAGGGGGGAAATCCTGGGGCAAAATACCTCTAAAACCAAAATCAGTCAAAGGGAGAAATAAAGTTAAGAAACCCTTTTATTTCTTACAAGCAGTGGCCTGTCTTTCTCTTGACCAGGCTGCAGCAGAGCGCTCCCCCCAACCTCTCTGGTCAAGAAACTCTTAAATGCCCTTGTAATTACTTATTGATTAGATGGACTATTTATCTCCACCTCTTGGAAACACCTACAGATGTGCATATGTGCAAAGCCAGGTGAGAGATTCTGGAAATACTGCAATTTTACCTACAGTAGCCACCTGAAAATCTCCTTTCTTTGGGAAGTTCTCAGAACATAATCTCACTCCATCCTGCACTCTATGGCTCCCCCAAATCCTGGGGTGGTAGAGGCTAGGCCCATGTGTGCCGATCCAAGTGGACACTGGATCCAAGGCGACCCTGGCATCAGGAGTTGGTAAGGGAATCTGCCTTGAGAAATTTCCCTCTGCACTTGCCTGTTCTCTGCTATCTGCAAGGCAGCTGCCATTCCCTGCTGCTCTTGCTTTAATGAATTGCTTCTTTACCTACACTCATCTGACCTGCTCAAGAATTCTTTCTCATTCAAAGAACCCTCCCCCATCCAGGTTGAGGTTTCTCCTCATGCTTCACATAGTGAGCAGGGAGAGACCTCCCCAGACGCAGCTGCCCAGCAATAATATTATCAAGTGTTGGTGTGGATACTGGGCCACTGAAACTCTTACATACCACTGATGGGAGAGTAAGTCAATGTAACCATATTTATAAGCAAGTTGGAATTCTTTCAAACAATTGGAAGATCAATTTGCTGAACAAATGTAGAACCAAGGAAAAACTCCAATCCTAGATATAAGAACAGAATTGCCTATATATATATGTCAACCAAACTCATGAATGATGGTTTATCAATCTCATTTGTAATGGTCCAAGCTAGAGGTAATCAAATGTACCTATGTACATCAAAAGGTAAATAACTTGCTTTGCATTCATACCGTGGGATACTATACAAAAGAAGTTCATGTTATACACAACATGAAAGGATCTAACAAATATAACATTTAGTGAAAGTATAGTCAAAATAATGCCTATTTTCAATTCCATTTATGCAAAGCTCTAAAATAAACCAATTAAATAAATTAAACATCTATAGGGTGGTAAACTTTGGGAAGGAGAGGAGTTGACTAGGATGGAGTACAAGAGGGCCTCTATGAAGCAGCTGAAGTCTATTTCTTAATATGGGTGATGATTACTTGAGTATATTCATTTTGTGAAAATCTGTCAAGGTGTGTACTTAGGATCTGTGCACTTTACGTCTGCTACATGAATAAATTTAAAAAATGACATGACATAGTAAAATATGTAACTTTGGAAGTAGAGAGGCGGTAAGAGATGTTTGTGCCAGCTTGGTGTGAAAAAATACACAAGGCATTTGGTAATGGGGATAACTGCAGATAGTCATTTATTTTATTTTTTTAATTTCCAACTTCAAGATTAAAAAGAATTGGCAGTATTCAAAGAAAATTTTCAAAATCAGTCATTAGTTGATTGCTCGCATACTTTATTGAAATTGGAGAATATAAATGAGAAAACCAATTTGCTTGGAAAATTAATGTTATTTTAGCTTACAAACTAGGAAAATTTCAAAGTGGTCATTAGAATTCCAAAGAAGTTTTGATGCAACTAAATATAAGCTGTCATGTGCACAGATGTTCCTATAGTTTGCCCTATATTAAGTATAATTTTAGATTGTGATATATCTCCTCTTCAAGCAAAGGCTATGATCCCAAATGAAATGCCAGATGGCAAAAAGTTGTATCATACACTCGGGGAATCAAATCCCTGAATTTAGAGGGCTATGTTCAATAGGCCATTGTTATATTTGGCCTAGATTATTTAAATATTAGACAGGATGTAAAGCCCAGGCAAGAACTTCTTTAAAAGTCAGCTGAGTTTTTATATTATATAATTTCTAAACATGCAATCATTTTTTCCCTAATTCCCCAACTGTTTTCCTTTTAATTTACTGTGATTACCATATAACCATTCATTTCATCTCTTTTCCCCAGTTATAAATGCTGAAAAATTCATTGAGTTAAGCTCTGGGTCATTTCACAGTATTTACCTTTTGATTTCAAGTGGCTCTAGCAAGTATTTGGTTTTAAGTATATTTTGTTAAGGGATTTGGCAATTGAAGGATATCAAAATTTTTCTGGAATCTCTATGTAAAGCCAGCTTTAGCTCTGCCAAATAAAAATGATGAATTAATTTTGAAATTTAAGTATCCAATTTAAAATAATAAATCCCTTCTACTTCCTAGCGGAAGGGAACTGACCACTTATAAACACCTTCATAACCAAAAACATATACAAATGGAGTATGTCCGATATAAGACCAGAGTGCTTATTTTTATGGAAGGTGTACCACAGAAAACCATCCCAAACAACATTTTCTCCTGTGAAGTCAAAACAAAGAAACTCAATCACACACGTTTTGCTTATACAGTTTCTTCTGTAAAAGTAAACATAGAAAGTAATAAAACTGGTACTGACCAAAGACCAGCTCATTATTTAGGAAACTGATTCCTATAAAAAGAAGTATTATATTTGGAAAAGAACATCATCAGAAAATTTGGGTCCCAATCCACGTTTAATCATTAATTAACTCTGTGACCTTTAGCAACGCAGTCAAAATTTGGGTGTTTCTATTTCCTCCTCTCCTAGATATTTGCATTGCTGTTAATAATCCTTGTGATTCTGTTTACCACTAAAACTCCATAAATTAACTTGGAAATTCAAGAAAAGTATGTTTTTGAGTAATATTTTTAAACTTGTCCTTTATGCTATGTGTACATTGTAAATAACCAGATCTTTGGGTTTCAAGTGTTTTAGCATCAGATATCATCTTTAAAATATTTGTTCATAGCAAAAAGACAAAGAAAATAGATAACAGTTGAGCTGCTGTATTAGGGAGCTGGAAGTCTTAATCCCTGCTTGAACTTTCTCTTTTGATTCCTATACATAGAACTTTCTAGAAACTAAGGCTCTTTGGAAAACACTTCAAAATTGCTACACTAGACACTAACAATAAATGTTTTGGATTCTAGGATTATGGTATGGAAACTGAGAATATGGCATGTTATTACCTATTGTCAGTTTCTAGAGAACATTATTATCTGCCTTTTTTGTCTTTTACCTATCACCAACCACAATAATTGGCCATCATATATCAAGTAAACCTCTCTAATAATTGCACAAATGAGATACCTAAATTACATTTCAGTTTAATTAACTTCAACAAATCACATTTTCAAATGTGATATTTTTTACTTCTTCAAATATATAACATCATAGATGACTAGAAGTATGATATATATTATCAATGCAGACAGAATTTAACATGATTAATTTAGTTGTTAATGCAAATACATATGAGGAAACAAGTATTTTTGATAATTTTTCATATTAAAATCACTCATTTCTGCCTTAAGAAGATGCCTTTTATGCCAAACTTCTCTGATTAGCCATCATTGAGTAATGCCTGGTCAGAATATCATCTGGTATTTATAGAAAATGATAAAGAAGGCAATAAAAACAGGAATCAAGGAATTCAACAGGTTTTGGAATATGTGATCTCACTTTTTAATATGATTTTGAATGTAAAAATCAGTTATACAGATAGATGGAAGGATTGAATAAAATGCTTGAAACAGAATTTCTAAAATATTATGGTAGGAAATGAATGACTTTGTACATTGTATCTAATAAATTTTTATTTAACATTTCATGTAAAATTTTTAGAAAACTTAATTGAGTTATGTTCAAAGAAGAAAAAGGCCAATAAAATACAGAGAGGCAACATATAAAATATTAGAATTATGCAATTTAAGACAGGCAACAATTGTATAGGCCTCAAACAAGTTTAAATTTCTACAAAGTGTAAAATAAAAGCAAACAAGGTATTTCTTGAGCACCTATTATGTAATTTGAAATGTTTAAGGCCATACATTATGCATTTTTTCTTTAGGATTCTCTATCTTCCCCCAAATGAGGTAACAATCTATCAAATGATCGATGAAGTATCAGGCATAGTGAGATTGATTTTTTTCCATACAGTGAGGGGAGAAAGTAGGGAGAATACTGTGGAAGTTGGTGAGTCTTTTGTGAGGATGGATGGCTCTGTGCACTGGGTTATATTAGTGTACTATGGCTGCCAAACAAAATACCACAATTACATGGCTTAAAAAACAAGAATTTAAGTTCTCATGGCTCTGGAAGGTAGAAGTCTGAGATCAAGGTGTGAAAGAGTTGGTTGCTGTTGGGAGCTGTGAAGGAAAAATCTGCCCCATGCCTTTCTCCTTCCTGGGGCTTTGCTCTCAGTCTTAGGCATTCCTTGGCCTTTTGTGCCTCATCCTGATCGCTGCCTTCATCTCCACGTGGAGTTTTACCCTGTGGGTGTATCTGTGTCCAAATTTCCTTTTTTATAAGGACACCGGTCATACTCAATTACTCCTATATGACCTCATCTTGGCTAATTACATCTGCAATGACCCCATTTTCAAATAAGGTCACTTCTAAAGTACTGAGGATTAAGATTTAGCATAATGAATTTGGGGAGGACACAATTCAACCCATTATACTATAAAATATCAGCCAGACACAGAAATGAAAGAATTATGAGAGAAGATAGCAGAAGAAAGTAAAGAGTATTAGAATAAAACAAATAATATGTTCTAGGATAATCATCTTTCTGGTGGTAGTCTTCCTGCTTGTAATTGCAACTCACAAGGATAATGTACTTGGAGAAAATACAGTATAGTGAGCTAGTGATTAAAAAAGAAAAAACAAACAGTGGGACTCAGAGAAGAGTGCCTGGTCCAGACTAGAAAAATGGCCAGCACAATGTGAGGGAAGGCTCACTACAGCCATCTGCAATGCCAGTGAAAGGGAGCTTGGCAGAACAGCTGTACCATTTAATAAGCCCAGACAAACATGTCATCAGTAAAATCATTACGTCTTGGCCATGGTACCCTCGTGGAGATCTACAGAAGACTTAGTAACCTGGGACATCATTTAGGGCAGCGAATTGTCAAGGAAAAGTTTAAACTTGAGCACAGATGTCTAACCAGCTCATGAAATGAAACCAAAGGAAACTTCATCTAAGGTATTCAGTGATTAAAGATTTGCAATGGCTAAGAAAGTAATTCAAATGAAATAGAGAATATCTCATGGTAAGGGCCAAAAAATACTATACTAATTTAGCATCTGGACTCTGAAAAAAGGTAAAGAAAATCTGAGTGTACTGTAGAAATTTGGAAAAGTGAAAAGTACAGAAAAATAGCCTAATCAGAACTGATATTTAATAGCTAGAAAAAAATATGAATTCATTTGTATCATTTATGAGCTCACAGAAAGACCCATACAGTTTAATAATTGAAATTGTATATTTAGCTCAGCATTACTTGGTTATATTCACGTAACTTTTATATTTCTGAGTCATTTACTACACATGAATTAGTGTATTTAGTTTTTCAATACTGAGGGTTGATTGTCAGTTGCTATATATAATAGTTTCCTTCAGCCGCATGGAGAGCAAACATTTTACAGAGGACCTTCCTAGCCAGCTGAAGAGATTGACAGCAAACGAAGATAGCTGTGTGTATGCATCCTGATGCGAAGTCTGACAGTTTACGGATCACTTAAATAATTTACTTAACCAACTGTCCAAAAAGGCATCTAGCCCCAATTAGGAATAGCAATTTACAATGAATTTAGAACTTACATGGAGTTCATCTTTCCCAGATGATGTGTGACCAATGATCTCACTTACATAGCAGACAACAGCTTCTTTGGGCAAATTCATCAAGCAGATATTCATATTAATCCTGTAATTCTCTAGATAAGCCCAAAACCTGTACTGTTGCCTACTAAAGGAGAAAACAGTAACACTGACAATTAAATAGACTGAATGTTTTATGACAAATTCCTTAAAATTCTATGCTTTCTTTGATAATGAAAATTTAAGAGTAGCTGTCATTAGATGCAAATAACTGGGAAAGATATAAAAGGTAATGGCAGTTGTGAGAACTTCTAGACCTTAAATATTCAAATGGCTTATCTGGCTGATTCTTAGACTCAAACTATTCCTATTTTTGTATTTATCTATAAAATTCAAATGATAATATAATGCCACACAAAGGTTACTATGAAAATTAACTGAAATAACAAAAATTTAGAACAGTGCCCGTCACAAAGGAAGCTTATACATGTATTAACTTTTATTACTATTCTTTACTTAGTAAAGTAAATGGTACCCTATAATAAAGGCCAAAGATCAGAGCTTGATTTTTTATGATTATATGCTTCAAAAATATGCTAAAAGTGTTAATCAGGGTAGCATACATAGACGTGGACATTTTACTTTTGATCCAGCTAATTTATGCTTCCAAATTAATTTTATTTTGGTCACCTAGTCACAGCCTGGGTGTGTGAAATGGGCTATTTAGAGATTGCTTAAATATCAGCAGCAAGTATATTATGATATCATAAATTCACAACCAAACTAAAAAAAACTTTCAAAATCTTTTTATATATAATATATATAATAAAACCAATATTGGTAATTAAGTAAAAAGGCAAACATGGCCATAAATCTTGACCTGAATGGTAGGTGATCAACTTCCCTAAGGCATCTTTTCCTTTGAGCCATCAGTGTGCATCAATTTTCTCATCTGTGGACAGAAAAATAGCCCTTACTTATAGGACACCCTGCCTTTAAAAGTAATACAAGTTGATGTTTATATCAAATATGTGGTCAGAACCAAGGCGATGAGTTGATTAAGTACACTGTTAAGAGTGTGGCTTCTATTGTTGAAAAGCTTTGTTTCAGAATTTGTCTCTGCTTTTTGTTACTCTTTTAATTTCATCAAATAATTTAACTACCTTGAAAGCAAGTATTTGCAACAATAAAGAAAATGCTGAAAGTGAAGTAAAGCAAATAACAATGCCTGGCTTATGAAGGCAGTGTGGGATCTGAGAGATGAAATTTAAATTAATTGTCACTAAGTCAACAATACCTTTATACTTTTTATTGAAAGGTTAAAAGAATGACAGAAATAATCACTATTCTCATGGAACTTATAAAAGAGGTGTGCTTTTTTCCCTCTTATGAATAAAATGCTTAAACCTACATAATGTAGGCAAAGTGTGTAAAAGTTTTAATAGGACTCAGATTCAAACACTTTTCTAATCATTAGAGTTCTGAAATATATAATGACTACATACATATACAAACATGCTTCAAAATATGCTATTATCTATTTGTGCCCTGCAAAATTATCAAATACTTTTGGCTCAAGTTATGTTTGAAAAGGAAGAGAAGAGATGAACCTTAGAAAAACAAAGTATAATTATCTTCATTTGAAATTTACAGTATATTGAAGTTAAAGTTCTTTTACTGGGAAAACCCGAGTTATTTTATTCCTGCAGTTCTTCTGGATCTTTTATACTTCATCCAACATACTTATAACAGAATTAAGTTCTTCCTCTCGCATTTGTGAGTGGTAATAAAATCATTTTTAAATACTTTGAATCCAAGGAAAATTAAAAAACGGAAAGATTAAAAAGTATGTAATGTTGTACCCAAAGTATGACTGCTTATCACCACTGGTATGACATTTTTATCTGGCAATTCAGAAGGAATGAAATCTTTTTGCACAAGCCCCATTGTGTTCTGGTTATGTCATTTCACATTCTATCTTTTGAAATTTCAGACATCTCTATGGTTTTTGAAATTAAAAAGAAACTTCTAGTTCATCAAGAACATTTGCAGTTCAGGGCTGCTGGATGCCAGTGTTTTGCTCCTCCCTTCCTGGGGTCCGAGGGCACAACACGGGAGAGAACCTCCTTCAGCCCGTGTGATTGCTTTAACTTAATGAACCATCGTCTGGAGGAAGAGAGACCTGAACATTTGCATACATCTGGGCCCAGATAACATGTTGTCGCAAAACTGATTAATATTCATATTTTAGGAGGCTGTGATTAGCTGTATTTACATCTTGGAGCTGGTGGAAGAGTAGAAAATGTGGTATTTATTATTCCTCTCTTGCATTAATTTGAAAAGACCATTTACCAATGTCATAAGCTGTGTGAGCGGTATCTCTGAAAAGTTTAATGTAAAAATGGATGCTTTTCTTCTTTTTCTTCAGGGTGAAAGAGGGTACATAAGCACACCTGATGATTTATTTTGCAGATACTTTAAATCCTATTTTTATGATGTATTTTTGATAAAAAGAAAAGAAACATATTTTATGATAAAAGGAATCAGCATGTTTCCTATTAAGATTGATAGAGCCCTGAGAACATTTTCAATCTTATATTTTCTGAAATAAAATTGTACATTGTTTTCTGTAATTCTGTTCAAGTCTAAATAGAGAGTGGATACTTTGATTTAAATAATTCATCTACACCAGAGTCATCAGGAGAAAACTTTTGATTCCACAAATCTGGCAATATAGAGAAATGATAATTCTTTTCTAAGCACTATAGGTGTAGTTTTAAAGGGCAGTTTAAAACATGCTCATTCAATAATCCTTTTTCTAAACAGAACAATTGGAATCAAAACAATCGTTTTTTTCCCCTTACCAACTATGAAATCTCTAAAGTGTAATATTTCCCTTCCCCTACCTCTCTCCTTCTGTTCCTCCCTCAAACACATATATGCACACACATGTGCACACACACAAATTCAGAACTCTAAGTTACATAACTTTAATAGTGAGATAGTGTACAAGAAGATAGCTTTGAACAAATCCATTTCTATAATAAGACCATACTTTTCCTCTATCCATATATCTTTTAGTATAATTAGAACAGCCTTTAGTGAGGATAAATTACATATGAATGCATTCATTTTTTACATATACCACCAGTGTTTCTCAAAAGGTAATGTACATGCAAATCACCTAGGGATTTTGTAAAAATGCACATTCTTATTCAGCTGGCCAGTAGGGAGCTTCCTGCTGACAAGCTTGCAGTGTTTTAGATGCCGCCATCTGAGGACTGTGCTAGTAGAAGAAAGTGCTAGACCATTTACTCCTCCCAATAGTCTGCGGAGTAGGTATGACTAGCATTAGTATCTTACAAGACCATGACCACTGAGAGTTTAAGCAATTTTCCCAGGGAAAATAAGGTAAATAAAATAAAAAAACAGCAAGGTGTGTAATGTACATTCGCATCCAGGGAGTTCGTCTCTAAGCTCCCTCACTTTTTATCCCAGATGTCTGGCAGTTAATTAAGGCTAAGTATCGTGCCACGTATTTACATGGGTAAGGCAGAGAGACAGGGAACCTGGGACAGAGAAGCAAGGGCAGGAGCAAGCGCAGCCTAGAGGGGAGAGGGAGGAAAGGGGAACAGAAAAGGCAAAAAACAAAATACCAAATTTATGTTGAAGCAGACGTGCTACTATTCCCTGTCCACTTTAAAAAATCAAAAGCTGTAGTAGAGCCACCAATAATTACATGAAGAAACATTTGCTTGAACATCTCTGACAGTGACTAGGAAACTGAATTTGTCTAATTAGGTTTGTCCTGCTTCTGTTTCCTGAAAGAGATTATTGATTATCACTTACAGACTGTTTGGGTTTCATTTAAGCTCAAGCTAAAGAGAGATTCCTGGGAACAGAAAGATCACATTAAGGGCAATTTTCAAAGGCTATAGTGAGATTGGTTCACCACCTTTTTAAATTAGTTTTGGAGATAACACTCACTTTCATTCCTTAAATTATAATCATTTCCACTTTATTGATATCACAGACTCAAGTTCTGTATATATATATATACAGTTATACGTTAAGTCTGTTAAAGGTGAAACAAAAGACTGGGATGATATGAGTATTATCAATACATTTTTCATTTAGTCAACAATCATTGAGTGCTTTCCACCTGTCAGATACTGGGTATTCTAAATATATGCTGGGTATAGAATGGTTGCAAAACAAACCAAACATGAGAAAATCACCCTTGCCTCATGATGCTTATGCTGTAGGCGGAGGATAAACAACTGACAAATGTATAATAAAGTGTCAGATAATGATAAGGAAGGAAAAAATGCAGCCATAGGCTAAAACTGTTGGGAAGAAGATATTTTAGACTGAGTTTTCAGGGAACACTTGTGAAAGCAGGCATCAGAAGAGGAATCTGAATGAAGTGACAGAGGAAGCCAGATAAATATCTGGAGGAAAAGCGTTCTGGGTCTAGGGATGCAAGTGGAAAGGACCAATGCGCGAAATACCGTACTGTTTCTGAAGAATATCAAAGCGTTCAGTGCGGGTGGAGAAGAGGGAAAGAAGAGCAGAGACAGGAAATCAGGTGACAGAGGTGACTGCAATAAAGACTGGGCATTTTTCTAAGAGTGATGGAAAGCATTGGAAGGGTTTCAGTTGAGGGTAACATGAACTATTCTAATTTCAGAGTTTAGACTCTGCTATTAGAGAAATCCACTCAGGCAGCATACTTGAAGTTTTTTGTTTTTCTCCCTTCAACCATGACTGCTTACATGAGTGTGAGAGCAGAATAAGTAGAGTAGTAAATTTAATCAAGTAGTGTTTTTATTGATCTTATTAGAAATATTTCCATATATAATATATACACACATATGTATGCATATTTTTATATACACAAATTTAGCCTATTACCTGCTTACTTCTAGAGAAATGCCAAAATAACATGCTATACATTTCTTTCACAGATGGAAATTTTAATTTAGAAAATATTCATATATTTACTCATTTAAAAAAAAGAAGGAAAGTTGAGCATTTTCTATGTGCCAGGAATAGTTCTTGGTGCTGGGGGTTACAATAATAAACCAAAGACAAAAGTTTGCCTTTACATATGTTTATATTTTAATTAAGGTATAATTAAATTATGTACACATATAAACATTAATAGGAAAGGAACATTGTGAAGAAAAGAGAGAACATAGTAGATGTTATTAAGGGTATTTAAAATAATATGTTACCTAGGACAGGAAGTGGGGGGTATTCAAAAACAGTGATGAAAATTTATGAATTATTACATTAAAATTAGAAAAGTGGTAAACAGGATAGAGTTAAAAACACTTGATGAAAGGAAATAAGAATTGATGAAATAATGTAATTGGAAATCCAACATACTCATTTTGAATGCATCCCAGAGGTTCACATGCTTGCTACAACCTTACCTCCCCCTTTTTTCTCTGTTCTGTTAATTTCCAAATACCATCTTGGTCCCCACCAGCACGTGGGACCAAGTCACTCTATTGTTTCTAAAAAATGTCCCATTAATGTGTTTGTGTTAAATACTAGTATCCCAAAAGCAAAGGTAAGATTATTGACATATAAGAAGGTTTTCTATAGACAGTCATGTCATCTGTTAACAAAAGATAGTTTTATGGCTGCCTTCCCAATCTTTTACTTTTGATTCCCATTTTTTGCCTTACTATATTAGCAAGGATTTCTAGTATGATATTGAAAGGGAATGATACTTGCTTTGTACATGGAATTAGTGGTGAAGCTTTGAACTTCTCCCTTTTAAAAATGGTATTAGCTGTGGGGTTTTTATAGTCCTTATCAAGTTGAGAAGTTCTCCACTATTCCTAGTTTTATGAGAGTTTGTATCATAAGTTGGTGTTATATTTTGCCTTTTTGCATTTTTTGATATGATCATGTGATTTTTTCTTTTTTAGTTTGTTGATATGATGGTAATATTAATTGATTTTCATTGAACGAGCCATGCATACCTGGGATAAATCCCACTTGGTCATGGTGTATTATTCTCTTTATAAATTGTTGGATTTGATTTGCTAATATTGTGTTGAGAGTTGTTTACAACTGTGTTCGTGAGAGATATTGGTCTGTTATTTTCTTTTCTTGTAATGTTTTCGTCTGGTTTTGGTATTACAGAAGTGCTGACCTCATAAAATGAGGTTATGTATTCCTTCCACTTCTGTCCTCTGAAAGAGAGTGCAGAGAATCAGTATAATTTCTTCCTTAAATGTTTGACAGAATTCACCAGTGAAACCATCTGGATTGGTTCTTTCTTTTTGGAAGGTTACAAATTATTGCTTCAATTTTCTTAATAGATATAGGCCTATTCAGATGATCTATTTCTTCCTGTGTGAATTTTGGACTATTGTGCCTTTCAGGGTATTGGTCCATTTCATCTAGGTTATCAAATCTGTGGTCATAGAGCTGTTCATGATATTACTTTATTATCCTTGTGTCCCCTCTTTCCTTTCTGATATCAATAATTTGTGTCCTCTCTTTTTCTTCTTTAGCTTGATTGGAAGCTCATTGATTTTATTGATATTCTCAAAAAATCAGCTTTTTGTTTCATTGATATTCTCTACTTTGTCTTCAATTCATTGATTTCTGTTTTAATTATTATTTCTTTTCTTCTGCTTACCTTGGGTTTAATTTTCTCTTCCTTTTCTAGTTTCCTGAGGTGGAAACTTAATTGATTTTTATTTTTTTTCTAATATAAAGCTCAGTGCTATAAATTTTTGTTCAAGCATTGTTTTCACTGCATCCCACAACTTTTGATAAATTATTTTCATTTTATTTCAAAAGAGTTTTAAGTGTCTCTTGATTTCTCTCTTGACCCATGTGTTATTTAGAAGTGTTTTTTTTAATCTCTATGTATTTTGGAATTTTCTAGTTATTTTTCTATTATTGATTTCCAGTTTAGTTCTCTTGTGGTAGAAGAACAGACATTGTGTGATTTATATTTTTTAAATATGTTCAGGTATATTTTATGGCCAAGAATGTGTTCTATTATTGTGAATATTCCATGAGAAGAATGTGTTTTCTGCTGCTGGATGAAGTAGTCCACAGATGCCAATTATTTCCAGTTGATGACGGGGTTAAGTTCACTTATGTCTTTACTAACTGTCTGCCTGCTAGATCTATCTGTTTCTGAGAGAGCTGTATTGATGTCTCCAACTATGAGAGTGGGTTCTTCTATTTCTCCTTGCAATTCTATTAGTATTTTTCTCATGTAGTTCAACATTCTGTTGTTAGACACAGGTTAAGAATTCTTACGTCTCTTTGGAGAATTGGGCCTTTTGTCATTATGTAATACTTTTCTTTCTTTGGTTATTTTCCTTACTTGGAAGTCAGATCTGTCTGAAAATAATATAGCTACTATTGTGTTAACTTTGTATATTTTTCTCCATTCATTTACTTTTTTTTATAATTTATTTTGGTATCATTAATCTACAATTACATGTGCAATACCATGGTGATTAAACTACCCCCTTCATCAGGTCCCCCCCACCAACCCCATTATAGTCACTGTCCATCAGCATAGTGAGATGCTATAGAATCACTGCTTGTCTTCTCTGAGTTGTACAGCCCTCCCCATGCCCCCCCAACATTACTTCTGCTAATCGTAATGCCCCTTTTACCCTCTTATCCCTCCCTTCCCACCCATCTTCCCCAGTCCCTTTCACTTTGGTAACTATTAGTCTGTTCTTGGGTTCTGTGAGTCTGCTGCTGTTTTGTTCCTTCAGTTTTTTGTTTCCTTTGTCCATTCATTTACTTTTAATCTGTATGTGTCTTTTTATGTTTAAAGTGGGGTTCTTGTAAACAAAATATAGTCAGGTCTTATTTTTTGATCCACTCTGACAATTTTCACCTTTTTATTGGTATTATCAATTGCGTTAAAAGTAATTATTTATATGGTTGAATAAATATCTACCATATTCATTCTCTTTTCTATCTGTTGTCCTTGTTCTTTGTTGTTATTTTTGTCTTGCACTCTTTTTCTGCCTCTTATGGTTTTAGTTTGGTGTTTTGTATGATTCCATTTTCTCTCATTTCTTAGCATATCATTTATAATTTTTTCTTTATAACCTTTTTATTTGTTGTCTGGAGTTTGGAATATACATTTATAACTAATTCAAGTATATTTTTAAATAACACCATACCACTTCATGGGTAATGTAAGTACTTTATAATAACAAAATTGTCCTATTTTTTTCCTCCCATTTCTTGTATTATCCCTACCACCGACTTCACATATTATAAGCATACATGCAACATGCATGTGCACACGAAGTATAGACATAAATATACGTAATCAGATACATTGTTTCTATCATTCTGAGCAAATTCTTCTGTTAGGTCAATTAAGAGTAAACAAAATAAATGTTTTTTATTTTATTTTCACTTATTCCATGTTCTTTTCTTTATGTAGATCCAGTGTGCTCTGACATATTTAAAAAATGGTACTTTTCCTCCTCTTTCTGCCAGAAGCCCGAGGAAACTTTTCTCTGATATTTACTATGGAAATCTGATCACGCTTCCAGAGGTAAATATCACTAGTGCATTGTGGACCCTCTAGGTCAGGGCCTTAAAAGTTCTTAAACGCTCCTTGTTGTCCACGCTGCGCCTACAATAATTCGTCACAGTCAGGTTTCCCTACCCTGCACCGGTTCCCCAAGCCAGTTCCAGTCGTGAGCTTCTGCTAAACCAGACTCCCTGCACAGTCTTGGGAGCTGTGGCTCACCCTGGGACCTTGCTTCTGTGACAGATGTAAGAAGACTTGTTGTTTTTTTTTTCAGTCTGATCAGTTTTTTTACTTATTAGGACAGAGTATTGATTTCCAAGCTCCTTATATATGGAACCAAAAACTAGAAGTCCTTATTCAGTCAAATAATTATTTTGTTTTAAAACTTAACCTAATGGAAGTTAGCTTAATGCAAACTCAATATAAGAAATAACTGCAAAGATTCTACCCCCTAAGTCACAGACTTAGATTTGACTTTCAACTCATATAACCATAAGTAGTTCCTCTTGCTGTTTCATGCCTCGATTTCTCCATCTATGACATTGGGATAATGATGGTATTTGTTTTAACAGGTAGCTATGAGTCTTATTAATGCGGAACAAAATGATAAAAGAAAGGATATGTGAATAGTTGCTGAGAGAGTAGATCTTAAAAGTTCTCATCCAGGAAAAAAGTATGGGGTTAAGGGAGTATATTTCTGAAATAAAAGTACACGTTTGTAAAGACAATGAGATGAGAGAATACATATTAAAAAAAAAAAAAGATCAGCTCAAAGATGTCCGCAAGGATCTGATTTCTTTCTGTTTGTCCTGCCATTCTCAGTCTGAGCATCAGTCAAGTCTGGATCCCTTTGGGCTCATAGGGTGGCTGCCCCTGGCTAGTAGGGCCACATACTGCCCTAAAGCTGGGGAGGGGGGAGAGAGAGGAAGAGGAGAAGGGGAAAGGGAGAAGGAAGAGCCAGAGAGACAGAGATAAGAGAGGTCACAGAGGAAGAGAGGAGGGAGAGAGGGGGAGAGGGGGAGATTTAAAAAATAAAGTGCAAATGGAGCAATGTAAGGAAGACGGTTTGCTCTAAGTAAAAAATAATTTCTAAGTAAATATCTCTGGAATTTCTCAGGCAACTACCTGTCAGTGATCCCAGGAAGAAACTTCTGACATGGGGGACAAGGGAAGAAATGACATCCATATAGAGTGACCAAATAATTTATCATTCATATTAGAAAAATGAAAGTGAATGAATGGAACATAGTGATAATTTAGATGGATGGTACTCCGGATGGCCACTGGCAAAGAGTGACATATGGTCGCCCAGACTCTTAAGTTTCTTTCACTCTTCTGACTTAGAGATTAAGACATAACAATACACAACAACATTATTTTCAGAAAGTTTTACGGAGACTAGATAGAGCATGAATTCTTTGTCTAAGAGATGGAAAAATTATGGCTCTGGCAGCAAAAATTTAAGTCCAAAAACTAGTCACATGGACTAAATTTAAAGGCCAACTCTGGACCTCTCTCTGTTTTTGATTTACATAAGACTGAAAAGCGGATACTTAGAAATACAATAATTAAATTAGAACTATAACAATGATGAAAAAACTTAAAACCTAGCTCAAATGCCATATCAGAATAGTACAAAGCAGACCCAGGATTAAATGGTAACATTGGCATAATTGTAGATATCCCAAACACACGGGGAAAATAAATCTGTGTAACGAAGAAATAAGTACAATTTATAGGCATACAGTAGGTAATTGAGGAACTAAGGAAATAGAATGCCAAGAATCAGAAAGTTTACTTGCTTAAGGTAAATTATTACTTTGTGCTGTCCGCTGAAAAGAGAGCTATAGGATATGAAATTTCTGTTTGATTAACTGGTCTAAGGAAACTCCTTACTGTTCTCATCATTTGGCAAGAGGCGTGGGCTCATGAAGTAGAGATTCGTTTAGTCTGGTCCCAGAGCTGTGCTGCATTTAAGGAAACACCTAACCAGGAGCGCACATCCTTACTGAAGCTGCTCTGATATACCTAAGGGCAGAGCAGAGGCAGAAGTGGAAAGGTATCAAAAAGAAGTGTGAAAAAAGAATCCCTTTTGTATGGCCATCTTTTTCACTTTAATTATAAAAGGGTAGGCTCAAACAAATCAAGGCCTTTGTTTTCTAGTATTTTAGTTCTGGGTAGCATGTGAGAGAAAGGTTTAACACCCTATTCTTAGATGCTCTAAATTTAAATAATTTCAAAATGTTTCACTTCTTTGAAAAATATTTCTTTGCTTTTGTGAAAAATGTGGCAATGCATATGACACCAGTACTAATAAAATATTAGAAAATTGTTAGGATGATATTTCTTTTGAACTAATTATGGGATCTGAAATAAATAATATTTATCACAAGCATTTGCAACAAACAATATTGGTTATACAAAATGATCCAAAGTTCCGTTATCATTTCTATAATAGACTCAACCACAGCGGGCTACTTTTGAAAGACTGGTCTCAACCAAATAACCAGTTTTTTATTTATATACTTTTGTAAACAGAGGAAAATTCTATACCCCTAATTTCTTATTCCAGGAATTTTAGTCATTTTCTCATAAAGTCCCCGATTTATTTTATATTTCTGACAGTTCTTCCAGTTGCTTGGTTTCCCTGAATCTCTATCTGTAGCTGAGGACATTAGGTTTTTGCTTACAGGCCACCTGCAAATTTCCACTGTGTCTTTACAGGACGATGGTTACAGAATTCACTAACAACACTCCTCCACCTACATACCCAATACCACTGCCATGTCATTATTCTCTTTCCGGAACTTTCACTAACCTTCCAATGACAGTAGTTTAAATTTTTATCTCTTGGAGATGGTAGAGCTACTAATCAACATTTATGTTTAGGTGAAACATTGAACAAACACACGTGGCAGGTGCATATCTGCATCTTCTAAGCTCTATTTTTACTTCCTTCTTCATAAGGTTGAAAAGCAATCTCAGAGTCACAATTCTTTTTTTTTAATTCTCCATTCTATGAGGTCAAATCCTGGCCTTGACAGAGTGAGATGTGGGGCTGTGCAAATGTAGCACAGGTGGTTGTTTGCTCCCTTGACTGACAGCCTCCTCAAGAGGAGTAACACTCTTTACTGAGTGTAGTGGGGCCTCCATTCATTCAGTTATTCATTTGACACACTTATTATGCACAAGCATAATAATAAATATGTAATAGTCATTAGAACAGACCCGGACAAGAAAGTGAAGAACAAAACGATGAGCACTGCCCTCATGAAGAGCCCAGTCCCACGGAGTATAGAACATGAAATGATGATATAAATAGTTACTTATTAAAATCCGTCTGAATGAGGAGGTAGGAAGGCGGCAGAATAGGAGGTCACTGTGGTAACCTCCTCCCACGTAAAATCTGAATGAAAAGTAAAGGATGCTTGTATAAAGTAAAAAATGAGTTCCCAGAGGAAATGATTTTAATGTGCAACCTGGAAGATATGTTGTTGTTAAACTAATAGAGAGAGGAGAATGTAGAGAGGCCCAGCAAATATTTTGATTTAGGGGGTGAAAAGTGAGGTAGATAAATGTACCCCAGAGGTCAGGGAGGCAGTTTTTAGGTTTATATTCTTATCAAGGACCCTTATGACCTCTTGCATTTTACCAATTATGACAAGTTTTTAAAGGAAAGTTTTATGTTTTAGTACCTTTAGTACAAAATGCATTTATTTAAAACCTGATTCGTGCAAATCATGAAAATACAAAGGTATGACGCACACTTACTTAAAGAGGCTTTTAAAAACATGAAGTAGAATTTTAAATCACAGAAATCTCAATAGAGAACAATTATTAACCCATTTCCATGACTCACTGGATTAACTAATGCTCTCCATTCTCTCTCTGAAATATACTGAAGTCTCTTCAGTGCCTTGAGCAGACCTGTGGAAGTAGTTCTTCAGCCTGTCCAAACAATTCTGTTGCTTCAAGTTGACTTGAATGCAATTAATAGACTGCTATGTGTGTTCCCAAACTGTTCTATATCAAGTAACTTATTATAATTACATAATATAATTAAATACTACTTAAACTAAAAAGAAATATATGTGTTATATTTATGGTAACTAAGTTGAATGTTTTGGGAGCTAATTTTTAAAAAGACTATCTAAGTGTGGTGAAGTAACAACAAAAGTTTGGGAAAAAATGTTAAATAATTCTGCATGTGCTTGCTTCAGTAGCATATAGACTAAAATTGGAACAATACAAAGATGAGCATGGCCCCTGTGCAAGGTGACACACAAAGTTGTGAAAGAGTTCAGTAAAAGTAATAAAATAATAAAAATAAAATCAGATATGACAGAAGTTACAACTGACACCACAGAAATACAAATGCTTATAAAAGAATACTACAAAAAATTATATGCCAACAAAGTGGAGAACTTAGAAGAAATAGAACATTCCTAGGAATATTCAAATTTCCAAGACTGAACCAGAAATAAATAGAAAATCTGAACAGACCAATTACTAGTAATGAAATTGAATTGTAATAAAAAAACTCCAAACAAATCAAAGTCCAGGGCCAAATGGCTTCATAGAATTCTAATGAATATGTAAATAATAGCTAATATCTATACTTCTCAAACTATTCCAAAAAATTGAAGAGGAGGGAAAGCTTCCAAATTCAATCTATAAGAACAGCATCACTCTGATACCAAAACCAGACAAAGATGCTACAAAAAAAGAAAATCACATTCCAATATCTCTGATGAACATGGATGCAATAATCAACAAAATATTGGGGATCAAATTATAAAATGCATTATAAGGTTCATTCTCCCTGAACAAGTGATATTTATTCCAGGGATGAAAGGATGTTTCAATATCTATAAGTACATATTGTGATTAATGTGATATACTACATCAATGAAAGGAAGGATAAAAACCATATGATCATCTCAATAGATGCTGAAAAAGCATTTGACAAAATTCAACATCCTTTCATGATAAAAACTCTCAACAAAGTGGGTATAAGAGGGAACATATCTCAGCATAAAAAAGGACATATACAACAAACATGCAGCTAATGTCATACTCAATGGTGAAAAGCTTTCAGCTTTGCTTCTAAGATCAGTATCAAGACAAGGATGCCCACTATTTACCACTTTTATTCAACACAGTACTGGAAATCCTAGCCATAGCAACCAGGTAAGAAAAATAAATAAAATACATCAAATTGGTAAGGAATAAGTGAGAGTGTCACTATATGCAAATGACATAATATTATATATATAGAAAACCTTAAAGACTCTACCAAAAACCTACTAGAAAAAAGAATTCAGTAAAGTCACAGGATACAAAATCAATATACAGAAATATGTTGTATTTCTATATACAAATAACAACTAACAAAGAGAAATTAAGAAATCATTCCCATTTATAATTGCATCAGAAAGAACAAAATACCTGAGAATAAATCTAATTAAGGTAGAAGATATGTATTCTGAAAGCTATAAAGCACTGATGAAAGAAATTGAAGACAAACAAATGGAAAGATATTTTGTGCCCATGGATAGAAGTAATATTGTTAAAATTGTCATACTACACAAAGCAATCTATAGATTCAATGCAATTCCTATCACAACACCAATACCATTTTTAACAAAACTAGAGCAAAGAATCCTAAAATTTATATGGAAATACAAAAGACCCTGAATATCCAAAGCAATCTTGAGAAAGAAGAACAAAGCTGGAGGTATCATAATTTCAAACTATAGTACAAAGATACAGTCATGAAAACAGTATGGTAATGGCACAAAAAAGAGATACATGGATCAATGGAACAGAATAGAGAGTGCAGAAATAAGTCCATGCCTATATGGTAATTAATCTATGACAAAGGAGGCAAGAATACACAATGGGGAAAAGCAGTCTCTTCAATAAGTGGTGTTGGGAAAACTGGACATCTGTACATAAAAGAATTAAATTTGTATTACTGTGTTACATCATACATAAAAATAAAATAAAAATGGATTAAAGATCTTAATATAAAAACTGAAACTATGAAAATCCCAGAAGAAAACAGGCAGCACACTCCTGAACCACAGCATTAGTAATTTTTTTCCAGAGATGTCACCTAGACAAGGGAAACAAAAGCAAAAATAAACAACTGGGACAACATCAAACTAAGAAGCTTCTGCACAGCAAAGGAAAGCATCAGCAAAACAAAGGGCAACCTAATGAATAGGAGATATTTGCAAATGATATATCTGAGAAGGTGCTAATGACCAAAATGTATAAAGAACTCATGTTAAGTCAACACATTAAAAAACCCAAATAATTAAATTAAAAAATAAGCAGAGGATCTGAAGAGATAGTTTTTCAAAGAAGATATACAGATAGCCAAGAGCCCCATGAAAAGATGCTCTACATCACTAATAATCAGAGGAATGAAATCAAAATCTCAGTGAGATATCACCTCACACCAGTGAGAATGGCTACTATCCAAAATACAGGAAATAACAAGAATTGACTAGAATGTGAAGAAAAGGGAACCCTCCTACACTCTTGGTGGGAATGTAAGTTCGTTCAGACACTATGATAAGCAGTATGGAGTTTATGAAAAAACTAAAAAGAGAAATACCATACAACCCGGCAATTCCATCTCTGGGAATTCACTCTAAGAAAACAGAATCATGAATTTGAAAATAAACATGCACTCCTATGTATGTCACAGCATTATTTATAATAGCCAAGATATGGAAGCATCCTAAGTTCCATTGGCAGATGAATGGATATGCGTATGTGGTACATATACACAATGAACACTACTTAGCTATAAAAAAAGAAATCTTGTCACTTGCAACAACATGGATGGATCTAGAGGGTATTATGCTAAGTGAAATAAATCAGGCAGAGAAAGACAAGTACCATATAATTTCACTTATGGATGCAATTTAAAAAATAAAACACATGAACAAACAAAACAGAAACAGACTCATAAATCCAGAGAATAGACTGGTGGTTGCCAGAGGGATTGAACTGATGGGTAAAATAGGTCTATGAGGAGGCACAAATATCTGATTATAAAATAAATTAATCACAGGATGAAAGTACAGCTAGGAAATATAGTCAATAATACTGTAATATCTTTGTATGTTGACAGATACAACTACACCTATCATGGTGAACATTTAGTAATATATATAATTGTTGAATCCCTGTGCACATATTTGAAACTAGTACAGTGTTGTGTATCAACTACATTTCAATTAAAAAATAAAAAATAAAAGCCTGTAGAGTTTTCAACAACCTCTTGAGATAATGAAACTTGGGGCAGCAACCCAGTCCTGATTATAGACAAGAAGTTCTTTTAATGTCTAACCCAGATTTTTGCAAAAAATAAAAATAATAAATAAATAAATAAATAAATAATATCCACAAGGTTTTTTTTTATATTTATCTTAAGTTCTTGGGTGTACTGTGAAGAAATCAAAGAACAGTGCAATATGGGTACAGTTTACATGCCAAGGATAACATAATTTTTAATCCACGGACTCATTAAGTCTTGACCCTTCAAGAAATAATTGATAAAAATGTATTTTTGTATTTCAAGATAAAAGATTTAGACAATCATGAGACTTCATTTCAACCTTTTCTAAGTTAATTGATTACTTACTCTAATAGCATCAGAGGAGGGTATTTTAGTAGAAATAATAATTTAGTTTTAGACTTATGCAGAGAGAGATGCAATATTAAAGGGGGAACACATACTGCATTTTAAGTAATTGTCTTGTCTAAAATATGTATTTCATCAAAATCTTTAAAGCAGTTTTAACTGTGCCTTAAAATTGAATACCTATTATTGTTTACACAAAGGCAGGAAGATGTGGATATTAAAACACTGAAAAAAACAAAATATATTTTCTAATATTTTATATAAAATGGTCAAGATGTTCCTAGCTTATTGTAAACAACATAAGAACTGACAGACATGTCAAATACCTTCTATTGATAAAATCACCTACTGCTATTGGAAGTTTTCCCACCAATGTAGTACACACAATAAAAAAGAATTACTGGCATTGAATATACACAACTTATATTTTAAAAGCATAACCCAAGGTAAGATAGCATCAGCCTTTCTTTTAAAATCACATATAGCAGTTTTATAGACTTAAACTACCTACCACATAGTAAGATATACCATATCTTTCCCCTAAACAAGGCAATTCTTAACTTGCTTCTGCATATCCTAATCAATTAAACACCAGATTTCTACTCAGCAGATTTCTTAATCTCTGCAGCATCTCATCTATTCCACATACACCTAGATATGACCTTAATCACTAAGATAGTAGTTCTCACACTTTTGTTTGCACCAGAATAACATGGACAGCTCCTTAAAACACAGATGAATAACCTTTACTGGCAGAGTTTCTTACTCATTGGGGTCTGAGTTAGGCATTTCTAACGAGTTCCCTGGAGATGCTGATGCTCCCGGCACACATGTTGAGAATCACTTGAAATATAAGCCCTTTTCTTTGATTTCCCCCAAAGCATTAGTACAAAGAATTTGTTTGGCATACTCCATTAAAGACTGGGACAGAAGGAGTTTACATTGCTCTAGAATGGATAGATTAGCACTGAGTATTAAATTTCTGGATTTTAAATAATCCTTTAGCCATTATATGGATTTCTCACTAGCATATATTTTCTATGGGCTCCAGCTTCCTTGTTTCTGGGCCACCTCCATTTCTTCTACTTTCTCTCCTCCCACTGTTTGAACCAGCACCAAAATTCTTTTCTATTTATTTATATATTTTTATTAAGGTATCATTGGTATACACTCTTATGAAGGTTTCACAAGAAAAACAATGTGGTTATTGAAAGGTTATCTCCCCGGGACCCTCCCTTCCCCAAAATAACTCAGGGAGGCATGAACCCACACAAGAGATTTTGATGGCTGAAAGAGAAAATGAAAATGGCTGTCTCTGAGCAGAGAGCAGCAGCTTGTGGATGAGGAAATGCGTTTTTGAGGAGTTGGGGTTGGGTGTGTCCTGCTACGGGGATGTTGGTGATTGGGTCTTAAGGGGGTGGTGTGATCATCAGGTCGTTTGTGATTGGGTCTTAAGGGGGTGGTGTGATCATCTGGTCGTTGGTGATTGGGTCTTAGGGTGGTGTGATCATCTGGACGTTGGTGATTGGAGGCTGCAGGAGACAAGATGGCAGCTCCTGATCCAAGATGGTGGGTGCCTTAGCGCACCAGAATTGCCTTTATTCTCATCTTTTTCTTTTCTTAATAGGGGCGTCTGGGGAGCTGAACTGGGCATAGAGTCTCATTTTCTAGCTATGTCCTCCTGGAAGGTGGTGCAGATTCTGGGGTCGGAGAGGCCATTGCTGTAGAGTTGGGGAAGGGTGGGTATCTGAGATGATTTGTGATGTCATCATAGCTGGTTTCGTTATTCTTCGTGAGAAGGCCTTGATAGTCCTGGAGGAGTCCTGGTTGACAGTATGGTTAGAAATTTTTTTTTTTTGAAATTTGATTTTGAATGAATTTTTGGAATAAGTTAATGACATAGGGAAGGAAAAGGAGAATAATAATAATAAAGGTAATAGGGGCTAGGAGGGGCAGGAGCCAATTGAAGGGGTAAGGGAACGGATTGCTAGGCGAGTTTTCTAGAAGTTTGGAGGCTTATTCGTGGAGACGTTTTGTGCCATCCCGGGTGAGACCGGATTTGTTGGTGTAGAAGCAGCATTGTTCTTGGAGTAGGGCACATATGCTGCCTTGTGCAGCTGTGACGAGGTCCAGACCTCTGTGGTTCTGGAGAACAACTGAGGCTAGTGAGTCTACCTGATCTTGTAAGTGTTCTAATTGTTTAAAGACTTCGTTCAGCCCTTTTGCAAGTTCTGCAAGGGATATTCCTAGACCTCCAATTCCTGTTCCCGTACCCGTGATTATTCCTAGGGTAGCAATTAGGGGAACTAATCGTGCTCTGATGAGGGTTATAGGGGAGACAGGAATGGGTAGGTCAGGTGTGGCTAAGGAAAGGGTGGGAGTTAGGACTCTTAAAGTACAAGTCCTGGTACAGCTGGTTGGCAGGCAGACATATGCTTTATCTCCGCATACCCAAAAGATGCCTGTTTCTAAGTATAGACAATCTATGAGGTCAAAGCAGGCTAAGAGGAGGAGATCCGGGGGTGGCTTGGAAAGTAAATGTTGGACTGCCTCAAATTTATGCCACATTTGAAAAGAGGAGTTTAATGCTGCAACTGTTAGAGGGGATAGAGGGGAATTTGGTTGTATCTTGGTTGGACTTTCTTGGCTGAGAACTGAATATTTTTTGGTTTAAGAAAATTCTACCTTCAGGTATGTTGAGTTGTTTGCATTCTTGGTTTCCCCCATGGGCTAGGGGAGTGTCCTTTAGGGGGTCTTTTCCTCTGTTTTGGCAGTATTGGGATGTGGTGGTGTTTAAACTGCCTTGGAAGGAATGATACCCAGGGACTCTTAAGAGAGCTCCCAGATGGTTAGTATTGTGGTGGTTTGATGGTGGAAGGAGTTGGAGAGTGTGTTTGCAGAGGGAAGGATTTAAGGAGCCTACTGGGATATAATGGTTTTGTTGTGCTCGAGAAATGCACAAGATGCAGGATGGGTCATATGAAGTTTACTTCAGGATGGGCCAATAATGACCCGTTGGTGAAGTTGATGGGCTTTTAAGGTTCATCTAATGCCTTTTAGTGCTCCAGGTAGTCTGACGTCAGATCCCTCAGCTAGGGCTGTGCCTCTGGGGTTAGCTGTCTTGGTGAAGTGAAGTCCTGCTGAGGTATTGATCCAGGCTGTTAAGGGAGCAGGGGTCACCGAGTCTGCTAACTGAGAAAGGTGAAGACAGACCCAGCAAGGGGGTTGGATAGTTCCTTTAAAGTTTTGGATGATTTGGGCTGTGTGAGAGACTGTTTGATTGAGGTATGTGGGAAGGGTTTGTGCCATAGGGTTAGAGGTTGAGTGAGTGAATATTACTAAGAGAATAAGGCTTGGAGTAAGAGATTGCATGAGGAAAAGGTAGCAGTTTCATTTGGGGAGAAGTCTGAAAGGGTTCCCTGCAGGCATAAATCTTGAATCATTATAAGTAAGGGGTACACGGCAAGTATAGGGGAAGTTCGTCTAATAAGATGGCTAGGAAATGAGCAAAGTTATGCAAGTTTGGGCTCCTAGGAAATGAGCAAAATTATGCAGGTGTTGTACTTATCCTTTTGCATCTTTGGGGTGTGGTGTTTGGGGATGGCTGGAAGAGATGCAGGCTGAGATGAAAACCGGATTTGGAGAGGTCCTGTTTGGGTTGTAGAGTAGGTTACTGGAGGATTTGTAGTCTGTGGACTTGAAGGTGAACCTGGAGAAGAGGGATAGGGTTTTACCCATGACATATGTAACCATCCAGGGAGGGTTTTAACTTTCATGGCTGTTGGGGAGGTAAGGATGATTTTATGGGGTCCTTGGTATTTTGGGAGAGTACAGCCTGTTGAGCAGTGGTAATCAGTAACTCGGCAGGCAGAAGGGTAATCTAGAAGAGAGGAAAGGATAGGTGTTGAAAAGGTATATTTAGTGGGAGATTTAAAGTAAAGGTTGAAATTGTGAGTGTTCAAGTTAGTTGTGTGGCTGCCATGAGTTGGTCTCAGGAGTCCTCACTGGTAGAGGCTTCTTTGGAGATGGGTGGAAGTGGAGATGGGTGTCACAAAATGTGGAGAGTAAGTGGTCCTGTTGGGATGAAGGAGTAGGAATCTGTGAGAGATTCAGAGGAAGGGGGAGAGGATGAGATAAAGGGTTTTATATGGGAGTTGTGGATCCAGTGGGAAAATTTTATCAGTTTGACTGCTGTAGGAGTGGATAGGACTACTTGATAGGGTCTCTGCCATTTGGGAGTTAGCGGTGATGATACCTGGTTAGGAGGAGAGGAGGACTGAATCTCTGGGTTGATAACAAGTAGGAGAGGGAGGGTTGTGAAGTTTTGGTGTGTAGAGGTCAGCATGGGACCATAGTAGAGAGCGGATGTGTTGGAGTAGTGGAGGTATAAGATGAGACGGAAGAGTGAGGGATTCAGAGTTAAGACCTGGAAGAAGCACAGGGAGGCCGTACATGAGTTCAAAAGGAAAAAATGAGATGGGTTTTTGGGTAGATCCCAGAGTCAGAGCAAAGCTAAAGGGAGAAGCTTTGTCCAGTCCAGATGGAGTTCCATGGATAGTTCAGTAAGGATGGACTTAAGAGTTCGGTTGTTTCTCTCCACCTTACCTGAGGATTGTGGGTGGTATGGGTTATGGAAATGCCAGGGGATATTAAGAGCTTTAGCAGTTGTCTGGGAAACTTGGGAGATAAATTCAGGGCCATTGTCTGATTGTAAGGAAGTGGGTGCTCCAAAACGGGGGATGATCTCTGATAACAAAATGGTGGAAACTGTCTGGGCTTGTTTTTTAGTTGTAAGGAAAGCTTCAACTTAACCTGAAAATGTGTCTACCAGTACCAGAAGGTATCGATAGCATTTACTGAGGGCATATAAGTGAAGTCAAGCTGCCAGTTGGTCCCAGGAATGAGTCCTCATGCTTCATGAGTGGGGAAAGAGGGAGGTTGAGAAGGTGAATAAGGATTGACCTTTAGGCAGATCTCACATGAGGTGGTGTTTTCAGAAAGGTAATGTCTGAAGAGGTGAGAGGTAGGTGGGTTTTAAGCAAATGTTGTAAAGATTTGAGGTCAGGATGAGATAGGTAATGTAGATAGGAGAGTATGGCCTTGGTAGAAGGTGATTTGGAGTCTACAGGAGAAGGGTTATTAGACGTGGAAGTGAGTGTACCCATCATAGAAGTCATTGCTGCCTGTTTGGCTGCTTTGTATGCTCTGTTATTTCCCTGAGTGATGGAAGATTGATCTGATTGATGAGAGTGGCAGTGCACTAGGCCTTGGCAGTTGGTAGGTATGAGGCCTCTATTAGTTGTATGATGTAGTTAGCATTGGTAATGGAGCTGCCCTTGGTATTGAGGAGTCCCCTTTCTTTCCAGATTGCTGCACAGGGGAGTAAGATATGGAAGGCATACTTGGAATCAGTGTAGATGGTAAGTGAGGATCCCTGTGCTAAGGTGAAAGCACGGGAAAGGGCAATTAATTCTGCCTGTTGGTTTGTGGTGTTAGGGGGCAGGGGCTTTGCTTTGATGGTTTGATAAAGGGAGACAATGGCTTATCTGGCTCAACAAATGCCCTCATGGATAAAAGAACTGCCATCAGTAAACCAAGTATGTGTGACTTGAGGGAGAGCGCCCTCTTGGATATGAGAAGGGCAGGGTAGTAACTCATCTAGGATTTGTAGGCAGCTGTGAGAGTTAGAGGAAGATTTTATTTCTTCTCCTGATTTGGTAGGAAATGGGAGAATGGTAGAAAGATTGAGGGGAGGGCAGACTTCAAATTTGATGGAAGCATCCTAGATTAGAGTGGCTTGAAGTGACAGAATTCTACAAGGGGGAAGAGTTTGTAAGCCTTTGTAGGTGATAAGTTCAGAAAGATGGTGAGAGGAGAGAACAGTGGTGGGTGATCCAAAAGTGAGCTTCTTTGATTCTTGGATAAGGATGGAGGCTGCAGCCAGAGTCCACAGACAGGGACCCATCCCTGAATGGTGGGGTCTAGCCATTTTGAAAGATAGGTGATGGAGGCAAATGAGGGCACTAACCCGTGGCCTAGGACTCCCAGAGCAAACCCTTGAGTTTCTGAGATGAACAGGAAGAAGGGACACGTGAGATCAGAGAGATGGAGAACAGGGACTTGTAAAAAAGCTGCTTGAAGTTTATGAAAGGGCTTGGTTACAGGTGATAGGAGAGGTTCTGAGGTGGATCCTTGGGATGCTGAATGGAGGGGAGTGGCTAGGAGGGAGAAATTGGGAATCCATGAGTGGGGGAACACAGTGAGTTCTAGAAAGGAGAGGATTTCATCTTTTGTATGGGGAACAGGTATGTTTTGAATTAGTTTCTTTCATTCTAAGGTAATGGCTTTATGGTTGGGGGTAAGTGGAACTCCTAAGTAAGTCACTTCAGAGGTGGAAAGTTGGACTTTGGAAGGTGAGACCCAATACCCGTGTTAGTATTTTGCTGAGAGGTTTGTAAGGAGGGGCTGCATAAGAGAAGATCATCAACATATTGAAGGGGAGTAGAGCCTGAGAGAGTGAGGGACTTGAGGTCTTGTGCCAAGGCTTGTCCAAAGAGGTGGGGACTATCCCTGAAGCCTTGAGGAAGGACTGTCCAGGTTAACTGAGTGGAGGTTTTAGTGATGGGATCAGTCCATGTAAAGGCACAAAGATCTTGGGAGTTGGGATGGAGGGGGATTGTGAAGAATGCATCTTTGAGGTCAAGGATGGAGAAGTGAGTAGAGGAGGCAGGAATAGCAGATAATAATGTATAGGGATTAGGGACTACTGGATGGATTGGAATAACAGCTTCATTGATAATCCTTAAATCCTGGACTAGCCTATAAGAGCCATTAGGATTTTTTGACAGCCATTATCAGAGTGTTGTAAGGGGAACTGACTGGTCTCAAAAGGCCTTTTTGTAGGAGTTCCTGGATGGTGGGTTGTAAACCCAATAGGCTTTTGAGAGGTAAAAGGTATTGAGATTGTGAGGGAAAGGAGGTAGGATCTTTGAGTTTAATGGTCATGGGTGGGCAAGTGGTGAAGGAGGAGGTAGAGGTATCCAAGACTATGGGTTTTACCTGGCAAGGGGGTAAGGGAAAAGGGGAGGGAGGTGGGTCTGGGATGGTTTGGACAGCAAGTAGAAAAGGGATCGAAGGTGAGTCTGGGTTGAGGCATGACCCAAAGGTCAAGGTGATAGTGGCCCCGAGCTTGGATAAAAGGTCATTCCTATAAGGGGAACCAGATAATTGGGACTCACGAGAAAGGAATGAGAGAGAGTAATGCCCTTAAAGAGCAGTGAAGCATGCAAGTTCGTAAAGGTTGATAGGGTATGCCCTCTACTCTGAATATAGAGGACTGTGAAAGGGAGGTGGGCCCCCAGAACTCCTTCAGGACTAAGTAGCTCTGGTGTCTAATAGAAAGGAGATGGGCTTGCCCACTACCACAGTGATCACCCTGGGCTCCCGTGAAGTGATGTTAGTAGCCAGGTGTGGGAGTCCCAGGCCCCCTCAGTCATTGTTGGCCAGGCCCAGGTCTATAGGTGGGTCATTGGAGCTGGAGGCCTGGCACCTCTCAGTGTGCAAGGACAGTCAACAGCCCAATGTCCCTCCTGATGGCATTTAGGACATGGTCTGGGGGGTCTTCCAGGGATATGGGTAAGCTATAGCCCAGTGTCCCAATTGGTACATTTAAAACATGGACCAGGAGGTCCTCCTGGTTGTTTCTTGGGAAAAGGGGTTACCCAGGTTCCAGGGGTTGGGGCAAGCTGGGAGGCCTTAGCCATCATTTAGTATTTTTGTTTATGGGTTTTATCATCTCTTCTATTGTACACCTTGAAGGCTACTGCCAGGACTTCTGCCTGATGAGCCAAGGGTCCCCTCTCCAGGTGTTTAAGTTTAGTCTTTATGTTGGGGAAGCTGTGGGAGAAAAAGTAAGTCATAAGTAGTTGTCTTCCATCTGGGTTCTCAGGGTCTAAATTGATATGTTGTAGAAGGGCTTTAGTAAGATGGTCTAGGACTATGGAGGGGTTTTAATTTTATCTTGGATAATTTCTTGGAGTTTCTCATAATTGATAGCTATATTGGCTGACTTCTTGAGACCCACCATGAGACAATTCATATATTGCTCTCAGCTAATGACTTCCCTGGGGGTGTTGTAAACCCAAATGGGGTCTTGATCAGGAACTGCTTCAGCACCAATAGGGTGAGCAGATGTGGTTTGGTGGACTTCATCAGCATAAGTTTTAGCCTGTTCCCAGACTGGCCTGCGCTCCTCGGGTAGAAGGGCACTGAAGAGGATCATGTATACGTCATGAAGGGTTAGATCATACGATTGGGTCAGGTACTGGAATTCCTTTATATAGGTGGCTGGATTGGAGGTGAAGGAGCCCAATCTCTTTTCTATTTGGGACAGTTCAGAGAGGGAGAAAGAGACATGGACCTGAACAACGCCTTCTGTGCCCGCTACCTCTCGTAGTGGGGCTATGACTTGGGTATGAAAGCGAGTAACTGGGGGACTTGGTAGGGGATCTCGGAATGGAAGGGGAACTGGTTGTGGTGGAGGAGGTGGCGTGCCAACAGGAGCTTGTGGTGAGAGACCTGGGGTGGGGGTTGAGGAGGAAGAGGCTGTGCAGGTTCCACGGTGGCACTGGGAAGACCGGGTGGTTGAGGAGGAGGAGGTGATGTAGGGATTTGGGGTCGGTAGGGTGGAGGTTCGTCAACGGGGTCAGAGGATGTAGTGGGATCTGGTTTGTTGGAGGGTGAGGACTTAGGGCGAGTAGTAGATGTTTAGGGTTGCAAGGGAGACAGAGAGAGGGATTGGTTTGGAGGTAGGAGAAAGCTTGGACATAAGGAATCTCTTTCCACTTGCTGGTACACTCACAGAAGTTATATAAATCTTGGAGAATGTTAAGATCTAAAGAGCCATTGGGTGGCCACTTGGACTGATTATCAAGTGAATATTGTGGCCAGACCTTATTACAGTAGTGAATAAGTTTAAAAGGTTTGAGGTCGGGAGTAAGGTGGAGGGGTTTGAGATTATCGAGTTGCCGAGGAGACTCGATACCTGGTACCAGGAGGTACAAGTAGATAAAGGGAGACTGAACCTCAGTGAATGAAGATTCTCACCATGGGGAGGCAGAGAAGGGTCGACTATGGGTATGAACTATAGCTGTGAAGGCCATGGCTGGGGGTTCCCCTGCCCAGAGGAGACCATGGGGGTGCCAGACATTCAATGGTCACTTCCTGGGTTCCACATGGGCATTTAAGTTGACCCAAAGGGAAACTTACCAAGTCAGAGGCTGGTGTTGGGTGGGAGATCCAGTGACTGGGGAGATGGAAGGTGGGTTCGTGGAGGAGGATTGGGGAGTGAGGGCTCCCAAGGCAGCTCAAATTCCCGGAGGAAGAGCAAGGTCAATGGGAGAGCCTCAATCCAAGTCACGGCACCTTGAAAGGGTATCTCACTGCCACCCTCCCTTCCTCAAAATAACTCAGGGAGGCACGAACCCACACAAGAGATTTTAATGGCTGAAAGAGAAAATGAAAATGGCTGTCTCTGAGTAGAGAGCAGCAGCTCACGGGTGAGGAAGCGCGTTTTTGAGGAGTTGGGGTTGGGTGTGTCCCGCTATGGGGACGTTGGTGATTGGGTCTTAAAGGGGTGGTGGGATCATCTGGACATTGGTGATTGGAGGCTGCAGGAGACAAGATGGTGGCTCCTGATTCGATATGGCAGGGTGCCTTCAGTTATTACATTCACCCATATTACCATGTTCCCCCCATACCACATTTCAGTCACTGTCCATCAGTGTAGTAAGATGCCACAGAGTCCCTATTTGCCTTCTCTGTGCTACACTGTCTTCCCTGTGACCCCCCCTACAACATGTGTACTTATCATAATACCCCTCAATCCCCTTCTCCCACCCTCCACACCCGCCCTCCTCCGACCCTCCCCTTTGGTAACCGCTAGTCTCTTCTTGGAGTCTGTGAGTCTGTGGCTGTTTTGTTCCTTCAGGATTGCTTCATTGTTATACTCCACAAATGAGGGAAGTCATTTGGTACTTGTCTTTCCCCGCCTGGCTTATTTCACTGAGCCTAATACCCTCTAACTCCATCCATGTTGTTGCAAATGGTAGGATTTGTTTTCTTCTTATGCCAGCACCAAAATTCTTATTAAATTTTTATAAAGAGCACTTTTAAATTGTTTAACAATTTCTTTACAAACCATCATTTTAGGGGTCCAAATGGACTTTCAAGGTATCAGGGGTAAGGGGACAGAACCTCAAAAAATGTGGATACCAGCTATTTTAACATCTGCTTTTCTATACATAGATGATGAGACCAGGTTTGTTCATCTTCTGTCAGAATGCTACTCTTGTCATTAATGGCTAAGACAGTGGGAAAACTAGTACCTGCCTCTTTTTTCCTCGTGAATTCAGGGAAAATAGAAGGTAACCAACTCCCAGGCAAAAGAAAAGAGAGAAATGCATCTTCTTTTGACAGTTGTTATAGGGTGACACAAGCAGGTAACAGACCTGATTCAACTAAGTCACTATGGGATCCATTAGTGCCCACATACTCATAAAAGGGGCAGAAATAAAACCTTACAAAGTCAGTTCTACATATGAATGAACCAAGGGAAGAATAACCTACAAAATAAGATGAACAACTTGCCACTAAGCTGAAGACTGGGTAGTAGTGAAGTTTGCAGGCACAAATACACGAAGAAGCTGCAGGAGACACGCTCCCTCAGACTGATGGCATTACACTTGCAGGAAACGAAAAAAGGTTACACGTGGAAATTTGATGGAAACGTGCCATAATCTCATCTCTCACATAAAATGGCATTTTTATTCTAATTTATGAACGGGTAGCTGCATTTGGAATTATGTTTACAGCCATTAATAAATGATTCCAATTGTGTGTATAGCAATAATTTCACTTTCCTACTGAAAAATATTTTAAATAATCTTACAGAGCATTTAAAAATGTTTTAAATCATGTTATCAGTCCCCGTCCCAGTGCCTCTTACCTGTTTCCACCAGGGTCCCACCAGGGGAGAAGAGAAGAAACTTGCAGTAGGAAGTCCAAGGGCAAAACCAAACACAGCATCGAGTGTATTATTCCTTTAAACTTCCACGTTTAACATTTTCTCAGTAACTTGGCATTCGGCTGCTAATATATTTGTTTTTGACTCAGTATCAGTGTAGCCTGAAAAGGAGAGAGGTTTGCTCTTACCTTGATACCAATCTTGAAACTGAGTTGCCACCAAAGACACATCTTTCTGTCAGTCAGTGCAATGGAAAGGCAATTTAAGTATTTATTGATCTCTCAGAAAATGCCACATGGATATCCTACATTGATCACATAAGTAATTTTTCTGACTTAAATCTCTCTCTCACTCTCTGTAGTTGTCCCAGAATCCTCATCTTTCTCCTGTTGCAGAGTCACTGAAGTTAAATGTCCAAGAATATTCCATTGCTTTGCAGCTTGTTTGTGAGAGATTCCAAAAGAGAAGAGATTAGTCCATGGCAGCTGTTCTTCCCTTTCAGTCTGGTTCTTGGCAACACTAATTACAGGGCCAATATCATTTTTCAGACTGGATTTGTATTTTATTTATTATTGTTATTTCCTTGAAAGTACAATATTTAGATTTGGATTTAAAGTCTTTAATATTAATCCAGGATGTCCCCTGGAATGCCATGGAGGGACTGATGACCCCAAGAATTCTGGGTCTCACTTGGCATTTCTGACTCAGAAACATGCTGAATTTATAACAAGTTCCCAGGTGACTGTGATGCGTTTAGGGCTACACTTTGAGGACCACTGCTGGACTTAAATGATAGTGCGAAGCACAGAGGAATGGCTATTGAATGCTATGAAAAACCTAGTATCAATGCTTAGTGTATAGCATTATTGCTCTTAGAGGGATCTATCTAGTCTATGGTGCTTACCCCTCTCCACAGCACAGTAGATATGTATGTACTATGAGTCTCAAGAAGTATGGGTTACTTTGACTAGAGGATCTATCTTGTGAAATGGAAACCAAGTATAAAACTTTTGAGAAGATTTCTGGGAAAAAAAGCAAATGCTGACTTTGCTTTACACTCTTAAAAATATCGTGTTTTCTCTGTGTTTACACATCAGTTTTAAACATCAACAACTTAGACCTGAAGAACACTCATTCTAGAGCTTATATTCTGGAGCATTATAGGTTGATAAATAGAGTAAGCTATTCTAAGAAAGAAGCCTAAAAATACCACTGGTGTAAATAAACTTGAAGTTTTTGCCTCTCTCACTTTAGAATCTAAATGTAGGCAGGCAGGCTCTGGCTGGTGCTTCTGGGTGAGCCAGTTTTGTACCAAAAAAATGACTTTCATCTGTGTATCAGTGGTTGCATCTGCAGTTGTGTTTCTCAGGCCATAAGAAGAGGAAAAAGTGGAGTGACTATACACAGTCTGTCTTTAAGTTAAAAATGACCAATAAAATGCACATACCTCTTCTGTCCTGTTGGCAAGAATTTAGTTACATAGGCACACCTGACTGCAAGGGATGCTGGGAAATACGTTCAGTTCAAACCCAGGGAGTCCGGGGAGTATGAGAAGGGAGGGTGAGGGCAGAGTCCACTACTAAAAGGAAAAAGTTGAGGATGGATCTGGGGGACAGTTTAATAATAATATCTACTACAGGTGGGAGTATACCAGGTAAAATAAAGCAGTTCCAACTTTAGTGGAAACAAAGGGCCTTGAATAGACTTAATGATTTTTTGGAAGAACTTCTGGAGGAGGTTACTTGCCTAAAGAGGATTGCAGAATTTTAGATTTAACCTTCCAGAGATGAATTAATGGCTCAATTTATTCTTAAAGACAATAACTTAATTTAAGAAAAGACAGGGAGAGCTGCTTTTCTTTTCCTGGGTGGGAAGGTTACTTTTCCCTATATGGGTATGTGCTGGGGAGATGGAAGGAGAGAACACTGATGCTCTTGTACAGCATTTTCCATTTCATTTATAACATCATACCATTCATATATCTATTAATAAAGAGAAAAACTTTTTTCAATTTCATTATTGAAAATTAGAAATTGACATTGTAGTTGAATCTTTTCTCCTATTTATTTTGTGTTTAAATATATGCTAGGAGACTGACATGAAGGATGCATTTTTGCAGGTCCATTTCCTTCACATACAACAGTTCACAATCACCTTTATTTTTGCTTAAATGAATGTTCTGCTAAAAAGTTACTTTTATTACTCTCTTTACTGCTATTTGTTTCCTCAGTTTTCTTAATCCTAGTTCTCATTCTTGTTCCTCTGAAAAGGTTAATTTAGGAGTACAATAAAGAAACTGTTGCCAATATGTTTTGCTAAAGCAACTTAAGGTGGTACTTAAAGGCCCATTGACCTCTTTTCCTCTAGGAAAATAAGGAATCGTATTAATAGAACAACTGCCTAAAATATAGTCTGCTCCTGAGGGCATTTGGTTATGAGTGGGTCATGAATATCTAAGTATGTGATTTTTTTCTGAGGAAGTCCTAGCACATTTATATATCAAAATAATAAACACTTGCCTCAACTCAACCTTTATAACTTTGTTCAACTTCAGGACATAGATCAGCTCCTTCCAGGTGCGTAAACTTCCTACTGTGAAATCTGACACTTTATATAGTGCTTTAAAACCTATGAACTCCAGAGGTAGTGACAGTTTTCTGCACTTACATGCAATATTTCATTGGCAAAATCTTGTTCCATACATGTGAAAAGCTGAGATGAAAGTTGGAACACTGAGGCGAGGCCCAATTCACATAATACTCTGAGTTGTGGGACAGATTGGAAGCAGTGTTGTGATACATATCTTAGCACATAAAAAGCTGAAAGCTGACTGCAGCAGCGGTGATGGATTTTTCCTGCTCTTCATCACTGGGAAAATCCTGACTGAACTCCTGTAGAAGCTACAGAGAGGGTGGTCAACCATTTCCTTTCAAATCACTGTAAGACTTTTAAACCCCAACCTGGCACACAGGACATTATCTCTGTAACAGATTTTGAGGAAAAAGTCAAAAAATGACCACCTCAACTAAATACACACCGCCATCAGAAAACTTAGCCAAAAACTTATCATTAACTCCGTAATAGAGATAGGATGGAGAATGGGACAGCCAGCCTCTCAGAACAAGAAATAAAATGTTGATTTTGCTGATGATTTGGTAAAATATCATAATAAGTGGCACATAATTAATTACAGCTCTCATTCAAGCATATAGCATAAGTATAACAAAGATCACTTCTAATTAGTATCAAGGCAGGAAAGACTGCATTTATCTAATTAACAAATCTCAGTGCATGGTAGGGGAAAAGGTGAAGCCAAGTTCTTCAAATTTTGGAATGGATTATTATTCGTTATGATGACTGAATAAGCTCATGCCTGAATATAACTATAAATCAACTGTTCTAAACCTAGAATTTTTCTTTTAAAATATCAGCTTTTATGAATGTCTGCAAAACACAAGGTAGTTTAATTGTTCATTAAAAAGATAGTAAAATTAAGTAAGTAAAAAATCTGTAAAGAACATTGCTCCAACTATGAATATTATATCATTTGAAGATGCTTTAAAAAACTATTGTTTCTAGTAGTATAAAATTGCCCAAGGTAATTGTAACTGTTGTCTAAATTATAAAGGGCTAAACAGGAAAAACAGTAAAATTCAATGCTGAGATAACCAAAGGAAATATTTAATGTTATTTCACAGAGAATCCTGGCATCAATACTTTTACATAATTAATGATCTGTTTTTGTATTTAACATATCCAATCTACAATGCATTCCTAAATCCGAAGTCATTGAGGAATATCTCTTCCCTTGTTGCTTTAACATGTGAAAGGGAAGAATAAGAAAAAGAAGATGAAGAAGAAAAAGGGAGAGGAGGAAGAAGAGAAGGAGAAAGAGGAAACTGAAGAAGAGAAGGCTAAGCATTCGAATAAGGCATCACACTAAGAAAAATAGAGGACATAGATTAGAGAAATATTGAAAGATTCACAGCCACAAAAATAGAAAAAAAAAAAGCTACTGAGAAGCAAGATCCAAAAGATGCCTAGATCTGCCTGATCCAGAGAAGTGAAACCTATTTAACAATACACATTTTAAGAAATTAGGAATGAATTTGAAGTATTGCCTTGGGAAGGCAGTCTGTGTATTGGAAGAGCTGTGGTATCATATTTAGGCATCTATTAACATACAGCAAACTGTTATCTGACTCCAGTAATGTAAGCAATGTTTAAAATCATTAACTAACATTTATGTTCTAGTCTTGATGGTAATTGCTTTAAGAGTTTGTTTAGTTCCCATAAAACAATATGCAATAGGAAACAGGAGAAATAATACACAATGAGGCAAGGCTCAATAAAAATGGAGCCTGAGTAGACTTCTCTGAATGATAATTGAACTGAAATCTAGAGGCTGAGCAGGAGTTATGGAATGAAAATCATTCAGCAGTCTTTGCAGAGAGAAATAACACAGTATATGCAAAGATCCTGTGGTTATAGGGAGCATGACTTCTTCAAGGAGCTGAAGAATTTGCCTGAAGCAAACTTACTAAGGAAAGAATAATGTGTGAGAATAGAACATTGTTAGAGGTCTGTCTTAACAGTGTTGTGAACAGCCTGTCTTAGAGTGTTGTTATGCTGTAGTAATGTAACATAAAAGACATCAGGTTTTGTTCTAGTTTGTTATGTGTGCCCCTGTTTATGCCATAAGAAAAAATAACTCTTTCATAAGAAGATTCTTTCATAGGTTTATAGACTTAGTTAACATCCCAATGATTATTTTTCAGTTCCTACCTTATTAAAACATAATTATTTCCATTTTGGCTAATTCATTTGAGGTTTTTCTCTCATATTTTGATCTCTGCCCTCTAACCTTTGACTTTGTCTTCTTATTTATCTATATTACTCCCTTTTTCCTGTTAATAAACCTCCTGGCCCATGAAATCATTAGCATTAATATGCCTGGCATTTACATTTAATAATCATAAAATAGCACTTATCTAAACAACAGAGATATTTCACCAAGTAAAACTAAAGTATGGAGAACTAGTTATTCATCTAAGGTTATAAGTTATTATCTTAACTTTAAAGTTAAGTAATAAATTAGAGGATAATAATTTTAAGTGGGAAACATGGCACAGAGAAAGAAAGAGAATGATCAATGAAACAGAATAGAGAGCCCAGATTTAAATCCACATATGTATGGTCAATTAATATGCAATAAAGGAGCCATGAATATACAATGGAGAAAAGACAGCCTCTTTAAAAACTGGTGTTGGGAAAACTGGAAAGTTACATGTAAGAGAATGAATCTAGATTTCTGTCTAACCCAATACACAATAGCAACCTCAAAATGGATTAAAGACCTAAATATACCACATGAGACCATAAAACTCTTACAAGCAAACGCAGGCAAAAATCTCTTGATCATTAGCATGAACAATTTTTTCCTGGACACATCTCCTCTGATAAGGGAAATAAAGAAAAAATGAACAAGTAGGACTATATCAAGTTAAAAAGCTTCTGTACAAAACAAAAATCACACAATCAATAGAACAAAAAGGCAACCTACAGTATGGAAGAATATATTTGTAAATGATTTATCCAATAAGGGGTTAACATCCAAAATACATAAAGAACTCATACAACTCAACACCAAAAAAGCAAATAACCTGAGAACATGAACAGACATGTTTCCAAAGAAGAAATACAGATGGTCAACAGGCATGTGAAAAGATGCTCCACATCACTAATCATCAGGGAAATGCAAATCAAAACCACAATGAGATATCACCTCACACCAGCTAGAATGCCACTATCCAAAAGACAATAACAAATGCTGGCAAGGATATGGAGAAAAGGGAACCCTCCTATGCTGTTGGAGGGAATGTCAATTGGTACAATGGCCATGGAAAGCAGTTTGGAGGTACTTCAAAAAACTAAAAAAGAAATACCATTTGATCCCATAATCCCACTTCTAGGAATTAACCTGAAGAAAACAAAATCCCTGATTTGATAAGATATGTGCAACCACTATATTTATCCTTGCATTATTTACAATAGCCAAGATAAGGAAGCAGCCAAAGTGTCCGTCAGTGGATGAATGGATAAAGAAGAGCTTGTACATATACACAATGGAATATTATTCATCCATAAAAAAGAAATTTATTTGTGACAATATGGAACCAGGACGGTATTATGCTATGTGAAATAAGCCAGATGAAGACAGACACATACTGTGTGATTTCACTTTTTTGTAGAATCTAAAAACAAAACAAAACAAAATGAACAAATTAGCAGTAGACTTATAGACACTGAGAAGTGACTGGTGGTTATCAAGTTTGGGGTGGGTGGGTGGGAAGGGTGAAGGGTATAAAGGGGCATAAAATCTCAGTCATAATATAAGTTGGTCATGGGGATGGAAGTGCAGCATGGAGAATATAGCCAATGGTTCTGTCCCATCTTCCTATATTGACAGACAGTAACTACACTAGTGGGGGTGAGGATTTAATAATATGGGGAACTGTTGAACCACTGTGTTGTATACTTGAAACCAATATAATATTGTATATCAACTATATACTTCAATAATAAAAAAAGAAAGAGAATGATAATGACTGCAATAAGACTGTAAGAGAATCAGAGAAATAACAAAGATTATAAAACCAGTACCAACAAAGGACAGAACCTGAAGGATCTGAAATATACCAAAGACTGAAACAAACATCAAAAGATCAGATCAAGTCAGTTCATCTCCACTGCACAAAATCAATCCAGTCTATAAATATTTCTTAATTTAATTAGCTCATTGAGTATTTCAGGTCCTTAGTACTACCTAACATGAACTCAAAGTGAGGTACAAGAAGTATGAAGAACAGAGGAATTATAAACAAAAATGAGTATATTTATTGGTGTTTGGGCAAGGGTAGTGGTAACAGATGAGAATGGTCAGATGTTTGCACAAGAGCTGTATGCTCCAGAAGTGCTCTGATAAGGAGAAATGCAACCCAGTTCAATTCTGTGATTAAAATAATGGCGATGATGATGATGACAACACTGAAGGAGAAAATGAGAGATGATATCACATGAAATTGATCCTGGATATGTTCCTATAGTAGATCAGAAAGTGTTCTCTAATTTCAGGTAGATTAAAACATGTAGATAATTAACTTTGTTGATTACTTATCAGCTGGGAATGTGGAAGTTTGAAAATGCTGCCAAAGCCCCTCCTCCCACAGGATCCCATTGTGCAGGGCCAGCCGTCTGCATTACCTAGAGGAGCATCTTATACAACACACACTTTGCTGTCCACACAGAGTCAGATGGAAATCATGGTGACATGCATATTCTGATTCAACAAGTATTAGGAAGGGCTGAGATGGGATCTCTGACAAACTCCCAGGTGATGTTAATGCTGTGAGTCAACGGACCACATTTTGAGTGGGGACCTGACCATTTCCATGATGGCATCAAAATGGCATCCATGGTTCTATTGTGAACTGTGGGTGGAAAGGAGGTAGATATGAATAGAATTTTGATCAGAATCACTTGGTCCTGAGAGTCAGAGTGCAGCAAAGAGAATACATGCATAAAATGGACTGAGAGCGATATTGCTGTCATTTACTCCGCCTGGTTACACGTAAGAATGAAATGATTAATACAAGATCAGGCACAGATGTCATTCAGGTTCATTCCACACTTTCAATTAATATCTTATCGTCCAGAATCAAATGAAATTATAGGCCAGTTCCTCATCTATCCTGTAGGAGAAACCATCCAATCTTTTTATTCTTCAAAGTCCAATTTAGGTTACATCACTGTGACCCAGATTGATCTTTTCACTTCTCACATTTTCTAGCATATATTGTGTGTATCACATATTTCGGCAACAAATGCTTTAATATCTTTTAGTATCTTTTCCTCACTTTGATCATCTCTACTCGTTGATTATAAGCTCAGGGGGGAGTAAGTCATAGCCTTCTGCTTTACAGCACAGCCGTTAAAACTATGCTGGTAGGACCTCTCACTAGTTTAGGATAAGACTAAATACTCAGGTAACCAGAATAAAAAATTTGAGTAAGAAACTCTCTAGTTTCTCACTCAAATATTTTGTTGTAATAGTTTTAAAAATGCTTTTACAGTGTTTTGTGGAATAAAAATGGTTATTGTCTTTCTACTTGAATTTAAAAGCCCATAAACAGCGAAATCTAGGAAAAGGATATTTTCATAACAAAGTTTATTTTCTTAGGCTTAGGCTTATTTTCACCTTTTATTTTAATTTATGTAATTTGGATTTAGTCCATTTCCACCTTTTCAAAAGTGAACCAAATCTATACAGCTGATGTGTGATTTAAAAATAATTAATAAACATCTTACTAAAGCTTTATTAAAAGTATACTTGTTCAACAATATTGAATAACTAAACATTTATATTTTAATTGCAAAAGGAAAGGTGATCATATTCCCTAAGTAATTAAATTAAAAATTTTTTATTTCATATTTATTGTCTCCATACTTCACTTAGCTCATTCTTTAAAATCTTTTATTAACATAATGAACAATTTGTCCAAAATATTTATCTAAATTTTCTACCAACTACATGTATGTTCATAAATGTTATGTTTTTCCTTTAAATCGCTGTAAAGCTCAAACAGAAAAAAAAAATGATGATTGGTCAATGTGTTAAAGAATTATTAATTCTGCATTATTATTATAAAACAAATTTAGGCAATCATTTTAAAGCAAGTGTTTCATTTCCTATATGCATGTAGTTCCTAAATGAATACTGAAAATAGCTCACATTATCATTACATTTAGAAAGAAGAGATACTATTTAGCTTCACTGTTCACCTCTTACTAGCTGCACACTATTATGAAGGACTTGGCTACATGTTGAACAGCAGTGTAATAGTTCCTGGTTTACATCTCAGGCAGGTTAATAGGTCTTCAGACTTCATTTAGCACCACATTTTCAGACCATCATAAGTTTTAAACTTACCTCCATGCTGACAGTTTGATGTTCGAATAAGCAAGGAGTTAACTTACTTAATAACTTCTAAACCTTAGGACCTCTCTCTTAGAGCTATAAAATTGACATTTCAGCATGAATTTTTTTTCATGATGTGTCTTTCAAACATGCACATGTTACAATGTCTAAAGCAGCTGTCCATGTTTACATTAAAGGACTTTCAAAATATTTTTTTTTCTTTAGGGTGCCATTGTGCAGAAAGGAAAACAAGCAAGTCTACTGCTTTTTCTCCATCCTTTCTTCTCCACCTTTCTCCTTTTTCCTTTCTTTCTTCTCTCTCTCTGTTCTAATTTTCCTTTCATTTCCCTTTTCCTTTCTTCTTTTTCTTTCTTTCTTTCTCTTTGTAAAGGACTTCAAAATAACTCCAGCGATTATTCAAGTAGAGCGAGGAATGCCAGCAGCTTAACTCTGCACTGTGCCTTTAATTCTTGTCAGGGTTTCACGTGCATATATCAGAAGTGAAATGTCCTACTATACATCATGCTTAACCAACTGGAGGCCAGAGAACTAAATCACTGTATTCATGAAAGTAAAAGGTTGTTGTGCTTTCCAATTGTCTTCGCTTTGGGAGGCTCTCACTTCCAATTACCAAAGTCACCTTCAAATCTGGTATTGACCACCTTACAGTAAAATTTATTACAATTAGAACACTACAATACAAAATAAGAAATGACATGAGTAAAACAGCCAAAAAGATGGTAGTAAGTTTTTTTTAGGCTCAAGTAACTTTATATTCAATTTTCTGCTTTTTTCCTGATATTTTATATTACTTTTGTCAATATATTGTTTATACATTGTCTGTAAGATTATACCATTGTTGAAATGTGTAAACTTTTTAAAAGTTCTTTATATAGACTAATGGATGTCTAAGGATTCACATCTTTTGTAGAAAGATGTTCTATATACTGACATTTCACATTTTATTAATGTGGGAGGAGGGAACCACTTGTAAATTCTAGGTTAGGCAATTAAATATTATATCAATGTTCCATTGCGCTATTTTGGAACTCTTTATAATACAGTTCTAGGATGTTAGTTAAAAGTAAAAACTAATCTCTATCACATGCCTACTGTCTGCTAGAAAGATGAAAATTAGTAATAACTGACTCTCTGCTACAAGCACTTCAATGTTTACTCCTCAGATGGACCCAGGCTTTACTAAAGAGAAACATCCCAGAGAAATCAGATAAATGAGTCAAAATGACATAGCTAGTAGTGGGTAGCATTCTAAGTAGGACTGGATTGCCCGTTTTAAAAATAGTTCCACTGTTACATCCTTATGAGTGATAGGGGGTCTAAAATCATCTGACTCTCATCTACTGCTTTTATTTGCAAATAAGGACACGGGTCCACAGATGTTCAGAGACTTGACACAACTCAAAAATGAGTTATCTCCTTTGGAATCTTTTCCCTACTCTTGTCTTTTCTCCCCTATCATATTTGCTATGAGCTCATTGACTTAATAAAAACAAGAGATCATGCAAAGGCCAGGGCCGTTCTAAAGACTCTGTGCCAGAACCCCAGGAAGTCACTTTGCACAGAAAACAGTGCTATGCTGAAAATATATTGTAAAAGCTAAATTATCTTTCTGTGAATGTTTTTTGCTATGTAAATTATATTTATGCTATTAGACCTGAGAGGAAGTGGATAATGGGGAAATGCTGAACAGATAGTCTAAAGTATTAGAGGACAAAACAATTTCTACTTGTTTGTAGGCATTTTTGGAATTATCTTTTAGCAGAATTGTTGCAGTTTCAGAAAGTCAATATAAAAATATATGCCCATTCTTAAAAAAAATCAAACCAAACATAATATGCAGAGTGGATTTTAAGCTTTTCCTTACCTTTCAACCCAGTTCTATTTCCCTGGTTAACCACTGTTTACAATTTTGTATCCTTACAAAATGTTTTGTATTCAGATAAATATTAGCAAAATTATATTCATAAAAATTAGTATACTAATTCAATGAAAGTTGAAAAAGAATAGGAAAAATAGTGTCCAAGAGAGAGAAGGACCAATAGAAATACAAAATAAGATGGCAGGCTTAAGTCCAAATATATCAGTAATGAGATTAAATGTGAACAATCTAAATAGTTTGTTATTAAAAAACAGAGTTGTCAGACTCTGCTAAAAACAAAATCTGGTTATTTGTTATCTAGAAGAGGCACATCTAATAAAATGGGCCCAGAAAATTTGAACATTTCAATATGGAAAGCACACACGAATCCAAAAGATGGATAGAGGATATATGTTTTTATAGATATTTTGAAAACAAATACCCAACAGAAATGTGTATATATGGGCACCCAGCCATGTGTTACAATGTTCACGGCAGCATTAATCATGGTAGTAAAAAACTGGGAAAACCTTTAATGTCATGCAACAGAATAGATAATGACCTCATAACTGTAATGATGAACAATGAAGCCAGATACAAAAAAAAAATCCGTGCATATAATGTAACAACAGAAAAACCAAATCAATCTATGACATCATGATGATTACCTTTCAGAAGAGGTAAGATAGTAACTGTTGGGAGTCTGAGGGGGGCTTTTGCATGATAGCAATGCTTTATTACCAGATCTGGATACAGTTGCAGGGAAGTGCTTACTTTGTAGTAACTCATTAGGTTATATACTTGCCATTTATTCATTTTTTTCAGGATGTGTAGTATACTTCAGTTTTTATTAAAGCAATTCCAATTAAAAAAAACAATTCCAAAAAAAAAGTGATAAAGAGGAACGTGTTATAATGATATGTTTAACCTTCCAGAAAGATGAATCAAATTAAAATTTGTATGCATCTAATCACAGCCTAAAATACTCTAATAACATAGAGTATAGAAACAAAAAGATGAATATACGGAGATACAGACAAATCCACCATCAAGTGATAATCTTGCTTGGTAAGAGACAGGGAAAAACTTTACAATAACAGAAAAAAACTTTAGGAAAGATGCAGAAGGTTTGATTAACTTGATTAAAACATGACCCAGGGAACACATTTACAATCCTGCCCCAACAACTGCAAAACTGATTTTTTTCCAAGCATACACAAAGGATGCTTTATAACAATTGATCATATGCTAGGCTATAAAATAAGTTTCAATGAATTCGAAAGGATTGTGAAAATGTACACAAAGTGTTTATAGCCACAATACAGTTGAATTAGAAATATGCAATAAAATACAGCTATAAGCATCACCATATGTTTGAAGATTTATACGTCTAAGTAATAATCCATAGGTCAAAGAAGAAAGCATAATAAAAAAAAGTAGACAATATTTTGAATGGAATTTTAATGAAAATGCTAAGTGTCATATCTTGTGGGTTTCATCTAAAATGATGCTTGGGAGGAAAGTTATGGTTTTAAAATAAACATTAAAAGAGAATGAAGCTGAAAAGCAAATTGGCTGCCCTAGAAAGTTTGAAAGCAAGCATAAAATAAACAAATACAGAGAAGGAATGAAATAAGAGGGCAACTCTGGGTATTATCAGGAGACCAAGGTGGACTGTGATAGGGCAATGATAATCAAAAGGTCTAGCTTTATTTATAATGTTTTTATAAACTTTTGAAAGAATGTTTTCGTGAATTACTTAAACATGTAAAAAGTAATTTGAAATAAAATTGAATAAGAAGGGAAACAATTCTGACAAACACTGGTTTAAACTGCCTTATATTTGGCACCATATTCAAGATTCCATTGGGCCATTTATACTTTTTATTCTAATTTTCATTTAAAAACTGAAACTAAATCACAAAATTAGATTGTAACAAGAGTTAAATTGAAAACTCGTGGATGACTGAATTCGCTAAATTCTATTACTTTATCCATTGAACATGTACTTCTAAAGGAATTTTTTTCAGGAATAATGAAGAATATTGATTCAGGGATTTGAATTTTTTGATAAGAAGTTGTTAACTAGGTCTAAGTTCCATTGAAATGTTTAAGGGAAAATTCTTGTTTAATGTTAACCAGGTACATGAGAAGTCAATGAGAAAAAAAAAACTGACTAGTGATAAAATGTAAAGATGGATTGAAAGAAGTTTGATAACATCAAATAAAAACAAAGATCAACTGAAGCATTAACTGAATATTCAAATGAATATTTGAAGTGCATTACAAAAAAATCACTCCCTTCCAAGACTATTTCTATTGCCTGTTTATAGTCTGCCTTACATTTAAAAATAAGGTTATTTTGAATGTCATTATATCATAACCTTTGCTAAGCTTTTTCCTAAGAAAAATAAAACAAGACAAAACAAAAAGCCACTATCATGAGAGACTCCCTTTATCTAAGAACAAATACTTGAAAATACTAAACTTTGTTTCTGTAGCTAACATTCATTGGATTTGAAAAAAGGAGATCCTTTTATTTCACTGGTGTTTCTGACTTCTTGTTCTGTTTTTGAGGAACTATGGTAAGATTTACAACTGTCCTTTGACAGAATAGTCCAAATTTGACTATATGGAAGCTGATTGAATTTTTTGTTGCTGCTGGTGATGGTTTAACTTTCAAAATACCCACTTCCACCTTCCCCAGATCTCAGAAGTTGCACAAAGAGAGAGGAGAGAGAGACAGAGTGGTGGAAAGAAGGGGGGAGAGAGAGAATGAACACATTCATTACCTAACCAGCAAGGCACATGTTTAAAAGTTCATTGTCCCCTCAGCTCTAATAATTCTGCATTTAATTTCTTAATTTTTCTGGTATAATATTTTGTTTGCATTAAATCCTCATAAGTGAAAGCTTTTGTTTTTGCATAGAAAGAATACTGATAATACAAAGTTTATTAAATATTGGATGATGGAAACCTGAGTCTCATTCTCTTTTTCTCTCTCCTCCATCCTTCTCTTCATTAAAAGGATGATAAAAATGTTTCAGTTTTGATTATTTAGATGATAATATGAAAAAGGCACTCACACATGTACTAAAATTAGAAGTTGATAGACTTGACTTAATTATATCTTGGGAAGAATTTGTTATAATTTATCTTTTTAAGCCAAGCTTAATAGAGACCTAAATTTTTCTGAAGAAATAATAGGAATATTAAGAGTAGAACAAAGTCATCTTTTGGAGGTTAAAAAGTTGTATTTGTTGAGGGGAATGGAGAGTAAGGATAAACTATTCAGGGGCAGAAAGAAAATTTGGAAATCAGGATAAGTTTAAGTTAGTTTTAAAATTCAGTTTTCATCCAAAATTCTCATGGCTATTAAAAAGAAAAAGAAAAGGAAAAGGGAAATAAACAAATCACCTGTTTCATGTTATATAAACCACAAGCTATCCTAATTATATTTTGATTTCACCTTCAGCCAGTTACTTTCCCATTGGGAAAATGTGCCCACAATCTTGGCCAAGTCTGTTAGCAAACTTATTCAATTGATTCAATATTCAATATTAGAACTAGTCAACTTATTTTTAAGAGCAAGTCACTTAAATTCAGAATACTGACCAAATATTAATATGTTCATAATAATTATACATTAAAACAATGTAGTAATCTAATAAACTAAGAAGGTAGAAAGCCTAAATCTTGAAGTTAGATACTGATTCAAGTTTATTCTCCACTAGGTACTGGTTGTTTGATCCTAGAAAACTGTTTCACTCTTTCCCAGTTTCTTGTTATCTGTAAAAAGAGAAATTGAAATGTACACTGTAGTTGTGAGACTTGAATGAGACAATATTTGAGAGTGATCTGTCTATCACTTGTCTATAGGGAATTTCTACTAATTATGGTCCTTGTATTTGCCACTTATTTTCCTTAAAAATAATGTATATATATACTCACACATGTATACTGTATATATATATGTGTCATACATAAAAATCATATATATTATTTATACACAGATGTATATAAATATATTTAATACCATAATTCTCATACTTCAATTTTGTAGCACAAAGGACAGAGGCAAGCCATGTCTTGTTCTCTCCTTGGTGGGAACTTACATAACCAGTTTCTCATATAATTTCTAGAGACTTAATGCATATACAAGCAAGTACCTCTGTATGCTTTTTTTCTCTTTTGTATACAAAAACAGTGGGAAGACATATACATAGTTCTTTATTTTTACCTATGTGGCTTTCTTGAAAATAGTTTCTTAATTAATAACTAAAAAGTATCCATGTTCTTGTTAATGAGAGAAGAGTGAAGGAAAGTTCTTTACAGATATTTGCAGAGCTCTTGTGTACGAGGCTGTGCCTGAGGTGGCGGTGATCAGAGAGGTCAGGATTTGAATCTCCGTGCTGCCACTTCACTGAGCAAACCTCAGGGTGCTCATCTGCTCTAAAAAGGGTACATCAGCACTGAGATCCTGAGTTGCCACCAGGATTTCAAGATCTTAGCTCTGGGCCTGGCACACAATAGGTGTTCAGTAAAGGGTGGTGTCAAGTAACAGTTTGGAATGCTTAAAAGAAAAAATTCTGTAGTTATTCAGGAAAGCTTTTCCAAAAGACTGATTAAATATGCTTGAGGATCTAGTAGCATTATCACTCTTACCAACCCGATAGAGGGCAGTAGTTTGTACAGCTGTTTCTGAACAGATGATGCCGGTTTCAACAGGATATGTGCTTCACCACCTTCAGCAAGTCTCATCCTTGGGCATAGCACTGAGTGATAATAATTATTTTTATAATTAATAACAGTTATGCTGCCACCAACACTGTAACTTTAAATTCAGCTTAATGAGAAGGAACTGAGCCTGTGAAAGGCATTTTGCAATGAGATTGTCTCTGATTTAAGATGTGTCAGCCTTTGGTCCCTTAGAACTTGTCTTTTAATTGAATTTCAAATTCATCTTTTTTTTCTTGGAGACTGACTTTGCTTAGATTGAAAAAAGTTTAGCATAGAAAAATGATTTCATTTAGATAGATTTCACATCTTGATAGCTTATGAAGGGACAGTTACACTAGGCTTTAAATTTTAAAAGGACAGCATTCTACTCAACATTCAGAGAAAAATTCATGATTCATAAGGATATATGCACACTTATTATAGATTGTTTTGTAGAATATCCTAATTAAATTTGATGGTAGTCTGAAATAGACTTCCTTTTGAAAGTGGTTTTTGCTAATCACCTATGGAAATAAAATCACAACATAAAATTTGGGTTCAGTGATGTAAACCACCCCTTTTCTAGCTCAGTCTTTTTTGGTGAAAGGAAAAACTGATTTTTGAATAATCATGAATTGTGTTTTTACATTCCAACCTTATTTACATGTTATTACTAAGCAAGTCTAAAAGAGATGTCATGTTAATACTATTTAAAAGACAAAAATCCACTTTGTATAACAGTTTGTGTTTTAGGATCTTAGACACAGACAACACACCCTGGAATATCGTTTAGAGGATGGATGATAGGTTCATGCCCTGGAGACTGAGGCTATTCTGTGAATGTAACAAGGCACAGGAAAAGTCTTGACAATATTCATACCCAAACCAGGGAACCTCTCTAGAGCATTTTATTATGTCTTAACTACTTCACCTTAAAATGAACTTGTTACTAGGAGAATACTTGTTTCCAAAGGAGAAGGTATATATGAGTGTGTGTTTTTAAAGCTCTAAACATCTTTTCAGGCTTACTGCACTGATTCTGAATCTAGACTTTCTGGGTTCAAAACCATGCTCTGCTACCTCCCGTGTAATTTTGAGACAGTTACTTAAAATTCTTAAGTCTCCATCATCCTCTTGTGCAAGACAGGGGCCATCATGATTACAACAGTACCTACCTCCAGAGACTCATGCTGGTGATTAAATGAACCAAAATGCATGAAGCAGTGTAGAAGAGGCAACTTTTTACTTCTGCCCTGCTAGGGCTTGTCAGATATGTCTGAATTAAATTGACGTAAGATACATTAACAGGAGAAAAGCATACGGATTCTATATTTTACGTGACATGGGGACTCTCATAAGGAAATGAAGAACCCGAAAGAGTGGCAAAGCCTAAATGCTCTTTCATACTAGATTGAATAGAGGGGCAGTTGTGGAAAAGTAAATAATACATACAGGGAGACTAAAGGAAAATAATTATTTGAACAAGGTCTGTTTGTACAGAATTCTTTGAGTTTTGACTTCCAACTGAACAATGTTTCTTCTCTCCTTTTACAGGAGAGGCTTTCACATGGCAGTTTTTAATATCCTGTTTTCAGGAAGAAAAGGAATTAGAGTGCCCTTCTTGTATTCACTGTTTTATTCAGTGCCTTTAGCTCAAATAATCCTTATGCCATATTTTGAGGTGGCATATTCTGCCACCTTCCACTGCTGAAAACAGTAGCTAGCCCATAATACATGCCCCATAAGGTAGGTTACTTTTCATTTGGAATTTGGAATCTGTTAAAAAAATCTTTGTTTTTATGTTTTAACTTGTGTTATAAAATTGAGATAATTAAATGAAACTTCCTATTGGAAAACTCTTGCAAGGCCCTAAATCATATTCTTCGGGAGACCTCAACAACAGGAATAACAATGATCACAGCAAATAGAAGAGCAACCACCAAAGACAGTATGGTTTTTAACTGGCAGGCACTGTGCAGGGTTATACACATAGTCTACTCTTCTTTAAACCTCACACCTGCCCTGATAGTTTGTAAGAGAGGAAAACTTGATGAGGTTTGCTAATGTCCAAGTAGACACTGAGTCAGGAAGCAGCACAGCCAGAACCGGATTGCAAGATTACTGTTTTCATAGTTCCTGCCTAACAACTAAGATAGGATTTCCCAAATAGCGACCACCACATTACACTTTTTAGCTTTTCATAGTATAAATAAAATAAAGTGACATTATGTATTTAAAATAGAGAAAATGTATCCCCAGGGGTTGGTTACCCTCTATGAGGGAAGAGCTGAGAAGAGAGAGAGAGAGGAAACCAAGAGTCTATCTAGAAATTGGCAATGGCAGTCAGCCAGTATGGAGGGGTCTGGGAGAGGCCATGTTACCAGATCCAAGGGCCAGCGTGAGTGTGATCTGAAAAACCTAAAATCAACTTAGGTCCGTTCTGTGGGGTCCAGGAAAGAAAGACAGCCAACATCAGAGATACTATCAGAGGCCAACAAAAGTGGAAATAAAACTCTACTGTCTCCCCCACCATTTCCCACCAAGGACTCTTATTAGTCAAAGCTAGCCAGAATCCCACAGAAAAGACCATGGGAATAGATGGCAGTGAACATGGTGGCAATCAAACCCAGATCAACCTATTTTATTGTTCATGTAATATCTTTTCTTCCAATTGGCTAACTATTATAACTAAGTAAAGATTTGTAGTAAGGAAACATCCAATCATTACCTGAGTAGGAATTTGAATCATAGTCATAAATAGAAAATAATCATAAACTTATATATGAAAAATAGTAATTTAGCTTTCAAATCAGATAGACCCATCTTCAAATCCATTCTCTATCACTTAGTGATTGTTCACTTCTGGGCAATCAATTCATTTGTTTCTACTTTTCTGTTACCTAAAGAAAGGGAAATGAAAATCTACCTGAGGCCTGCAAGCAATAAAGACTTTACTAGCCCCAAAATGAAATTTGTTCCCTCAAAAGATTGGTAGAAAATTGAAGAGATTAACTTTCCCAGTATGTGACTCATTATTTACTACTGTGTGTGGGAAACCCCAAATTGTCTTATAAATCACTGCTCAGAAATACTGACTACAGAATATATAAATGGAAATAAGTTATCACTTTTAGATTTGTTAATTTAAGATATAATTATGCCTCAAGACAGTATAGATTCAGTTCCTCCTGATATTTAATAAAAATACACAATGTTTACTTTCTGTTTGTGGGTGTTGTCCTGAATTGTTTCATGTTACTTTCCAATTCTATAAATAATAATTTTTCTTCTTTATAGACAAAACATCATTAGGGCATGCTTAATAATTTTAGTGGTCTTCTAGAAATTATATATTAGACATATTCAAAGAATTTAAGGAATGAGATTTAATGAGGAGCTTAAGCAGAAAATAAAATTTAGAATAGGAAGCCAATTGCATAGAAGAGTGGGAATTAAAATTTTAATCTAATAAGTAACTTTAGTTTTGATATTCTATCTAACTTCTAAAACCTTAGTTTATCAATATTTTTAATTGTCAAATACAGGGCCTTCCTTTTAATCAGTCAAGAAGTTGACCCAGGACTCAAGATCATTTTGTAAAATGATTCTATGTAAATATCTGGAGCTCTTGCTGTCTTAGAGTCATTTAGATGAAATAATAACACTTCCATGGACATAAAATCTTCCCCTTTTTAGTATGGGCAGAGATAACATATGCACACTATAGCAAGAGATGGAAATGAGTGTAGTAGAAACACAGAGTAGGGGTGCCACCCATAAAGAAAAATAGGAACACATGCTTATGTTGAGAATTCAAATTTCAACTGCTTCAAGAATTTCAAGATCATCTATAGTTAATGTTTAAGGACCTTTTTTAAAAATCTTTGTTTAGGTTCTTTATTACAATATTCCAAGATAACACTTTTCCAATAACTTTCTTTGACTAATTTGTGAAATTAAACAAGAAAGTTTTACAGCTTCAGTCTGAAATTTATTATTTTTCTCTCCACATTTATAAAAATATCATTTATTTGTCTCCATCTCTTTTTACTACTTTAAACTAACAGAACAATACATTGAAGTTCCTTCTATATAATGATATGAAATGTGAGGATTTTATAAAACTGATATTACAGCTTTTATTCAAAAGATTCTTAAATATTTGAAATTTGTCAACATGGATAACCACACAGTAACTTTTAAAAAACTGTCTTTGTAATCTACAGATGAAAAGGGTATGAACCTAGTATAGTACAAGACCACAACTAAACAACATACATCTAGGTAATGGTTGGACAAAACATTCTGATGATTAAATCCATACCCTACATTGCCATAGAATGAATGAAAAAAATATATAAAATCATTAATAATTACAAAACTCTTTGAATAGTCATTATTTGGCTTTAAAACTTACTGCTTCAGGCTCACTTTGTGATTTCATGCTATGTCCACCATGGACCCATGTAACATTTTACTAATCCCCTGGAAATTTTTCCCTTAATTTCCACCTTCCCTTGTCTGGAAAGCAATAGCTCCCTCAGTCTAACTCGGATATCATTTATTTGTGCCATCTTTTTTTATTTCTTTAAGCAGAATGAATTGCATACTACTAGCTGTCTTGTCTGCAACATATAATATGTATATTACATTTCAGAGCCTAACTGCCATCAGGATTGACGGCTAACTGATCGAAGGTAAGAAAGCATTTTTCAGGTATTTTATTTACATAGTTAGAGTCATAAAGTAGGCAATATATTTGTTGAACAATAAACTGGAATGACTATATTAGGAAGTCAGAACAGTGAGAAGTATAAGAGATAGGGAGGGACGTTACATTATGATAATAGGATCAATTTTCCAAGAAGGCACAATGATTATAAGTGTATATGTCCCTAACAAAAAGGTTTTGAAATTCATAAGGTGAAAATTGGTAGCCAGAAAGGAGAAATGGGCAAATCTATAATTATAGGTGTAGACTTCAACATGCTTCTCTGAGAAATCACTAAGTAGATAGGAAATAATAATATTAATAATAATAATAGGCTATATATAATGATAAGCCTATATAATAAGAAATTAGGTTACATAAGACTATAACATTATCAACTTGATTTTGATATTTGCAGAACATTCTATCCAAGAAAAGCAGAATATGCAGTCTATCCATGTACACTAAAATAGACTATTTACCAGATAGAACATACTCTGTGCCATAAAAATAAACCCAACAAAGTTAAAATAAATGAAGTTATACAAATTATTTTCTCTGATCACCACTGAATTAAACTGTAAATTACTCATAGGAAGATGTATTGAAATGTCAAAATATTTAGAAACTAAACAACACATTTCTAAATAATCCATAAATCAAAGAGAAAATCTAAGTTAATTTTAAAAATATTTTGAATTGAGTAAACACTTTTAAAAAATGTAAAAATATGCAGGGCACATATAAAACAATACTTAGAGGGAAATCAATGAAACTGAGAACAGAACAGCAATAGTGGGAAAACATCAATGCTATCAAAAGCTTGTACATTAAAATATCAAAAATTAACTTGAAACAGATTATTGACCATATAAAACTTAAAAATTCTATAAGAAACACAGGAGAATATTTTGGCAATCTTGGAGTAAGCAGACATTTCTTAGGAGACAAAATGTAAAATTTTATAAAATTTTGTGTGTGTGTATATATATATATATATATATATGTTAATGCATGATTGGATAACAGAATATAAAAACTGCTTTTTAAAAAGCATTTATTACAAAATATAGGCACAAGCCTTAGACTATGAGAAAATTTTGCAAAATATTTTTATGGTAAAAGTCTTACTTCCACAGTATGTAAATAGCCCTGAAACTCAGTGATGGGAAATGAAAAATTCTTTTCTAAAAGGGGTAAAATTTGAACAGACACTTCACCAAAGAAGATATAAGGATGGTCAATAAGCACATAGAAGTAATGGAAGGATGCTCAGTATAAATAATCATCAGATAAATGAAAATTAAAACCATGATAAGAAGCTACTACATATGCACTAGAATGGCTAAAAGTAAAACTAAACAGAAATAAAATTAAAAGTAAGAAAAAATTGAAAATACTAAATGCTGACACATATATAGAATAAGAGTGGGAACTCGCATAACACAACTGTTGAGGATGCAAATCTGTATAGTTGCTCTTTGGAAAATCATCTGCAGTTTTTTATAATGTTAAAGATAACCTTGCCATATGAGCAGCGATTCCAATCCCAGCATTTACCCAAATGAAATGGAAACATATGTCTACAGAGAGCCTACGTAAGAATGCCTAGAGCAGTTTTATTCCTAATTTTCCCAAACTGGAAACAGTTGAAATGCCCATCAACTGGCAAATGAATAAAACATTATGGTATATCCATATAAGGAAATTCTACTCAGAAAACATAGATAGAAACTACTGATCATGTAACAATATTGATAAATTGGAAAAGCATTTTTCTAAGGGAAAGAAACTGGACATAAAAAGCCATGTTCTGTATGATTCCATTTACATAAACTGTTCAGAATAGGCACATCTATAAAGACAGAAAATAAATTAGTGGGTGCCAGGGCTTTGGGAAGGAAGAGACGATTGACTAAAAGGGTCATCAGGAACTTTTTGGGGTGATAGAATTATTCAGTATTTTGATTATAGTGTCATTTTCATAACTTTTTGCATTTGTCATAGAACTCTGTAGCTAATGAATTTTACTGTACGTAAACTATATCACGACACACCTTATTTTAAAAATAGTAGAAAAAAAGAAATGTGGAATACCATTTAGGAGGTTTAATGCCTAAATATTAGAATTCTTTAATAAAAGCTCAAAAATATAGAGGCAAAGAAATTATCAAAGAGAAAAACATTCCTACAACTGGAGGACATAAATCTCCATATTAAAAAGAACCAGATGTGTGTGCATGTACACAGACATGCACACACAAGCAAAGATATAAACACAAGATCCATGCCAAGGTCATGAAAACTAAGATCAAGGAGTTTAAAGAAGAGAATCATAATATCTTTGACTTGAGGAAAAATAAAAGACCGTAAACAGAATGTCAAAAATCAGAAAAGCATCAGTTATCAACAAAGGTGGGAGCTAGTAGATAACAGAGCTAGGCCTTTGGAATTCTGAGGGAAAATTATGTCTATTTAGATTTACCCTTTACCAAGTGTAAGGGTGAAATAGGCATTTTGAAACATGCATGTTATAGGCAATTTATTGTGTAGAAATCCATTCTTAAAAGGCTAAGGAAGATACATTCCAACATTATGAAGAATTAAATGAAGAAAGTAGATCAAAGCTCCAGGAATCAGGAAATCTAGCATCAAAATGGGGAAGGAAATTTCTAGTACTCTAGAAATTTTATTAGTGTATTTTAAAATTTTTCATCATTTTTTCTATCACATCAGCTAAGTATTATTATTAAAATACCTTGTAGTTTCTAGAAATGTTTTATAAATAACAGACTTAACCTGTTTTCAAAATAAACTTTGTATTTTATTCTTCTACTCTATCATCGCTGTACATATTCTTCAATACATGCGATATGGAATCACCTTCACAGTTTTTAAGCTCTTTGTATCTCTACAAGTTCATCTAAATACTTTCTTTTTCTTTAAAATAATTATAAAGTCAAAAAAAGTATATTTAACTAATGAGCAATACTCTCTTTGCTCTTCTGGATGACTAATTGGTTTGGACAATATTAAAAACAATCTAATTCATCAATGACTTGTCAGTTTTTAATATGTGATGACAGCCTGTCAATTGGCAAGGCAGTAAGAAGACATTTTCATTGCTAAGTTGACATTATAACTTGATGAATCCTGTGTCTCAGTGACAGTCATTCTTTGCCTTTCAACCAGTAAGTACTGTTTAGAATTCAGTACAAGATGTATTACGATAAAGTTCATTGGCTTAAAAACTTTATGTCCTTTCTAGTCTTTTCACTTTTAAATGGAAAACACAAAGCACATTTTCTCACATTCAGAATCTTATATTTTAGAATATTTTGATTGGTTGACATATATAACTGTAAATATTTTAAAGCTATGCAAGATCAATATCGTACTGACCAGATGTTTCAGAAATACTTTTAGATACATCCTCAAGGTGATCAGCTAATTAAATAAGAATCAATAAATGAAGGCTATTTATTGAGAATGATAGTGCAACATTTTCAAAGCTCTAAACATCTTAAATAAGGTAGGATTGATTTCAGATCATTTTAAAACATGATTTTACATGTAAAATGATGCTATTCCTCAATCTTTGTTAGTGTTATATGAGGTTGTTCATGTTAGTTTCTGTCAGAAAAACGGGGGCAAATCCAATAAGTCTAAAGAAATTGCTCTTAAAGTGACCTGGGGCTTCACAATGAAAACTCGGACTCTATTTATCTGTGAAGATGTGAGCAATCGTATGTGGAAGGGAGTGAGATGCTGAAGTAATCCTGAAAAACTATCTTTGGAATCAGAATTCTATATTGGTTCCATGTTTTCTTTAAGCATCATCTGAAAGCAACATCCTCAAGAAGCAGCCAGCACTCAGTTATAGAAAGAGGTCACACAACGATGCTCACACATGCATTCACGTTTGAATGATAAAGCAAGGAGGTTTTGTGTCTAATTTCTTGTCTGAAGTTGCTGACTTTGGGCACAGAAGGACCTGAGACTGAATCTGCCACCACGGGCTGTAAACTTGGACAAACCATTGCTCTGCTCTGAGCTGCTGTTACTGACCTGTGTGTCACTATATTTCCATAGTAGTATTTCTCCGGGTAATTGGCCATGCCACACACTGTGGGACATCTACCCTCTTTTCAAGGTCTTCTCTAGTTTTTGGGGGGCCATGAGAATGTTTTAAATGTACTTATGAAGAGAGTTCTTATGAGTCCTCCCGTCTCCTCATAATATGATTTCACTGCAAATAACACGACTTCGTCGAGGTTCCTGCTGGCGCCTCGCCCCTCACTCCACCTCAGTGTAGCCTCGTCCCTTACAGGCTCCGTCCTCGTGGACAAGTAAGCACAGGTGGACATGGATGTTCAGTGGCATCAGCTAACTCCACTCCATCAGGTCTTCAATAAAACCAGACTCTTGTTCCCAACAGAGGCCCAGTCAGGACCCATACTATGTACAAACTGGAATAAAAATTTATATTGTGCAGGCTTGTGTGAAGATTAATTTGGTAATTTATGTATAATTACTACATTTCTTCTGTGTTCCAAACACTGTATAAGGTGCTAATACGTATTAATGCTTTTAAAACCTATACAGTGTAGGATATACATAATTATTAATTTGCCCATTAGAAGCAACTGAATCTTAAAGAAATTTGTCCAGATGGACACAGCCAGTAAATAAGTGAACTGGATTTGAAACCTTGTCTGCGAGCCATCTGTAGCTGAAAATCATCTATAGCTGAATCAACAGAGCATATACTCTCTCTCTCTCTCTCTGAGTAGTTATCTCAAACTGAATCAGTATGTCTAACAATACAAATGATATGAAAATTTGTGACAGTGTTGTTTTTTGTTTGTTTGGTTTTTATTACCAAGAAGCCAAGAATCCCAAACTTCAAATATAAGATTTGGGAATCACACTTTATGTCGATTATTTTTTAAATAAATGAGAAAAGTTATATTTATAACACTGCTGTGGAATAATATTTGAAAAAAGTATAAATTTCTATCAATGGGGGTATATTTCAATATATTGGAACAGATCCAAATAGTAGTAAAAATAATAATAGTTCTCCAAGATCCTTCCGGGGCTTTTCATTGTTAAAAATATTGTCATAGTAATAATAAGATCTTCCTTGTAATTTTCATTGTTGACATTGGCTCTGATAGAGCTCACTCAATGGTAAAGGTGTTAGCTACTGAGTAACAAACAATCTCGAAGCTTAGTGGCTTAACCCAGCAAATATTTTACTCCTTACACTTTGGTGGGTCTGAAATTCAGCAGAAGCTAGGGGATGGTTGTGGATAATTTCTGATGAAACTAGGTCAAGACTTTGACCTAGTACTGTGAAGTCTTGTTTAAGACTGGATAGACTATCCTCTTTTAAAAAAGGTGTCATTCACATGTCTAGCAAAATGTTGCTGCCTATTGGCAGGAGACCTCAGTTCCTGTCCACTTGGGCCTCTCTGCAGGGCTCTTTGGGGACCCACAAGTGGCAGCTAGCTTCCTCCAAGAGAGCCAGATAGAAATGTCAATGCCCTTTATGGTCTAGATTCTAAATAAACACTCTCACTTTCACAACATTCTATTGGTCACAGATTTCAGCCCTACTCAATGTGGAAAAAGACTAGTCCAGGACATAAAGAGCAGGAAATGAGAGCATGGAAAGTCATTTTGGAAGCTGGCTACCACAGTGAGTTAGTCTGCTGGACCCTTAGGGTGAATCTAAACAGTGGCATTAAGTAGAATTAGCAGTCATTATAGTCTGAAACACACAATTATATGTTTTAAAAATATATGTTTTAGATATTTCTGCTTTGACTATTAAATGGAGCATGAATACATCTTTTGTGTCTTGCTTCTTTCATTAACATTATAGCTTTAATATTTGTATACCTATCTTCCTCTATCTTAAAAGTCAGAAAAGGTGGTTTGAGTCATACTCAGTCATATCTTTGACACACTCTTCTGTCTTTTTTGACTTTTAAGGATTCATGTGATCAGATTGGGTGCACCTGGGTCATCCAGTAAACTGTCCCATCTCAGGTCCTTTAAACTTAATCACTTCTCTAAGGTCCCTTTTGGCATGTAAAGCAACATATTCACCAGGTTCCAGAGGTTAGATGAGGACATCTCTGGGAAGTCATTATTATACCTACCACACAGGTCCTGACAGGCTTATAAAAATCTATGAAACTTTCAAAAAATAAAACATTAAAACAAATAAAAGAAGTTATACAGTAACCCAATTCACCTTAACAGACCAACATAAATCCAGTACTAAAATCAGAGAAGACTAGGACATACACAGAAAAAACATTAAGTAACATTCATCTTTGCATCTACCCTTATCATAATATTAGTAAATCAAAGGAAGCAGTAAACTAAGGGAATAATAATAAGCCTAAATCATACTGAGTTTATCCCATTTTTCAACATTAGGAAACTTATAAATTTTTCATCAATTCGTCTATCCTGTTAATTGCTCAAAGGAGAAATACATGTGTATGTATATGTGTGTATACATATGAATATTAGTATGTATAAGTATATATTCATCTAAATAAATACAGGATAAATAATGAGAGTCAAAGCAAATCATGATTAAATAACTTAGAAAACTAGAAATAACAATGTACTTAAAAAAATTCATCTACTGTACAATAGTGCATATAAGTAACAATACTGTACTGTGCACTTGAAAATTTAAGAAGGTAAATTTCATGTTGGTCTTTCACCACAATAAAATAGAACTACTAGAAAACTTTTCAAAAATTATATTCAATGGTGAAACATTAGAGACATTCCATTAAAATGAGAAACAATGTCATCAGTAGTTTCATATATATCACAATGGAGACTCTGGCTGACAGGAGATAAGAAACTAAGAGATCAAGATTGGAAAATAAGAGACAAATCTATTATTAGTTATAGATTATATGGTTTTCTACCAGAAAATAAAAGGGTCAATTATTGCACTTCTAAAATATTTCAGCTAGGAGGCCAGAAAACAAGGTCAATCAAACCCATATCAATAGCTTCTTTTAATCTTCTTTAAAATGCTATTTAAAAATATAATAGGGGAAAAATATTCCCATTGAAATAAAGGAATCAGTGTGCACAGAAATAACATTAACTGGAATACTAAAACAGATCTTTTCTAGTTTTTTGATATTAAAAAAGAGAAAAAGGGAAAAAATAACAGAAGTATAAAAAGAAATGCTATTTTCATGGAAGACTCAGCATTTAAAGATGACAATTTTCTTCTAATTAATTGACAATTGATAATTGATAATCATCACAATTAAAATTTCAAGAATTCAAATATAAAGTGTTCATGAAGTTCAATTTTATTTTTCCCCTTCTACAATTTTTATTGTGGGGCAGTGGGGAAAATGTTTTATGGTGTCACTTCAATGTTCATGATAAAGAGATGCAGAGGAGGAGAAGGTGGAGAAATAAAATATATCAAAAGCTTATAAATGTGTGAGATATTTTTTAATCAAATACATTTAATGCTTCTAATCCTGTAGATTAGGAATTGTTTATCCCTCCTTCATACATGAGAATTCTGAGGCTTGGAGAAGTTAGACAAATTACACAAGGTACATACCTACTAAGTTATAGTTTAAAGGTTTAAACTCATTTATTTTTCTGATTGTAAAGCACTCATTCTAATATAGATGACTATAAGAATAAATTTCACACATGCTATTTGTATAAAGAAATTATGCTTTTTCAAAATGTACTCATATGCCTTAAAGCACCAATGAAATCAGTATGTGGTTTAAAGGTACTCATAGTAACTTACCGATGTTACTGTTAGTGGGGAGTCATTAATACCTGGTGTTATAACAGAAGAAAGTTTGTGACTTGATCATGGTAAAAGAGAAAGACATCACTACAAAGTGCATGGTAGCACAGACACTGGAACTTTGCTTATTTAAATGAAACAAATACTGTATTTGATGCCATCAAAGTCTGAGCATAGGTATGTCCCAAGGGAGACCTAATTTCATAGTTTACATTTCTTGAAAGAAATGCAGGTAGAAGAGGGCCTGCATAAAATGGCTATAAGCTGTTATTTCAGGGGTCTTTAAGAAGGAAGTTATAGGCAGCCATAAGAAGAAAACAAATCCTACCATTTGCAACAACATGGATGGAACTAGAGGGTATTATGCTCAGTGAAATAAGCCAGGTGGAGAAAGACAAGTGTCAAATGATTTCACTTATCTATGGAGTATAAGAAAAAAGCAAAAACTGAAGGAACAAAACAGCAGCAGACTCACAGAACCCAAGAATCGACTAACAGTTACCAAAGGGAAAGGGACTGGGGAGGATGGGTGGGAAGGGAGGGATAAGGGGAGAAAGGGGGCATTAGGATTAGCACACATAATGTAGCGGGGTGGGACACGGGAAAGGCAGTATTTACAGAGAAGACAAGTAGTGATTCTATAGCATCTTACTACACTGATGGACAGTGACTGTAATGGGGTATGTGGGGAGGACTTGATAATAGGGGGTCTAGTAACCATAATGTTGTTCAAGTGATTGTACATTAACGATACCAAAATAAAAAAAAAAAGAAGGAAGTTATAGGGAGTTAAGAGTGGGCTGTCCTCATCAAATATTTTTTTAAACGATTAAATATTTTAAAAAGAGATCCTTTATGTTAGATTATGTGATTGTTTTCATTAAAAAAAATTCAGAGCCTGAAATAATAAAAATACATGTCTAATGGCAGGAAGAAAACAACTCTTAGAAAGAACTTCATTAACCTAGTAGTTTGAATATGGAAATTCCATGAATTACAGAAATATATAATCCTCTAATTGATCAATGAAGTCTGTTAACTAAGTTTTTCACACATATACAATCATCATATAAGTGCGGTACTGGGCAGTATCAGATTCTAAATTACTTTATAAATCAAAGAATCATTTATACATATATGCAATTAATGTTGTATTTTAAATGAAGTTTTAAATTCATTGTACAATTACATTAACCCTTGGAAATTGGCAAGTAACCATGATGATTTTTCTGTATGACTTTTACATGAAATTTCTGTTTTGTGAACTAAGTTTTTATATACACATTTCTACACAGTTCATATTTTCTAAACAATACTTTTATGATACAGAAGCAAATTTTTTAATGTAGATTTTATATTGTTTGTGCAGTAGAAATGGATGTTTGCATTGCTAGTGATGGTAACATTTTAATTTCTGTATTATTTCTACAGCAACATTGGAAACTTTGAGTCTGGGCTGTGTCAGATTCCAGGGTTGACTTTCCTTCTACACCAATTATAAAAGTTGTGACATTGAACAAGTTACAACTTAACTTCACTAAGCCTTTTTCCTTCCATCTTTGAGGCGGAGGATCTAGTAGTACTTATCCGAATAGGTACTTAACCTAAGTAAATGAGATACTTTCAATGTCTAGTATGTGGGTAATGAGTAATTGTCAGACTTTATTTTTCAGTTTATGCTCTTACCTTAGCCAAAAAATAAAACCCACTTAATAACCCTACCGAATTTTACTTCAGTTTATTAAGAAATATTGCGAACAATTCTAGTTTTAATAAACTACTCAAAATTTGGGTGCTATACATAAAATAACTAAAGTAAGAAATTACTTTCTGAATAGATATCACAATTGAAGGACAAAATATTCCCTTTGCAGATTTATGTTGGTCACAAGTGTCATACACTCTAAATTTTGCCTTGCTTAACCATACAGAAACAGCAGAAATATGGATTTCCCTGTTTTTTGTTTTTTAGCCTTGTGGGAAATTATTTAAATTTTAACAGATTCTATTTACAGCACATATTTATTAAATAATAGCTTATATAATACATATGACCCATGTTCAAATTATTAATTCCCTATTTTTTTCAACTAAATGTTTGTTCTTCCTCTAAAATATTTTTACTATTTTTTTGAGCAGTTTTAGGTTTACAGAAAAAATGAGGAGAGAGAACAGAATTCCCATAAAGCTCCTTCCTCTTCCCTCCAGTTTCTCCTATTATTATCTTGCATTCATGTGGTACATTAATTAAAATTTTGATGAGTCACTATCAATACATCATTATTTACTAAAGTCCATACTTTACCTTAAGATTTACTCTTTCTATTATGGGTTTTGAGAAACGTATAACAACGTGGATCCACCATACAGAATAGTCGTATGACCTGAAAAATCCTCTCAGTTCTACCTATTCATCTCTACTTCCCTTCCCCTGACTCTCTGACAATCACAGACCTTGTTCATAGTTTTGCCTTTTCTAGAATGTCATATAATTGGAATCATTCAGTATGTGGCTAGGAGATTGCCTTCTTTCACTTAGCAATGTTCATTTAAGTTTCTTCCATGTTTTTTGTGGCTTGATTGCTCATTTGTTTTTATTACTGAATAATATTTCATTGTATGGATATACCACTGTTTATCCATTCACCTACTGGAGGACATCTTGTTACTCCTGAGTTTTAGCAATTATGAATAAAGCTGCTATAAGCATTTATGTGCAGGATTTTGTGTGTGTGTGTGGACATGATTTTTCAGCTAATTCGGGTAAATGCCAAGGAGTATGATTGCTGGATCATACGGCAAGAGAATGTTTAGGTTTTTAAGAAATTGCCAATATGTCTTCAAAGTGAGTGCGCAATTTTGTATTCTATAGCAATGATGAGGCAGCTTACAGTTTTTAAGGAAAGAGAAAAGGGGGTTATTTTCCTAATTTCCAATTAATTTATTTAGGTTCTAAATTCTAAAGAGCAAGGAGTTTATATAAAGCAATGGAATAATTTATCCATTGTAATCCTTTATATAGAGAGTGTTTACTTGAAAAGCAAAGATGAGGCGATGTTACTCTTGCTGTCTAATTAAAGGATAATTTTGAGAGACAAAAATTTTTCCTAGGTAAAAGTATATGGACTTTCAACAAAACTTCTCATAAAAAGTGATAATTGATGTAACTTTAGTCATAAATAGGCATTCTTCTCAGATGAAGTTACTGTTCCCCCTGTGCGACATTTTCATGGTTATGACTAGATAAATAGCTTTTTTCTTAGTTTATAATTCTTTCAGGAGAGGGACTTAGTTTTACTTCATGTCTAAAACTGGCTGGTTTTATTGCTGTGTTATGCAATTCTTGCATACATATAGAGTTTTATTTGCTTAAAAGTAAGAATATTAAATATGTATGCTCTCTAGCCATTCAAGTGTTCTGACTACTTATACAGATTCTGCTCGAGTCAGTCCTACCACATTGTGTGTTTAGGCACAACATTAAAAGTAAGGTAAAGTAAATTATTTGTTTTAGTAAGTATAATGAATTAGCTAATATCACTTATTGTTTTTAAAAATAATGATTATTGATAAAGTGACCTTTGTTTTTAAAACACTTCTATTTCCTTTGTAAATTATCTATACATATTCTATATTTTTGGTGACTGAATAATTGTGTAAATTGTTGAGACATTATGTTATTTGAGGGTAGGGAAGCCAACAAAGTTTGGGCTATGGAATCAGATACACTGGATTCAGTATTGGTTTCATAGCAAACCTTAAGAAAATCACTTCCACAACCTGATATGCTCCGTCTCCTCATGTGTAAAACACGAACACTCCCCTCACAGTTTTCTTGTGGCTGTCGATTGGCATGGAGCATCTATCTTGCTAAAGGGCATAATAAAGGGTGTATAAATGCTGACTGCTGTTACTATAATTATGGCACAGTGTCTGTCACATAGTACATATTTGATGAATGAATAAAAGAGCATATGGAAAGGAGAAACATATTATTACTGCAAAAAAATATCTTTGTTATATTTGAAAGAAAATTCTCTACTAAAAGATTTTCTTTGATCTTTTATTTTCCAAAGGAAATGAAGAGACAGGCTGCTATTTTTCATCTGATGGAAAATACCCTTGCTATGACTTCATCAATTTTCCTCTAAAACCATCCACACATATCCCTTTTTTTACTGAGTTCCTTGTGCATGTTTGCTGGCACTTTCTTCACACACTGGAACATGTGAGTCAACTGAGATGAACTGCCCATATAAAATATCAATGTCAACTGTATTAAAAGTATGTTCTAGTTCCTGAATTGGGCATATAAACTATACCCTCATATCCCACAGAAAAGTTTTGAAAATGTTGAGCAATAATTCTTTGATGGCCAGAAACCTTTTGTCACTCGCCCATACCACATCTTGAACCTTGTTTGCAGTGTGGAAAGTAAGGTCCTATTGTGCCATATCCCAAATTTCCTATCCTTTGAGGGCCCTGGCAAAAGAGGTTTTATCCTTTGCTGTTCATGTGATAATACTTCCATGATTTCATTGAAGTTACCTCATAAAATATAATGATAAACAGAAGGGTTACCCTCTTTTCTAGTGGGAATGCTTTATATAAAGACATATAATTTCCCCTGTGGTTTGAAGCACCATATGGCATTTTCCCACTGGCTTTAGACTAAAAAAAAAAACACACACAACAAAGATTAGATCTTCCCTTTAAGGTTTAAGAGACCCCCAAATTTATCACAGCTTTCATCAGCAGGACAGGGCACATAGCTAACATAATATCCCCACTCCCAGGAAGGATAAGATAACATGGCAGTGTTAACAGGATCTAAGAGTTGTCACGAGCATCAAATCACTGTGTGGATTGTTCGGCATCAGGACTTTTTGTTTCTTTTCATTTAAATAGATTTCTCAACTGTAACAGACTGAGCTATTTACTAACATTTGCACATTTACATATGCACACTTATTTAACTATGTTTTCAAAAGCTGCAAAATGCTACATCAAAGCCAATCCAGAATGGCTATCACCTTAAGTGAAACATACTGGCTTTTCTTGTGCATCTTATTCAAATTATAAAGAAGTATTTCCCCAGTTGATTTTAAAACAAGGTTTGGCAAGATCATCTCACACCCTAACAAGGCCAGAGTGTCTAAATAAGCCCTCCCCCCTTTTTTAACATACCTGCCTTGACTAGTGACTGCACTGTTTACCTTGACTACATATATTTATTTATGAAGAACATTGATTTCTTAACACTGAAACATGAGTTAGCTAAGCCAGGAAATCTTCAAACATTCACTCTCAGCATAGTATGATGGTGCGGGAGGGGAGGCTAAGTGATAACCTATGTCAAATTTCTGCCACACTCTGCCCTGTCTCTTACTCCCTGTGTGTTTTTAGACTCACTTACCCGCTTTTTCAAAGATTTCTGTGGACTCCTTTACACCTGATCTAAGGCCAGTGGTTCTCTCTGAGATGCTAGCGTTCACGCATGCTCACTTTGACTCTTAACTATACCCATTAAAGACTTAAAAAGCCACTTGACAAATACCGCGTTGTGCCATTGTCAAATCTCTGAACTTTTTATTCACGATATTTAAACCGTGCCCCCCCACGGCTTTGGTATGTCAGGATCCTCTAAGATAAAACCAGGGCAGAGGTGTGCCCTGACACACGCTTGCTTGTTTGTTTTTATACTTTGTTGCTGTTTCTAAGAACCCTTGAAACTACTTGGTTAGCAACAAAATGGAAGCAAAACACTATGGATTACAAATTTACGCAGGAAAATCAGTCCTGAAATATTTTATCTGAAAGCATTAATACATAAAAATTACCAAATACCTTCTTGTAATTTTTATCAAAGAGGATGATTATTCTATTTCTCTGTCTCCAGTGTCCTCACTGTGATCTTCTTTTAAACCTACTTCATCCTTAATTATTCTGAAATGACTTAATTAAAATTTACTTAAACTGAAACATTTGAAAAGAAACGTGATCCAAAATAGGTAGAAAAGGTATATGCAAGTGTGAGTATATATGCATATGTGTCTATATATGAGAAAACTCTGAACATAGAAACAGTTATTTACTCAAATCCCATTCATCATTTTTATTAATCCCCATGATGGATGTTACATCAACAAAAGATTTTGATTTTTTCCCCTACATTTAAATATTCAATATTAGATAATGTTTCTATTAAAGTGTAAACACGTAGCACTGGCTTAGAAATAGAATTCGTAGTAGAAAATCAAGAAATGGTTAAGATTCATCATTGTATATCTATACATGTAGAGTAGACATGAGGTATGTAAAAACTTACTTTGACCAAGTTTTATATAAACCCAAAAGGAAAACAGAATAATATGAAACAAAGAATAATAGAAAAAATTCTATGAGAATGATTAAGATTTATTCTCTGTACATCAGAGAAGAACCACTCTGAGACATTATAATACATAAACACTTTGATCCTTTTTGCTTTTAAATCTTAACTTTCAAGGAAATTTTATCCTGATATTTAATAGTCCATCCATTTTCCAACATTCATTATGTACCTATTTACATCAAACATTGAACTATGTTTGTCATGGTAAAGACACGCAGAAAAGTCCTTAGATTTATCCCAGATTTGTAGACGATCATTCATGCTCTTTCTCTGAGAACGTGATTTTCTTATACAAAGAAAAGGGCAATGCATTATACAACGTTAAAGTAATTTCTAACCTTTCATTTTCTGCTATTTGGTGGATCTAAGTTTTGTTTTCCCCCAGACACCATTTCCTATGCAGTAAATTCCAGACCATTCTTTTTGGATGTCCAAGGACCTGGGAAAGCATAAGGGTTCTAAAAAAAAATTCCCAAGACACTCAAAGGAATAGAAGAAAAAGCCAAGATAAAATAATTTTCAGTCATTCTTTGTTCTGATTTTCATTAGGCCAGAAGCCCAATTTCCTTTAATAACACCCAAGGTCCTTAAGACCTTAGACCAGGACTCTGTCCCATCACAGAATAAACATTAGCACAGAATACTGACACTTTGTTTCCAGTCCTAGTTCTGGCCTTGTAATGCCCAAGTTGTTCAGCTATTAAGGAATCCTATTTCATAATTTTCAAAAAGAAGAGTTTAGATAAGATGAACTATACAGTTCATTTTATGCCTAAATTATCAAACATATTTTTATGGGATGATTTTAGACTTTTGGTGCATTCAAAATTTCTTCTTTGTTAAAAAACAGGCATATAATCCTTGAGAAATTGAAGCACAAGTTTGATAGATTTAGTACTATATAAAAATGAATTTTAGATAATGAAAAAAATAGGGATTCTTTGACCACTATAGCTGAAGTTATTTGGTTTGTTCATTTTTAAATTGTTTTTTGTATGTTTCTCTTGTTGAATGTAGGTCTGAAAAGACAAAGATAATTTCTTCTTTATTCTCCCATTTGAATCTAAAATAAAATGCCTAACCTATAATAGTAATTTGAAAAAATTTTAAATAAGTAAGTGAAAATTAAATAGAGAGATCCCTTATCACATATTTTTAAAACTGTTAGGAAAAACTAAGGGATGGAGATGGGTAGAATGAATATTGTAATTTGTTATTTGAAAGACAGTTTAATAACAGTTCATTTCTATCCTTTACCATATGTTCTTCATGTCAAAATTTTGATTTAATTCAATTCACTTTTATTAAGTGCCTACCCTATTCCTGGCAAGGAAATGAGATTTAGACCCAGAAATGGATACCAGTACTGGCTCTTTCATTCTCTGTTACATGACCGTGGGCAGGTATCTCAGTGTTGTGATTTATAGTACTTTCAGTTGTGTTATGGGGATGACAGTACCTATTTTCCAGTGTAGTAGCAATAGCTACATTAGGCAGTATATGAAATGTGCTCAGGATAGAACTCAGCTTTGAGCAAGCACTGGATTTACCTTTGCAAGTAGCATTACTATTGTATACAATGTATTTAGTAGGTATCCGAAGGAATGAACTAGGTATAAAATGCTAAAATTGCTGATACATTTCTTCTTAAAGAAGCATTAACTTTTTGTCTCTTATATTCTTTACTGCCTTTATTAAATAATTTTTTTGGATCACAGATGTTGTGGAAATTCTGATAAAAGCTATGAGTCTTCTTTCCATGTGTGTATGTACAAATAAGCATGATCACATGCACAGGATTTTATTAAATATTTTAGGAAACTACTTGTCTCATTAAAGTTCTTCCCTTTGTTTATGTCTTCAACAAGTAAATTAAATTGATATGAGAATTTTCACAGAGAAGTTCCAGGAATACCCTTCCACTGAAAAAAAGCATGTAAAACTCACATCTGTTGGGGATGCTGCTAATACTGTGTTTTCCATCTTTCTCAGTGATGCTATGGTTAGAATAGAAGACCAGAGAGGAGATGACATCTCAAGCTTAATGAGAAATAAGAGTTCATCAAGCAATATCCAAAGGATTTGCTGAATATTCTCTAGATGTGAAAGGGGCAAAGTGAGTAGAAATTAATACCTTGTTCATTGCTGACATTTAGCAAATTTGTCTGTAAGCATTAATTGGGGATCACTTTCAGAGTTTATGTTTTTTCAACAGAACAAGTCCTGTTACACCAATTTTCCAAACCTTTATAAACCCATGGTCTACTTGGTAAACATAAAAATAGTAAGGTCTCATTTAATGTAATTAAACATTGCAAAATAGCTAAAACATCTGAATAAACAGGAAAATACTGGCATGTGGATAACATTTTTTGAAATTAAATTGACTTCCAAAGTTTCTACTATGCCTCTCTCCAGGCTTACTTCCCTTCTGGTTTGCTTCATTAAACTCCAGAGCTTGTATATATTTAAATTATTTTTTATACTTCTGGCCCAGAGGGATGCAAAAGTAAATAGAGAACTAAAGCAGTTAGTCAAGTTATTCTAACCAACATGTTTGTCTCATTTATTGTGGTGCCCGGACTCCTCTCTCCTTCTGGGAACAGAATCTGGTCCCTGACCCCAGGGGCAGGCATGTGACCCAACTTGGAAGACTCATAATACACAAACTAGCTTCATGATATTTGCTCAGGGGCGGGCATAATAATGCAGGAAAGGACAATTAGAATGATTTCCCTGGGAACTAGAATGAATGCATCTGTGACTTGGGGTCTGGGGTATTGTGTGCTCATACATGTGGAGGGTGTGGTCATACCTGGTTTTTCTATATCCTGTGGATGGGTATAACCTCAAGAACATATTCCCCCATCACACAGATAGAATGAAGCTGGGTGCAGAGAAAAGCAGAGATTAGACAGAGCAGAGGCCAGCCTGAGAGTGTCAAGTTTCAAGACACCAAAAATTCTTGATGCTTACAATTCTTCCTTCATCCCATGAAGCATGCTAGTGTCCTTTCAATACATTTTCATTTTGATTAAAAAATAAATAAAATAAAGTAAAATAAAAAAGGGAGATATATCTGGAGATGTCTGGAGATGGGAGAGGCATGACTCTTCATGTGGTTTTTCTTCTCTCTTTACTTCCACATGTCCACACACCAACTCTAGTCACTCAAAATATGTATGCATACTACTTCCAAAATGGCAAACCTTTTGTGTTCTCCCTGAAATATTGTACAGTATGAGTTCTATCTGTTTCTCAAATTTTCAAATTGTGAGTATGATCATAGATCATCTTCATTTAGTCTTAGGTTAAATTACCCAGAAAAAGACTCTGGGATGGAAAAGTGTTGAATGTAGGAGGTATTTTGGAGAATGCCCTCAGGAGTAACACCTGTGAGGAGTTTAGGCTGCAGGGAGAAGTGGATTTGGAATGCGATTCCAGAGCACTTTCAGCTTATCCCACGAAGATCTAGGGCAAGGACTGTACTCTGGAATTGTTCTCAACCAAGGCAAATGGCTAAGCATTGTACCCCACTATGGGCCAGTTATTAGGTGTAGATTGTTCTTGGGGAGAGCACTGTATTTTGGGCAATGCATCTCCTTTTTAGCCAAGTGCAATATCCAGAAAGATATGGTGAGTTAGGAGCAGTTTTTTTCCCACTCACTGAGATAACAGGTGTCTTGGTCTTGAGAGAAGAAAAGGAGGTACATCGGCATTATGCTATTTTACTCATCTCTCATAGTAGATGTTTTTGTTCATTATATTTTTATATTTCCTAGTTGGGATATAAATGTGAATTGTCATAAGAAGATGGAGAAATAATAATTTAGAGTTTTATGTATGTATGTATAAATGCATATATATTTATATAGAGAGAGTGCATGTGAAGCTGATACCACCATAAAGTGTTAGTAGGGATATATTTATCATCAGATCCTATTTATGTAGCCCACCAATGATAGCATTCTAATATATTCTTCTTTAGAGTCTTGCCCTAATACTATTTAAAAGGAATTATCAATGTAGATTTATATAGAAAACTGTGACTAATTAACTCCACTCCATTTCATCAGTGTGCCCTTATAAATTTATATCCAATTAATTTACACTTTTTTACTATTATAAATATATTTCTAAATATATACTAAATATATTTCATGTGTTTATATTCTGCTTACCAGCTAAAAATAAAAGTTTATTTAGGGATAGATGCTGAGTCTTCATTTTCATTTGTGGTATTGCACACCCAACATCAAACAGTTGTTTGCAATTACTGTGTTGACTCACTGGTTTTATTTTTATTTTTTACACTGTACTGTTTTACAGTGAACCAACATCTCTGTCTACTCGTGCGTGTGTGTGTGTGTGTGTGTGTGTGTGTGTGTGTGTGTGTGTTTCAATATAAGAGGAATTTATGTCTCACATATTTGGAGGCTAAAAGTCCAAAATCAAGGTATCATCAGGGCCATTTTGCCTCTGAAACCTGGAGGGCGAAATCCTCTTTGCCTCTCCCTAGATCAGTGGTTTGCTGGCAATCCATAGTGCTGCTTTTTGTTGTTGTTCTTTAGTAGTAAGTGACACTACACACTGGAAGACATTGGGTAACGTTAGAATACATAAAAATCATATTTGATAGAATCAAGGTTTACTCAAGTCCACAGCTCAACTTTATAAATAATAATTCTATGATAATGAACGTATGGTGGTAGAACAACCTTAAGTTCATCAGGCTAAATTTTTCAGTGCCATGTCTAATATAGCCATAGTTGTATATATATGCACATTCATAGCCTTTCTAGCTAGCTATAATTGAGTAGCTTATGTTTGCAATTAAATTTTAGCACCATTTATTATTGCTTGCTCATTTGACATTTGTTCACCAAATAAAGTCAGTTTCAAATATTAAAAAATATCATTATTGACACAAAAATGAACAACATAAAGTGTTCTAGGTAGCCTATAAGTCCCCAAGTTATTCATACAATAATGAAGGAGAGTGATTCGCTTCACTCTTGTGGAGCTCAAATGACGTGCTTTCCAATTTGTTACAGACAGCACAAAACTTGCTGTTTTCCAGTGACAAATGTTATTACCAAACTGATATATTGTTTTCTCATGGATTTCTCAAAAATTATACTTTCTCTGCATTAAATAATACTCTTGTGGACTAAAAGCTGATATTCTGTTGTCCCCCAGAACCTAACATACCCTAAAGTCAGCTGGAACTAAGGAGTAAAACCAATGAAAATTAAAGCTGCTTCCTGAAAGAAGAATTTCTTTCTCTTCTTTTATTTCTTCATTTCTTCATCTTGGTTATCTAATAGAGTAATGGGTATAGATAAATTATTTTTACATAATATGAAAGCACAAAACCTTGATTAATCATTTAAAAAATTTTTCTTTTCTCATTCCCTATTAAAGATAAAATATTTATTTATATATTAAATATAGCTATCTATAAAACTTACACGCAAGGAAATTGCATAGGAAATATTTCACTTCTTTATTCTGCAAATTAGTCAAACTTTACCTGTAATATAAATGTTACTCCAACTAATTAACTAACTTAACAAATATTCAAATTAAGTTTTTGCTATGTGCACTATACTGCTGGACACTGTTAATGAAGTAACAGAGTACAGAGTGCCTGCCTTTAAAGATGTTGTGAAAGTGCTGGGAAGAGAAGCTATATGTATGGAAAAAGACAAGTAATTCTAAGAAACAATGGCAAATGAATGATACGAACTGCATTCTGTGTGGGTTTGCTAGGGCTGCCAGAACAGAATACCACAGACTGGGTAGCTTCAATAACAAAACATTGTTTGCTCACCATTCTGGAGTCTGGAAGTCCAAGATCAAGACACCGGCAGATTCAGTGACCAGTGAGGGACTGTTTTCTAGCTAGTGACGGATGCAGAATATGAATAAATTCATGTTTATTGATATTGTGACAAACACAATCCTGTGGAAACTGTGCAGAGAGAAGAGACAGCAGTGCTGTCAACACACATTCCTTGGACATAACAAAGGACCAATATAATGAGTAGTACAGTGGGAATAGCGAGCATGACCATTCTAGACAGTTTGACCAGTAGCATCCATGCTCTTAGGCCCAAGGGAGGAAGAAAGTCATTATGCAAAGAGGAATATGGCTGGAACTGAGAGTCTATAATCCTATTGGAGAGATGTGGCAGAAGAGAAATGGCAACCCTGAGAGCCAAGGTCAGGTGTCCCACGTGAAAAACAATCCTGACAAATGTCTTGGCATGGCAAGACTTAGTATACAGAAGTACAAAGTGAAGAGATTGAGTGACACAGACAGACAAAGAGCAGAAACATGCGCAGAAGTTCGATTTCGTCCAGTTAGGGATAAAGCACATTTGAATTATTTTACTCTATGAGCATGGGTTGAGTACGTTGACTGTATCAGAAGTAATGCAGGGTATGGAGAACATAGGGTTAAATTAGATGTAGTCCTAGGATTCAAAGATCTTACAGTCTAGTGGGGTAGCACTACAGGTGTATTATAAATTAAAAAGTGCTTAGTTACTATGATAAAAGTGCATATAGAAGTATTGACAGACACCTTCGGTTTCTATGTAAAATGAGAAAATATCCTGTTGAAAAACTAAAGAATGGTTAAATACAGTAAGAGTCTAAGAGCGTTCTCTGTACCAATAAAAAAATATTGTGGCACCAGAAAAAGCAGTGTACAGAACAGCAGGGTATTGAGAATTAGTGCTAGACTGTGGCCGAATAGCACTGGAGCTTGGAGCAGGGGATACAGAGACAGCATGCCTCCTGGAACTCGGTGTTTGCTGTTTACTATGCTGGCGAGCTTAGTCAACAGCTTTGCACCTCAGTTTCCTCGGATGTAAATTTTTTTGTAAAGATGAAATGATTTGATGTTTAAATGGAGTCTCACAAGAGTGACAGGTGAGTCAGAGCCTGTTCTCAAAAAGAACAGTCACTCTGGGACCCAGAAGAAGAAGGTTCATTAAGACATCAGATAAATATCTCACTTTTTCTGGAGAGGCAAAAAATTCACATATTTGGTAGTGTGGAGTGAGGGACTACATGTTTTTCTTTTTATTTAAAACAAACTGCATATGATTTAAATATAATGCAAAATTCCTTGGCTAGTTGCCCACACTCCTTAGGTCTAAGTATTTCTCTGTTGGAAATGATAAAGAATCATAGCAGTAACCATGTTCTGGAGAGACACCAGCTCTTAGTATAAAGAACTGGCAACTAGGATCAGGGCTGTATAATAAATATTTAGTTAATTTAATTACAGGAATACATTTACAGAAAAAGGCCTATCTGTATAGGATTTCTCCATTGTGTTTTTGGAATTTTGCATTATTTTCAGTCTCAGATTAAAGAATTTATCAGCTATTTCAAAACAAAATCAGCTAAATTTAATGCAAGCAAACATTGGGATTGTTTCCTGTTGTCTGGAATTTCAGTTGCGCTCCAAAACTGATCTGAATAGTTACAAAGCAATTCCAGAGTGGCGAAGACCTGCCAGAACGTTTCATCTAGGGTCGCTAAATGTAGCCAATCGAGGCCGTCACATTGCCCTGTCAAGTATTTACCTTCAGCCTGTATGAAGCGGAGACGATCGCAGATAGCCTCTAAATAAGAGCAACCAAAGGGCGTGGTGTTAAAGGAGTGTGTGTATGCATTGGCAACAAAGCGCTAAGCCTGTTTTACCTATTGTCCAGTGTTCATTACAACACTTTGTCAGGACTGAATGGAGTTTGGCATCAGCTTCAGGAGAATGCAAACTGATAGACTAGTGTCAGCTACACTGGTATGAAAGCAGACACTAGGATAATTTCAGGGAAAAAAGGAGAGACGCTAAAATCATGAAATGTCCAGACAGGAGCAGAGACAGAGGGTGGAGGGACAGAGATGGGAAAGTCCACTTAGCACTTAAGGATAATAAATTCAATAGTACACAACACCTAATGTGCATTTCACCATATTTGCCTTCAACTCCTTGATTTCTTGTGTCTCTTAAGGATACCACACACTTGGTTTTATTTATCGAATGCAAGTGGGAAGTTGGACTTTTTTTCCTTTAAGAGGTTCCTTTAGATCAATAATGCTTTCCTTTAGGAGGGTCCATTTATCTTAATTCATTCTTAATTTATGTGTAATATTTTTGAGATTTAGCTTTTTTGCTGCTTTTCCTTCTCCTTTTCCATGATTTTCTTTCCACTTTTCTTCTTCATTTTCCTTTCTCTGTGGAGAAATACACAGTATAGGCTCTCCTTTTCAGGTTTTATTATGGATATGTTTGTATCTTTAAGTAAGTGCTTGCATATATATTTCTCAATTTATTAATGGTAGAAACAAATCAATCTTTTTTGTTGCTGACTACAAAAGATGAAATTAACAAGCTAATTCGATACCTTTCACCCCAGTTTATTTATTTAATTAATGTTCTTACCCCATGAGACATAATGCCATGACAGCAGAGACTATTCAAAACTATCTCCAGTTCCTAGAATATTTCCCAGACCAGAACAACTGTTCAATACATATGTTGCAAAGGAAAACATGTCAGGAAGGATATATATCCATCATTTCCTCTGGGATGAAGGGAAACCCCTGGCAGGAAGGGTGGTGAACAAATAGGATTTTAATTGGTCTGTAAATTTAATTTTCACAGTGTGGCAAATTAAAATTAATAAAAAGAACTAAAAAATTGCATCACACCCTTTTTGAAAAATCTAAACTGCATAGAACTTAAGCATGATATTCTGTCCTTACTGTGTGTGTATAGAAATGTGAGGTCTCCCAATGTCTTTATATTTGTAAATGATCAATTTTTCCTATCTGGGTGTTTATAGTATTCTTCTGTTTTTGTTTTCATGTTCAGTAATGTCATCAGGATGTTGTGTTGTTTGTGGTTGACTGTTTCTTTCATTTTTTTTTTTGGTTTTGACACTATGAGCCCTACCAGTCTACTGGAATTCCATCTCTCACTCTAATTGCAAGAAAACATTCTTCTATTATACATTTTTATATTTTTTTCTTTTTCATACTTTCTTTTTAATTTTTAAAATACATAATTTCTATACATTAAAAGTTTATACCATTGTCTACTTTCCACATGCCATTTTCTTTGAGTTTTTGTGTTTACACTGAATTTTGAAAAGTTTTTTTATCCTTTTCCATTTTCTTTCAACTTTATCCTCCATGACAAACTTTAGTTTCATGTGGTGACTATTCATTTTACTGTTTCCTTTTTGTTTTTAATTTCTGTCATGGTTTTAATGTTTTCTTCATTATTTTTAATTTGTACCACCAGCTATTATTTCATTTTCTATTGTCTTTTCATATGTCTCTTTAGGTTTTATATTTTTTAATGTCTTGTTTGTAAAGTCTGTATTAGTTTACATTTTATTTTAAAAAGTAAAACGTTTTTAAGTTAATTTCTTATTCTAATTCTTGCAGAGTTAATTATTTTTAGGTCTTTGGTATCATGTCTTTCTCCTTCTGTTTATTCTGTTTGTGTATGTGTTGTTTTAAAATGCCATTTATGCATAAGGTCTTTTGGGGGGTTATTTCTGAGCATCCTTTATTTTTTAATGGGAATGGTTATGTCTAGAAATATCATTATCTCTTGTGTGTTCTCTTTAAGTCCCATATTCATTTACAGAAATACTCTCTTAATTTTGCTCTTAGAACTTGAGCAGGAAAGTGAGAACAGTTATCCGATCCTTCAGCTTTGGGATTGGCAAGATGACAAAGAGCAGGAGTACAGAGAAGAAGAAGCAAGGGCAGAAGAAACATGATGTTTAATAATGGAGTGTTCCCCCATAATCTGGTGAGTCCTCTGCCATTAGCCCTCTGGTTCTACGTGAGAATCCTCTTGGATTTCAGCTATGACTCCGCTTTTAGGAGAAAAGTACCACTGGTAGGCTACCTGGTAAGGGAGATGGTTTTAGAAAACAAGTAGCATTGTTCCATATTCCTCCGTCATTCTAGTGTCTTAACTATTTGTCACCCTTATATCCTAGATGTGATCTAGCTTTCCTAGTAGCTCTCAGTGATAACCTGAGTCATTGGCTAACTAAGTTTCAGAAAAGTTACTAGGACCTTTTTGTATCCTTTCAATTATATTCCCAAAGGTATACTCTGAGCAGAATGAGACATGAATGTCATCTTCTTTTAGGTCCAAATTTTGATGTAATTATGCAGCTACTACATACAAGTTTGTTGTAATGTTTTAAAAAGAAATAAAGATATTTTCATCTTTTAGGGGAAAAAGCAACATAAACACCACCATAATTACACAAAGCCAGATATTTAGATTCTTATTCTTGGAGTTTACAATTTTAATAAATTTATAATATTCTCCCTTAAAAATTAAAAATTGCTTTAAACATGGTGACCTTCAAATTAATGACCTTTATTACATTAGAAGAGCCTTTATTTTAACTTACATCATCATTTCTGTTACTCTCTTATAAAAAATAACAGAGTAAAAATAAGAAAAATTTATCACATTTTGGTTTCTACTTTGTCTCTTTCAGTTTTTGTGTTTTCCTTATTTTCATATTTTTCTCTTTTGATGAAAAATTGTAGATATTCTTCTCAAGTTTGTTTTCCAGATCATTGATTATCTTTTGGACATTGCTGATTCTATTTTATTTGGCTTCCAACTATCTTTTAGTTTAGATAATATGTGAGGCTATTTTCCTTAGAAGGATTGGTCCTTGGTTCTCTAAGACATTGGCTTTTGACCAATTTCTTCCACCGGTAAGATTATTATTTTACCCACCTGGGCACTAAACACCTGTTTCCCTTTCTGGGAGTCTAGAACTGCAATAGTTAGGGTTGGTTTTTGTGTCTGTGTAACTAGCCCCTAAGAAAAAGAATGGAATTGATCAGGCTTCCCTGGGTAGAAACACTATGCGTGTGTTACTGCATTTCACTCCTGGAAGGGAGAGGATGCCCTGGGAGGCTGCTTCAGGGAGAACTGGGGAAGCCTGCATGTGAATCATGCAGACTTTTCCTGCTGTGTCTTTTTCCTTTGCTATTTTGGCTTCATAGCCTTGCTGCGTCACTGCAGTAAAACTTAACCATTAAGTTTTACTCTTTGCTGAGTCCTGTATGTTTCAACAAAAGCACTAAACCCATGGCTGGACATGGGGCCTCTGTCATAGTTCTCATTTCTAACAATTTTTATTTAATTCATCCTATTCTTTATTCATAATATAATCTTACATCTCTTTAGGAGCAAGAAACTAGTATTTGTTGCAATGTTGAACCCTTTCCTAAATGTATTTTGGAAGAAAGGTAAAATATTTCAGGACTTGGCTTCCTGATAATGATCCGTTGTCACTGTTTTGGTGTGGATTTTTTGGTGGTGGGGGGGTGCAGTTCCTATGCTATTGTTCTCTGCCTATTCATCTTAAAAAATGCAGATCTAATGACTCTAAATTCTATGAAAGATTGATTCAGTAAAGAAATAGATACTCTGACATCTAGTTTTGAGAAAGTTTAAAATACATGAATAACCAATCACTATGCTGGTTCTGAGACCAGATCTCAAGGGGTCCAGTGCTCTCCTGCTCTCTTCCTTGGATTCTTGCCTCTGCTGTGAGAACAAACTCAGACTGTCTTCCCAGAGGACGAGATGAATCAATCACAGATGATCATTCCAGCTGATGTCCGCCCTGTCTGCAGGTGCATCGGGAAGACCAAGCCGTGTTCCATGATCTAGACCAGGTCAGCAGAACCACACAGCCAACATGTAGGTATGAAGAGTAACAAGTATTTTCTCTTCTTTGTTTTCCTCCTATTTTATGTGTTCCTTTTGGTTGTTTCTCGTGTTTTTATACTATTGATTTAATTTATATCATAATGTTATTTATTTTATTTTATTTATTGCTTTTAATTTTTTTACAAGCCACGAAGTGTTGGCTAGCAGTTAAACAGCAATAACTAACTGATAGAGTCAAAAAGAATATCAAAACACCACTGGGTCTAGTATCAACAATTTTATGAATTATAAGTGAAAAAACTAACTAGAGGAATGTTTTAACTCTGGGGCACTTAAAAAGAGTTGAAGAGCAACTGTCTATGTATCATGCCAGGATAATCCTCCAGAGAGTCTATGGCATAAGCGATCTCAGGTACTGCCAATCCTCAGGTGGTGTTTATAATGGTCATTCAGTCGGTCTCACTAGTCTCAGTAATAACACCATCTGATTTAACAGCATTTGTGAGTGTGTTGGCGATGAGTTCAGTCAAAATATTTGGATTTAGATGTAAATTCTGAAGTGGTAAGCACATCATTAAGTCCATGGGGAAAAGAGCAGGAGACACTATTCCCTCTGAAAGGTTTTCAGGGTTTCTAGCACAGCGGAACGCTATAAGGACATTAGACCTCTATTATTTATACCTCTTGTTATGAGTTGTGCTGCAAAGTCACTTACTGCAAGGAAGAGGATGATAATGGGAAGTGGGGAGATCCGAGGACAGGTTCTAAATCTGCAACAGTCCATCTGTCTGTGGGACCTGACATGTCACATTGCTTCATTCAAGCCTTACATTTTCTCATCATTAAAACTTTCACATCCTATCTTTTATAACTTAGGATGGCTTGGTGTGTGAGCAAAAAAAAAAAAAAATACGGCCCAAACTGGCTTGAATATGAGATGTATTGCGTTATATAATGTGAAGTCCAGAGAGGCAGAAGATTTCAGATCTGGCTCTACTGTCATGATTCTCCTCACTCAGCTTTCCTCTGTGTATTGGCTTCGTCCTCAGGTGGGTGGTGAAATGATTGGGCTGTTCCGAGTATCACTTTCATATGTAATAGCTTCCAGAAGAAGGAAGGAGAGAAAATGTTTCAATCTCGGCTCTCCAGACAAGCACCGTTTATTAGGCTCTGTCCATACGCCATTACTGAACCTGTGACTTTGGCTAAGGTGATGCAATAATTATCACTGAGGCTCATTCGTAGGGCTGACTTCCTCAGCCAAATGCATTCTGCATGAGTTAGGTAAAGATCCAGGTAAAATCAAGTTCCCGTTAGGAGGAACGGCACAGGGGGCTTGGTTGGTCATCCAGAATGCTCACCATACGGTTTATATAATTAACACTTCATTTTTCTTTAATATATCTGTGATGGACTATACGGTGAAGCATTATGAATGCACCATTTATATTTTGAAGAGTGAGTCCATTTTTAAAGGATTTCTTAAACAATGAAGGACATAATATTTTAGTTGTCACTATTCTTATTGGGTTTATGTGGGATAAGTGGTCACCCTATCAAACTCTGACTAACTCTCATGTTGGATTTTTCCATTCCTCCTCTTCTATAAATTGGCTTTAAGAATAAGTGAAAAGGATATGTATAAAGAAGGAATAAAAGGCAGGAAAAAAGGAATGTGTTCAAGAAAACTCCCTGTAATGAGTAGCATATGTTTAAAGTGGGGACCGATTTAAAAAATAATGATAGCAATTCCCCTATACTCCAGTCACCCTGCATTGGAATAATTTAATATTTGAAGTAGGCATGATTTTATCCATATTACAAATGATATATTTGGGACACAGAGTGGTTAAAAAATTTCCCATTGACCCATAATTCTGGGTAATGTCACAGGTATGTGACACACCATCCTTAGTCTTTCCACTCTTCACATCAACACATTTAAAAACTAATACAATGGTCATGTAAAAATGTATAATTTTTGCTCCAATGGATAAAATTCAGGAATTTTCCTTCTTTAAGAAAATTATAAAGTTTTCATATTATTAGAAAATTTGTATGATCTTCAAAGTATGCTATTAAAGATGAAATGTTGAGCAAAATATATAATATTGATTTTATAGATAAAAATAACTGCTTGTGGCAAAGCAAATTAGTTTAGAAGTGTATTCATTAGGTCATTTTGGTTGTTAGGTTCAAAATAAATTTTCCTGGATTTTAGCATTTAGAAAAATGTATGTCAGATCTTGAAAGTTATATTGGGGGATGAAGGAAGTTGCAATATTTTTATCAGATGAAACTAATTTCACTGAATATATCAAGGTGTGTGTGTGTGTGTGTGTGTGTGTGTGATGGTTGTCATAATCATCATAATATCAGCCATAATATCAATATAATACCAATACTTTCCCACCATTCTAGCAATATATCTGGGAAAAAAATCTAGGCGATTGCTCCTTCAAGATTAAATTTCCCTAGAAATTAATTCTTATACATATCTATGATAGACTCTTGATTATAAATGTAGCACAAGATTTAACAAGGTACTAGGCAGAAGATGGAGAGTAATAGTTACTTGAGCATTAAGTAATACAAGTAATACTTGAGCATTAAGACAAGTGTGGTGTCTCTGAAAAAATGAAGGAATAATATAGATGACAACTTATCAAAGTAATGGACTTGTTAACAGACAATATACTTGTTCTCATCTCTATTTTTAAGTAGCATTAGGATTTCATGTACAGTGTGTGTAAAACTTCCAATGAGAAATAGATTCAGGAAATTTAGGTTACCATTCCCCCACCAGTGACATGATTTTGAAAAATTTACTTTTCTTTCTGATTCATCAATTAGCACCATTTTTTGTCATTAATAAGCACACTAGAGGTGTAATTACTAGAGGTGGTTGAATAAATGTCCTTGGATTGTACTTTGGTCCACTCATATACACCAAGGACTATATCTGTGCAAGGCAAATGGCATATTACTAACCACCAAAGAGATCTTAATATATACTTGTTGATTGGTTGAAATATTTTTAACTTTGTCATTTATTTGCCCCAATCTCCAATATTTCATCCCCAGTCACACCACAAATGCATTTATTTTTAAATTCATTTAGACAACTGACAAGTGATGGAACACCTGGTACTACTGGCCAAACAATGATTCTGTCAGACTTTAACAATTTTTTAGAATTCATTGTAAACAGCTTCAGAATAGAGATTTCTTATTTTATCACCATATTACACAGGTGCACAGCAGTGAGTCATATAGATGGCCCAGAATTGTGCATGGTTTAAAATTACTTGGCTTGAATTCCTTAGATTCTGAGAAATCAAAAGATTCTGAGAAATGAGTATTTTGCCCTATTAATTCCAATTCTTTACTCAATAACACAATTCATATTTTCAAATTCCTTAAATTCAACAGAGAGCAACCACCTCAAATTCAAAGTCCTACACCAAAATCATTGTTTTCACTCTGAGAGTAGTAATCCTCTAAGAAGTTACCTCTTTTGGTTTCAAGTCACTTAATTTTTCTATTTTTCTATTTTTCTAAGCTTTTAAGTCTTGGCATAGCTTTCTTTATAGCATACTTGATATCCATCCTTTACTTTCAATTCTTTCTTCTACTATTGTAGTCAAGACTTCCAATAGTTTTGCTGAAAACTATTCTTGCATCTCTAGTTCTTGAGATACGTTGTGGTAGTCCAGCTTCTTCCCAATACTCTACTTTTGCATTCATAACATGAACCTCTTTCGTTCATTAGTTCATTCATTAAACAAATATATTTGATTGGTATAAACAAAAAAATATGATAACTTAAAGGAGACCGGGTGATCAGGAAAGACTTGGCATAAGAAATAACAACAGGGCATGAAATTTGAACAAAGAGTAGGAAATAAGTACAGAAATAATAGAATTAGAAAAGACACAGAGACTGAAGGGGTTTGAGAACTTTGAGCAGCTGAAAGAAGGTTAGTGTGGTTGAAGCACACACAGCAAAAGAGAAAATGACTTGCAACGGCCCCAGGAGGGAGGAATTCCTGCTGTAGGTTTGCCCATTGTTTTGCAGCAAAGACCAACTTTCTTAAACTAGCATGAAATTATTTTATGTTTCACTTCTGGTTCTTTTTATTCAAATTAAGATAACATAGCAGGTGATGAAAGACATGGGTTTGAATTGCAGCTTCAATACTTGCTGTGTTATTTGCAGCAAGTTAATTTACCTCTTTAATAACTAGCAAATTACTTTATTACGTGATCCTTAACTATAAAATAGAATGAATAATATCTTTCGTACTGTGAGTATGAAATAATTTAACACATATAAGGTGTCTCATTTATATTATTAAATAATACATAAAATTAACAAAATTTCTGAAATAATAAAGCTCAGTGGAGGTAATACTCTCTTTTTACACTATACATATTCTGTGTCAGAGCTCCAGAAAGATATTTTTAAATGATTTCATGGAGTTACATCTATAATGAACCAAAAAGAACTGAGATACTGATGTTAGACCCTATTCCTGATCTTGGAAATTAAACAGAAAAAATTAAAACTATATATAGTATATATATATTGTATACATAACTATCACTAAGTGGCCTTTAGCTCATAACAATTCTTTCTGTATCTGGAGATGTGTCTAACATGAAACACTATTAGTATACTATTTATTTAAAACATTATTCAATAGCATGTGGTAAAAGGTTGAAGAGTATAATTAATGCTGTGGCTGGAAGGCCACGATGGGAGGAAGCTGTGTAATTAAGGAAGGCCTGCCATCTGGCCAGGTTGTGCTCACAGAGTGGTGTTACCTTGATGACACCATTAGGTCCAAATTTTGTTCTCACCAAGCAAGACCTATAAAATAAATTAATGCAAATAAAATCACAAAAAAATGCTGCAAACCAAATCAAAACAAATGATTGAATAAATACAAAACAAAATCTGAATATTGGTATTTACACTTTTAGTATCTCTGTCCTGTGATGGCTTTCCAAAGTGTGCATTTGAGGAATATTATACTTTTAAAGGCAGAGGTACTTGAGAGCTGGAATCAGATCAAAAGAAATAGTTTAAATATTTAAATTAATGGCAGTAAATGAAGTACGACAATTAAATGTGATTTCCATGTTTCTTGCTCTGTATTAGAGGTATACGTATGCTGAAGATTGAATGGTTCATCTGGGCAACACTAATGAATAACAAACAGTTTTATATCTAATCTGTAAATATCACAAGAACAGGGACTATGTCTTGAGCGTCTTTCTGTTGAGCATCTTTCTGTCCAACACTGAACCCACTTCTGACACAAAGGAAGTACTCACAATATTTTTAATTTAATTCCCTCTTTTCTTTCTTTCTTTTCTTTTTTTTGCACTTCCATGATGACAGATTCCCCTTTTGGGCCGTAATTTTTGTGTTTGTTTTTTTTTAACTTTAACAATGTTAACAATTATGCTATTCTCCTTAGAACACCATAACTACTGTAACAGACAAGCTTCCATGTCCCAGTGGCGTAACAAAATATGAGATCTTTTCTTACCTGTAACACTCCAGTGTGCATTGTCTAAGTGAACCAGCTTCTCCAACTAGTGATTCAAGGATCCTGGCTTGTTCTATCTCCTGTGTCTGTCATCGTCAATACATAACTCCCAAGTTTTACCTGGGGTTCCAAAGGACCAAAAAAAAGAGGAGTAAGGAAGTTTCCAAATGAAAGCAAGGAAGGGATTTGGGAGTGACTTCTGCCTTCTTCCATTGGCCACACTTACCTGGTTGAAAGAAGTTAGACAAATTTACTCTGTGTGTAAATGGGTATCCAGCCAATTTCTACACAATTATAAATTAATTTCTCTCATCAATATTTCTGCTTGTGTTGCTTTCTTTTTCTTATGGAGATTTTGATGATCATCTGTCCTCATCTGAATATTTGAGTTCTATGATGATTCACTATTGTCACCTTTATATGTCACCTGCCTTCAGTGCGTTAGTACTCCACCAGACACACAGCTTACTCCATACCATTCAGGCCTCCAAAAACATGGTGTCTCCTCAGTGAAGTTCTACAGATTTTCTAAACTAAGATAATAACCTATCCCCATCTCTATGTCCTTATGAAATTTAATTTTGAATCATAGCATTCTTCATTAGATGAATTGTATCATTTAATTATTTATATATTAGTTAATTTTCTTTTATTGCTTGTCTCTTTCACTATAATATGCACACCATGAGTATATAATTTGTAGGTCTTTCAATTTATGAATATCCCCGGACCTACAGTAGTACATTTTATGGTACTCACTAAATATTTTAATTAATCAAGTAAGTATTTCCTTCCTACAAGGCAAGCTTAATGAAATAACTGGGAGATAAACTATTTAAAGAAAAAGAAATCCCAAAGATATGATTAAAGTGATTGAAGGTAAAGACATTAGAAGAAAAGAGTAGTAACAAAATATTTTCACAGTGATGGTTCCCTAAATATTTTAAATTTTTGATTTTTAAAAAGATTATTGATTTTGTGATACATATTAATATACTATAGAATCATGTTGCTGAAAGAGTCTATGGTATCATTAGTCATTTAGTTCCGGCCATATTTTGATTACACTGACAAATAGAAATGAAAAATAATCTCCCAAGAAAATTCCTTAAGTGACTTTAGGAAACAGATGAAGACAAAAATGATTATCACTTTCCAAAAGATATTTTTTAAAACCCTATCATATTTACCTTAATATTATACTGGTCATTCACAGAAATAGAAAATAGGCAGGCATATTTGAAAAATAGCTACTTCTCATCCTCTTTGCTTAAGGAATTATATTTTTTAATCTTATAAAGTTGTTATGATAGCACATTATTGGGATGGATAGTCCCTTTGATACTCACTGCCCCTCAACAATTCAGCAGTTTTTATGTGCTTTGTTATTCATTAAAAAAAAAATTTATTTAAAAATAGTGGGGAAAGAAAAGCCATGGGTTTAATTCCTGGACTGAAACTTACGACTCGTGTGAACCTGTACAAATTATATCCTAATATCTTCTGGTCACCATTTTTTCCTCCTCTGTAAAGCTCGACAGTACTCAATTTAGCAATCAATTGTGGGATTGGATAAAAGAACATAAGAAAAGGATGATACAACTCACCATATCCTTAATAAAGGGCCCCAACCTCCTAATTTCCTTTACAATATTGGGAACAGTCACAGAAGTTTCCAGTTTTGTAGCAGATGCTCCTTTTCATTTTCCTAATTTACTTCACCATCTTTTAATATTATTTTGGTTTTGTATTTTTCATACACACTATGGTATTTTTAAAATGTGATGCAAAAGTGCAAAATGAAATAGTATCTGTAAGAGTAGATTTTTCTATTGTGCTCCAAAATTGCAAAGTCATTACCACATTGATATTTTTTTAAATACCTTTTTATTTTTAATTTTAGATGCCCATTTTAATAATGCAAGTGAGGCTTTCACAAGGCCTGTGTTTCAAATCTACTTATTTTCAGAGAAAGAAATGAGATGAGGAGATGGGATTAAAGACGGTGGCATGAGAGGTGAGACACAGGCTTCCTCCAAAAACTGCATATAATATGAAAATATAATTATTACAACTAATCCTGAAAGAGCAACAGGAAAGAGGACTGCATCAGACTGCATACACCTGGAGAGAAGAGCAGACCTCAAAGAACAGGGTAACGTACCAAAGGAGTGGCCCAGCAGGACCCAAGCCCTTACCCCACCCCAGCTCACAAATGGGAGGAAGAGAAATGGAGCAGGGAGGGAGTGGAGGCCTGGGACGGCTGAATACCTAAATCCAGAGATCTGCTCTGGGAGCACAAACCTACATTTCATGGTGCTTGATACTCCCGTGCTTATGGGGTTGGAAAGCTAAGACAGGCAGAATTCCTGGAGAGACTGAGATTCCAGCTGCTTGTGGAAAGCAGGGATCCATTTCCAGCTGCTCTGGGACAAAAGAAAGGTGGGCAGTCTGAGAGACTTCCTAACAAGGAAGCCCTCAGCAAGATGGCTGCTAAAGGGGGAAGGACTGCACAGACCATACGGCTCAGGAGAGAGGACAGGTAGACAAAATTGTATGGGTGCACTTCGCCCAGTAGGTTGGAAGCTTTGCCATATAGACTCTCATATTTAAGGAGGAAAAAGAAATCTTCCTCATTAGATGATATTCAGGTGCTCCAACTCCCTGGCTGGCTACACAGCTCCAAGGAACCCTGTGTGATACGCAGCCTACTGCGCCTTTCTCCAGACCAGCCCCACCTGGCTTGCAAAGCAGCAAACCCTACCCTGGCATTAGGCCAGCCAGAGGGAAGATCTGTCTACAACAACTACAAACGAAAAGCACAGAGACTCATACCTGTGTGCTCGGCCCATTGGTTCAGGCAGTGGAGACAGGCACCAATACCACTCCCCTGTGACCCCCGACATTGCTTCAGGGGCTGAGTAGCTCCAAGGAGTAGAGCTTCTGGGCACTAGAGGGCACCATATACAAATATGAAACACCAAAGGAAACTGGTTTCCAGTAAAATTATTAATACAACTTCTGAGAATGATTTAAATGACATCGTCTCCATGACTTTTCCTGAAAGGGAGTTGAAAATAAAAAACATAAACATGCTCAAGGAGGTATGGAAAAATATTCAAGAACTCAGGAAAGAATTCCGGTTGGAGAAGCAATCATTGAAGAGCACAGTGGAGGGTATTAAAAGCAGATTGAATACAGTGGAGGAGATGATAAATGAAATATAAACTAGAGAAGAGAAATACAAAGAAGCTGAGGCACAGAGAGAAAAAAGAATGTCAAAGAATGAAAGAATATTGAGTGAATTGTGTGACCAATCCAAACAGAACAATATTCTCATTATAGGGGTAACAGACAAAGAAGAGAGAGAAAAATGGATAGAAAATGTCTTTGAGGAGGTAATTGCTGAAAACTTTCCCAATTTTGGGAAGGAAATACTCTCTGAGGCCATGGAGATGCACAGATTTCCCAACACAAGGGACCCAAGGAAGACAACACCAAGACATATAGTAATTAAAATGGCAAATATCAAGGATGAAGACAAACTATTAAAAGCAGCTAGAGAGATAAATAAGATCACATACAAAGGAAAGCCCATCAGGCTATCATCAGACTCTCAACAGAAACCTTACAGGCCAGAAAGGAGTGGCATGATATATTTAATGCAATGAAGCAGAAGGGCCTTGAACCAAGATTACTTTATCTGGCAAGATTATCATTTAAATTTGAAGCAGGGATTAAACAATTTCCACATAAGCAAAAGCTGAGAGAATTTACTTCCCACAAACCATCTCTACAGTGTATTTTGGAGGGACTGCTTTATATGGAAGTGTTCCTAAGGTTTAATAGCTGTCACCAGAGGTAATAAAACCACAGTAAAGAAAGTAGAACAGCTAATTACTAAGAAAATGCAAAATTTAATTAACTATCCCCAAAGTCAATCAATGGATAGACAAAGAGTACAAAATATGACACCTAATAAATAAAGAATGGAGGAGGAATAAAAAGGAGGAAGAAAAAAAAAAGAACCTTTAGAATGTGTTTGTAATAGCATATTAAGTGAGTTAAGTTAGACTCTTAGATAGTAAGGAAGTTAACTTGAACCGTTGGTAACGACAAATCTAAAGCCTGCAATGGCAATAAGTACATACCTATCGATAATCACCTTAAATGTAAATGGTCTGAATGCACCAATCAAAAGACATAGAATCACTGAATGGATAAAAAACAAGACGCATCTATATGCTGCATATAGGAGACTCACTTTAAATAAGTAAGGAGACAGAGGCATTGAAAAACACATTAGAACTGATGGACATAACAGACATTTACAGAGCTCACCACCCAAAAGCAGCAGAATACACATTCTTCCAAGTGCACATGTAACATTTTCAAGAATAGATCATATACTATGCCACAAAAAGAGCCTCGGTAAATTCAAAAAGATTGAAATTGTACCAACCAGTTTCTCAGACCAAAAAGGTATGAAACTAGAAATAAATTACACAAAGAAAATGAGAAATCCCACAAACACATGCAGGCTTCACAATATGCTCCTAAATAACCAATGGATCAATGACCAAATAAAAACAGAGATCAAGCAATATATGGAGACAATTAAAAACAATAATTCAACACTGCAAAATCCATGGGATGCAGCAAAGGCCGTGCTAAGAGGAAAGTATATTGCAGTACAGGCCTATCTCAGAAAGAAGAACAATCCCATATGAGCAGTCTAAACTCACAAATAACGAAACTAGAAAAAGAAGAACAAATGAGACCCAAAGTCAGTAGAAAGAGGGACATAATAAAGATTAGAGCAGAAATAAATAAAATAGAAAAGAATTAAACAATAGAAAGGATCAATGAAAGTGAGAGCTGGTTCTTTGAGAAAATAATCCAAATAGATAACCCCCTAGGCAGACTTATCAAGAAAAAAAAAGAGTCAACTCACACAAATAGAATCAGGAATGAGAAAGGAAAAATCACTACAGACAGTGCAGAAATACAAAGAATTATTAGAGAATACTATAAAAAATTATATGCTAACAAACTGGATAACCAGTTTTCTAGAAAAATACAACCTGCTAAGGCTGACCCAGGAAGAAACAGAAAATCTGAATAGACCAATTACCAGCAATGAAATTGAACTGGTAATCAAAAAGCTACCTAAGAACAAAACCCCTGGACCACATGGCTTCACCGCTGAATTTTATCAAACATTTAGTGAAGACCTAATACCCATCCTCCTTAAAGTTTTCCAAAGAGCAGAAGAAGAGGGAATACTTCCAAACTCATTTATGAAGCCAGCATGACTCTAATACCAAAACTGGGCAAAGACACCACAATAAAAGAAAACTACAGACCAATATCCCTGATGAACATAGATGCAAAAATACTCAACAAAATATTAGCAAACCGAATTCAAAAATACATCAAAAGGATCATCCATCATGATCAAGTAGGATTTATTCCAGGGAGGCAAGGATGGTACAACATTTGAAAATCCATCAACATCATCCACCACATCAACAAAAAGAAGGACAAAAACCACATGATCATCTCCATAAATGTTGAAAAAGCATTTGACAAAATTCAACATCCATTCATGATAAAAACTCTCAACGAAATGGGTATAGAGGGCAAGTACCTCAACATAATAAAGGCCATATATGACAAACCCACAGCCAATATTATACTTAACAGAGAGAAGCTGAAAGCTTTTCCTTTAAGATCGGACACAAGACAAGGATGCCCACCCTCCCCACTTCTATTCAACATAGTACTGGAGGCCCTAGCCATGGCAATCAGACAAAACAAAGAAATACAAGGCATCCAGATTGGCAAGGAAGAAGTTGAACTGTTACTGTTTGCAGATGACATGATATTGTACATAAAAAACCCTAAAGAATCCACTCCCAAACTACTAGATCTAATATCTGAATTCAGCAAAGTTGCGGGATACAAAATTAATACACAGAAATCTGTGGCATTCCTATACACTAACAATGAACTAGCAGAGAGAAAAATCAGGAAAACTATTCTATTCACAACTGCATCAAAAAGAATAAAATACCTGGGAATAAACCTAACGAAGGAAGTGAAAGACCTATACTCTGAAAACTACAAGACACTCATGAGAGAAGTTAAAGAAGATACCAATAAATGGAAACACATCCTGTGCTCATGGATAGGAAGAATTAATATTGTCAAAATGGCCATCCTGCCTAAATCAATCTACAGATTCAATGCAATTCCTATCAAAATACCAACAGCATTCTTCAACGAACTAGAGAAAATCGTTCTAAAATTCATATGGAACCACAAAAGATCCCAAATAGTCAAAGCAATCCTAAGAAGGAAGAATAAAGTGGGGGGATTATGCTCCCCAACTTCAAGCTCTACTACAAAGCCAGAGTAATCAAGACAATTTGGTACTGGCACAAGAACAGACCCATAAACCAATGGAGCAGACTAGACAGCCCTGATATAAACCCAACCAAATATGGTCAATTAATATATGATAAAGGAGCCATGGACATACAATAGGGAAATGACAGCCTCTTCAACAGCTGGTGTTGGCAAAACTGGACAGCTACATGCAAGAGAATGAAACCGGATTATTGTTTAACCCCATACACAAAAGTAAACTCGAAATGAATCAAGGAACTGAATGTAAGTCATAAAACCATAAAACTCTTAGAAGACAACATAGGCAAAAATCTCCTGAATATAAGCATGAGCAACTGCTTCCTGAATGCATCTCCTTGAGCAAGGGAAACAAAAGCAAAAATGAACTCATGGGACTACATCAAACTAAAATTTTATGTACAGCAAAGGACACCATCAACATAACAAAAAGGCATCCTACAGTATGGGAGAATATATTTGTAAATGACTTATCTGACAAGTGGTTAACATCAAAAATATAAAAAGAACTTACACGCCTCAACACCCAAAAAGCAAATAACTCAATTAAAAAATGGGCAGATGATATGAAGAGACAGTTCTCCAAAGAATAGATTCAGATGGCCAGCAGACACATGAAAAGATGCTCCACATTCACTAATCATCAGGGAAATGCAAATTAAACCACAATGAGATATCACCTCACACCAGTAAGGATGGCCAGCATCGAAGACTAGGAACAACAAATGTTGGCAAGGATGCGGAGAAAGGGGATCCATCCTACACTGCTGGTGGGAATGTAAGCTAGTTCAACCATTGTGGAAAGCATTGTGGAATGGAGGTTCCTCAAAAATCTCAAGATAGAAATGCCACTGGACTCTGGAATCCCACTCCTTGGTATTTACCCAAAAAATACAAGTTCTCAGATTCAAAAAGACATATGCACTCCTATGTTTACTGCAGCACTTTTTACAATAGCCAAAATATGGGAGCAACCTAAGTGTCCATCAGTAGATGAGTTGATAAAGAAGCTGTGATACATATACACAATGGAATACCATTCAGTCATAAGAAAGAAACAAATCCTACCATTTGCAACAACATGAATGGAGCTGGAGGATATTATGCTCAGTGAAATAAGCAAGGTGGAGAATGACAAGTGCCAAATGATTTCCCTCATTTGTGGAGTATAACAATGAAGCAAAACTGAAGGAACAAGACAGCAGCAGACTCAGAGACTACAAGAAGGAACTAGTGGTTACCAAAGGGGAGGGATGTGGGAGGGCCAGCGGGGAGGGAGGGAGAAGGGGATCGAGGGGTACTATGTTTAGTACACATGGTGTGGGGGGTCACGGGGAAAACAGTGTAGTACAGAGAAGGCAAACAGTAAATCTGTGGCATCTTACTACACTAATGGACAGTGGTTGCTTTGGGGTATGTGTGGGGACTTGATAATATGGGTAAATACAGTAACCACATTGTTTTTACATGTGAAACCTTCATAAGAGTGTATATCAATAATACCTTAATAAAAAAATAATAAATAAAAAATAAGAAATGAGATGAGGCTTTAATTTGCTTCCTATGGGGTAGATTAAATTGGTTCACTTTTTTCTTATTTCATTTTTGATACCTTTTGTCAAAAAGAATCATTTTTTGTAATGCAAATCCCAAGATGTGGAATATACTTGTTTGAATTTATACTGGTCTTCCCTAAGAAATCATAATTACAGCCCTTTTTTAAAAATGTTTTTTAATTACTTTTTGGAAACTAGTGAGTGTTCATCTTTGCCAAATTTTTGAATGCTAAAGAATAGGCTGACAAATCCCTTCTTGAGATTAAGAACTACATTTTCTCTTCAAATGCATGTGTACCTCACCTAATAGCTTCAGCAGTTAAACCAATATGTAGCAATAAATTGTAAGACAGAGATGACATCAAGTCTTGAATGTGTTCCACTAATACATACACAAAGGAGGAAGAGAAAGGAATGCAATATATAGGGTATGTTTCGAATTGGGATAAAAATAGAGGAAATACCTTCGTGAGATTTGTGTGTCAGTGTGCTAAGGAGTAAATATCAGATAAAAGCATGCTTATAAATTTGAATGGAATGTTAATAGTCCCAGAAGACAGCTATAGATCACTGATGGAAAAATATGCATACTAGGTAACTTACCCAATGTTATAGTACCTGGGTGTCTAAAAGTTAAAGGGACCCTAATTGTTTGAGTTGACTAATATTTGCTTATTTTTGTTAACTTCTTATTTTTCTTCTTGGGGGTTAAAAAGCATTTTGATACAGTGAGTTCACAGAAGACTATTCAAATCAACCCATATATACTAAAAATAATAAGACAACCCAAAAGAAAAGATAAAAAGGCCATTCTATCCCTGTAGGATTCTCCATTTGTGACTCAGCTTCACAATTATTCTTTCATGTAGCTTTTAATTTGCTTTTTAAAATTTTTGTTAGCAATTAAGTGTTCACTTCTTATTTGACTCTCATACATTACTTGACTCTTAATATTGATGAGAACTAATCAACCATCATACTATTATGAAAATAATCCTACAGAAAATCTAGTTTGATGAGTCTTATCAATTTCTAAAAGTATTATAACAACCAATCAGTCTTTTTTGTATTTGCTTCAGCACAGAGTGCAAAGCATCTAAGGAAAAGAAGATGCCCAATGCATCTGAAAATGTAGCATTAGAGATGAGACATAGTCACAAGTAATTACAATATAAACTATAGAATCAGTACCACAAAAAGTTGAAAAAAATTACTGTTTTACAGGATTAGAAGAGCCAGAAGTTTCGTACTGAGATTTGATAGGAATAAATCTATGGAGTCGAATAACAAATGAGCTGGGCTGGGACACATATACAAGATTTGATTTTCAGATATGGAAAGAAAAAGAAATGTTTACGAAATCCTCTACTTACTACATGACATGTTCCTGAAACTCTGTCTGAAGGCCAAATATATAAAAAGTTGAACTACAGAGTTATTTATTACAAAAATGAACTAGTACTAGAATCCTAATATATATTTAAAATATAGATATATATATATATATGTATACACCATTCATAGTATTTACCATACCAATTAAAAAAAATAGTTGTCTCAGCAATATTTAAAATGGTTTGGGCAAACTTACACGACCAGAGCAGTGATCAGTTAACCACCCGAAGAGGCGACGATCTCCTCACATTGCTTGGACATGCTGAGAATCCTTCTCCCTTAGCGAGGCTGCTCTCTTTACCCACCTCCTCCCTGCTCCTAAAAATGAGATATGCCTCCCTGCATGAAGCCAGATTCCAGCCTGGCTACTGCTGGAATAAAGGAAAATGATAGAAGATCATGGAATAGGTGCAGGATCAGAAAAAGGAAGAGGAAGGGAAAAGGAGTATTGAAAAACATCACCTCCAATTCTGATTCAATGTTTCTCATCATCTTAAGACAAAATATTCTTTCCTTTAATATTCAATAATTACAAGTAAATTTATGTGTGTGTATATGTGTGTTTGTTATAGTAGCTTCTTGTCTGCACTAGCACAAAGGTCAGAAGCTGGCTAGATTCTGGAAGAACTTGGATTGTAAGTAAGTTTGTATTGGCATGAAAATTTATGCATAGGTTAGTGGATAGATATGGATGGATGGGTAGATACAGAGATACAGAGATGCCGAGATACTGTGACAGATATTAATTTAGGTGAAGCCTGCCCTCTCCAATATGCCTTTGTTGCTAACACTCCCTGTTATATCATGATGGTCTACTATACACCATCATGCTACTTTTCATACCTCTGAAAACACTTGTGTCTGGGAGCACTGCTATAAGCAGCTTAAGATGAGATAAAAAATTCCTAAGTTTTAAACCTATCTAACCAGTTTCCTAATAGGAATTTCTGGACCACTATATGCAACACCTGTAAGGCAGATTTTTTGTTTTGTTTTTCCTTCTGTAATTTCCTTTAGTAAAGGAAATCTCACAAAGATGCCTGATATATAAGCTACCTAAATATGCTCCTATCTATTGAGGACATTGGAGTTGGGTGTAGGCAAAATGAAAACCTTCATTTTATTTACTTTTGAAAATATTTTGAAAATCTAGTTTAAAAATGTGTGCAAAATTACAGTATTTCCAGAATCTCTTACCTGACCTTGGTGTATCTCCATATCAATAGGTGTTTCCAAGGGGTGGAGAGAAGTAGTCCATCTCCATGTCAGTAGGTAATTACAAGGGGAAGTGAGGGCATATCTGTACAGGAGAGGTTGAGTGGGGTCCCTTTTTCTGCACTGAGTGGTGTGAGACACAGGCAAGCAGAAGTGTAGGAGTGCTTGTAGGCAATAAACAGGTTTCTCCCACTTTATTTCTCCTTCTGACTGATTTTGGTTTCAAAAGTATTTGACCCGGGCTGGGAAATGTTTTTCTCCCCAGAGTTACAAAAAGATTCTGTAGAACTTTTTAAAACAAACAAACAAAAAGCCCTGAGAAACATAGGTTTTCTGACCAACAGGAACATGACACAAGTAGTCTCTTTTAAATGAGTTAAAAATCATTATTGGTCAGCTGACTTACAAAAAGATTGGTTTTAACTTGAGAAAGATGTACACATATTTTCACTTTTAATGTGAAAAAGTAGGAATTGTACAAAATATAGAAAGTCAAGGACTACAAAGTATCACTTCTGAATAGGGCATTGTAGGACAACAAGCTGGAAGAATGGGTGGGAGCAGGTTGGGGGAGGCTGGGAACACCAGGCCCAGTCATTTTTCTATTCAATGAAATAGGGAGCAAAGACAGAAACTAGCACTGATTCAATGCTTTTACTGTGGCAGCCACTTCCTTTCTCTTATCTAAACTTCATAAAAAAAATATTAAATTGCTGTGATTATCCTTTCTGCAATTAAGAAATAAGATGCAAAGAAATGTTAATTTCTAGAGATGCATAACTAGCAAGTGACTGAATCAAAATTTGCCCCAACTGCCTTTGTCTTCAAATCTAAGAATTCTTCTTGGTGAAACTAGACTCATATGACCCATTTCTTGACACTACACCATGCACCACAATCTTATGGATTAGTGCATTACCTTAAATTTAACAGATCCACACATTTCCTCCTTCCTTGCCTCTGACCTGACTTACTGAAACTTTCATATACAACCAATAAATTAACTTGTTTCTTTGACTGATACCAGTAAGGGACCCAGAGTCTTCAGAAACAACTGGGAAGTATATTTCATTTATACCAAGTAATCTTAAATCATGAACTTCAGACTCAGGCACATCATCTTTGCATGCTCATTCCCTCTACAATTACTTTAGTTCTTTCAATCTTTTTCTACTATCCATTAGAGTATTGCATATTTTGAGTTAATAGATTCAGTATTGATTGCACTTCGTGGGGTTTGGGCTGGCCCTAAAGAAATGTGAATCAATATCTTCCACTCCCTTTTCCCCTCTAGTGTGATTTGGTTATATGCACTTTAGTATAAACAGCCACAGGCTGGTTATAAATCATTCTACCTGTCTTCCTACTGACAGTCTGTAACCAGGTTGGTAGATTTCCTCAAGGGAGAAGAAAACAGGGCAACTATCGGTCATGATATGCATTCCAACTGCAAATGCTTACAGCTGGAATGTGCCTGCCTTTTAAAGAACAGAGGAAATGTCCGCAGAGAGCTATTTTAAAAGATGCAATTCAATTTTAAATGTATCCATGCCTTCCTGTTTAGGGACTTTAAATGAAATTACCACTTAAAGTTAACAGAGATATCTTATTAATTGTATTGAGATCATCAGCATTAGAGTGTTTAAAGATCAGGCCAAGAATGATTAAGCAAAGAAGCCATGCATATAATTGTGGTAGTGTGCAAATATTACACATGCCTATCACATCTCACTTGCTAAGAATGTATATTTTATCAGTCCTCTATGAAAGGAAGACATAATGATGATAAAAACCTATTTTATAAACTACAAGTGTCAATAAATACAGTGCTAGCCAAATGTGCCATCCTTTAGATATGTCTTAAAATTACATAGGCCTTTATATTTTTAAGTACTTTTGCATCATTGTGACAAGTACTCTGGTCGTTTTAAAGGTGAAGTACGCTTTTGTCACCCATTCCTGGCACTATCTTTGATACACATTTTTAAGGATTAGGAGTACGATCTCTCCTTGAGTGACGTTTTCTTCTGGAGAAGTTGATGAGGCAAGAGATGATCAAATCTGCGACCTTGATCTCAATATAATCATGCTCTGAGTAATCGATCCTGACTGTATAACCTACTGTACTAGAAATACGCTGTGTATCTACATGAGTAATTAAGTGATCAGCCTACACTAAGGCATTCCAGAACACGAATTTCATGTAGAGAATGGATAGAAATGCAGTGTCCATAGAGGTAAAGCTATGGTAAACTGATTTTGATTATCTGGGTTCACATGCTTGCTCTGGCACTGTCCAAAGTAAGCTTGAGCAAACTTTTTATTCTCTAAGTATGTTTCCTCATTTGTAAAATGAAGATCAAATCTGTACCCTCCTAAATGTGTGGCTGTGCAGGTTAAACATGGAAATTTAAGCACTTAGCACTGGCGCATAGTTCATGCCCAGTAAAGACTGCCATCAGGGAATCTCTACATTCCATTTGTAGGGAATTAAAATGTTAAAAAAAAGCTACTCCTTTTTGTTTAGTTTAGATAGGATATATTTTGGTCTCTTACTGAATGAGGACTTTCGATTGTCAAAGGCTATCATGTGAATGCTTAGTATCAAAGTTCCCCAGTCTGCTGTCTTTCTCCAAGGCACATGGTAAATCTGTCAGCAGTAGCATTCGGAACAGCAACCCAGATGCTTTTAAGCACTGCGTGTGAAGCTGCTCCTCCCATGAGGAGTACCACGGGCAAGATGCCAAAGGAAGGTCCCCAGGGCAATTAGCTGCTTCTGAATCCAAATCTGGCTGTCTGGGAAGTCAAGTGAATGCAGCTTACTTAGCCATACACCATTTAATGCAAAGAGCATGTTCCTTATTTATCATCAAACCAACCTTCCATATTTCAACCTAGCTACATTCTAACAAGAAATCTGTATGCTCATTATTGTTTATAAAACAAAAGTTTTCATAACCTTACAAATATTAGTGGCCTTTGTCAATAAAGTAAATCTATTAGGCTTGGCCACTCATCTGTAATATTTTACACATGCAAAATCATCTTTAGTGATTCTTAATAAAGCCAATATTTATGAGTCACTGGGTGTAATTTGAACTATGATGATGACAGTAAGCATGGGAACCTATTTACAAGGTTTGGGTAAAGTTGAGCTCCCATTCAATATGCCTGGAATAGTCTATAAAAACAATAAAGGGAGTGAAAAACAATGCCATCCATTGTAAAGTAATATTCATATTTATAAAAAACTTCCCCTGTAAGCTTTTAAGGTATATGGATTAGTCAAATGCTACTTATAGATTCTAGAAAATTCAATAGGACTGTAATAGTCATCACACATTTACTATGTATCAAGTACTGCTCATTTTCTATGAACTTCAAAAAAAATTTCAAATACCTTTACTATCCCCTTTCTTCAGGAAGAAGGACTTGACCATGGCCACAGTACTTAGTAGGTACTAGAGGGGATATTTGAATCCTGGGAGTTTTTCATTCCAAAGACAATGGTCTTTTGATAATACCTTCCAAAGAAGAAATAAGAGATATTGTAACTCTTGCAATGACAAGTTTCTCATATATGAAGGCAGAGTTCATTTGTTCATAAACAATCCAAACAACTAGCCTCATGCTAAAGAAATGGGAGGAAGTTTGAAGGCTTTAGAGGTACACAACACTGTTTTTCCCTACTGGCTATGTGACATCTCTAAAGCACACATCCCCCTCTATGAAAAGAGATGAAGACACTTATCTTAGAGGGTTGTGGCAAGGACTTAAGAGAACAGTGAAGGGTTGCATGGTACCAGAAATATACAGATTAAAAAGTAAAGGCCAGAGAATTCACCTACTAACTCAACACAGGTCACATAAAAAAACAGCTGCCTTCAAAGCGGTATCTTCCAGATGCCATTAAATTGAAAAATCAAGGTGGGCAATAGTAGATTATAAAACCTGAATACATTATAAATAGGTTAAACATCATTCACTGCCACAAAAAATGACAATATTGCTAAGAATAATGAAAAGAAACAATACCTCTAGGATACTTAATAATGCTATTTAATTCATGATATCACTTTTATTACATGTGTACTATTACATACCTGGTAGAGAGATCATACCACAAGTCTGGAAAAACATACCAAATCATGGCTGATTTTTATTTCTTTCATTTTTTTCTTACCTGTAGTTTGCATACATATCTTTTCCATAATGAAATCATATTACTTGAATTCTTATGCAAGTAATGTGATCTGAATTACATTCTGAATCTCAGTTTCATTTTTCTAAATATGCTTTTTCATTATATCCTGCTCATTTTATCTTGAAAAATGAAATCCTCTTAAACTTCTAATTTGTATTGTAGGTTTGTTATGGAAAAATCTGAAAAATCTGGACTGGATTGATGACAGAAGAACCAAGTGGCACTCAGAGGTCTTGGAGTGTTGAGGTTTTAATTTGACACCCATGGGCTCGCCCAGAGGGGAGCCATCTCCCAAAGTGTGAGCCCGAACAAAGGCAAGGGGGGCAATATATATCTTTCTGCTTCTGTATCTGCAACATTTCTACATGCACAGCAAGCAAGCAAGGTTGGAGTGAGTTTAGGGAGTGAGTGCCCGGCAGAGCGGGAATTAAGGGAATGTTCTGTTGTTTTTGCTGAGAAGCAGAAGGGAGTCACCTGGACTGGATTGCTGTCCTTGTAAATTTTTCCCTATCACTCCCCCCTCTGATGCCCCTTTAAACACTTCGTTTTAGGGCGCATCATCTCCTTGGTTTATGACAGGGTCTTGACAGCTCTGCATATACATGAGCTGTACAGAGGGAATGTGTTCCCTGATAAAGTTAATGAGCAAGTTAAAGATGCAGGGTCCCATTAATAGTTCAGTGAGCAACAGAACCATGGGCTCAGCAAGGCCAGTTGAAAGAGTTGTTAGCCACAGACTCTATTTTAACATTTGCAGCTCGGAAGGTGCAAATATCAGAGGGGGCGTTGCGCAATTGGAGGAGATGGGCACCTATTTTAAGGGCCCATTACAATTAGAAAGGAGAGGGAGGGACATGCGCCCCCACCCCCGCCCCAACCCCTGCCCCAGAGTCCTCCTTGGTGCATCTCCTTGGCACAGCCCTCCACCAACTTTGTGCAGTGGGAGCTGAGGATGCTCAAAGGACTGAAGGCAGACCCCATAGTAATACTAAGCTGCTTAATCTGTTACAGAAAAACCTGAGAGGTCAATGTTTTGCAGTAAAGTGGTTCTTTAGTTAGTGCTTTTAGGGCCTGCTTGACCTTTTCATCCTGTCCCTTCATGCTTGACTCTGGACTCCGCCATCAGACATTGCAATGTGGGTGAGTGAAGTCCAGCAGACAGTGGATCTCTTTCTTTCCCTAATTGCACAGTCTGAGTCCCATTTATTTATTGTTTTAGTCTGGTATCTTTTCCCATCTTTAAGGCAAAGGTAGCCCTGTTCTTATCATAACATTTAGCAGGCATGTAGGTGTAGGCACTGAATCCAGTCCCCCATTTGTCTGATTATATGCAACCACACTAAGGTTCCTGAGGAGTGAGGGGGAGGAAGGGAAGGGAAAGAAGGTATAAAAATAACAATACAGAGTGGTACTGGGGAGATGCAGGCTGAGGCTTGAGTATAGTTAGGAGAAACAGGTAAGCCCTGCAAAATAATCTATGATTACCCAATAGACAATAAAAGGGCAACTTTTTGAGGAATAGTCCAGTGTGGGGGGTGCTGGGCAACAGCAGAGAGTCCAATGCCCAGGATGAGAGATACCACTCCAGCGAGGGGCAGGATCCATGGCACGCAGGTGTTTATTAGTCAGAGGGTAATCATTGGATGCAGAAGCAGAGAGGATTCTAGTGGTCTGGCTGGGCCTTCCACTGATGTATTTTTTTCATCCAGATTATGGTCCTTTTTCACTCTGGAATGATGGACCCACGGAGTGATGCCTGCAACTTTGAGGGAAGTAGGAGTCATTAGAACAACAATGTGGAGCTAGTCCACTGAGATTTGAGGGGGTCTCTTTTTAATTTTTGATAAAACTGAGTCCCCAGCATGAAAGGAATGTAATGGGGTTCCTAAGGAGATTGGGGCTTTTTATGGTATATTGTTGCAGCTTATTTAGGGTGTCTCCCAAGGCTTGGAGCTGTTTTCTTGCTCTCTTATTGCCTATCTGGTGTAGGTTCCCTGGGAGGCTTCCTAGACATGTGGGGGGGGCCATCTATACACTAATTCAAAAGGGGAAAAGCCTTGAGTCCCAGGTGTGCAGCAAGCACACAGGAGAGCCAGTGGCAGTAGGTCCAGCCATGGGAGGCCAGTTTCTTGAGAAAACTTAGCTAGGGTTCCTTTGAGGATGTGATTCATTTGCTTCACTTTGCCTGAACATTGTGGCCTGTATGCAGTGTGGGGTTTTCAGGTAATGTTGAGATTTAGTTAAAATCTGTACTGCATCTGCTACAAAGGCAGGTCCATTGTCACTGTGAATCGTAGATGGTAAGCCAAACCAGGGCACAATTTTTCTCAGGGGGACTTTGGCTACCTCCTGGCTTTATTCTATTCTGGTTGGGAAGGATTCGACCCACCCAGCGTGTGTGCACTATTACTAGGAAGTATCTGAGCCCTCTGCTTGGCTGGACATCTGTGAAGTCTATCTCAAGGTCTTCAAGGGGGGCAACTCCTGCTCTTTGGACACTGGGCAGGGCTCATGGTGCAGATCGAGCGTTATTTCTGGCACAAGTTCGTGCACTGCTCACTTACTGCTCCATAATGGTGGCAACTGGTGATGTAGTATTGCTTTTTGAGGAGGGCTTCTAGTGCAGATTTTCCTAGGTACGTGAGCTGGTGGTATTTGCTGACTAGATGCCTTCCAGTTGCAGCTGGGACAAAGATGCGTTTGTCAGGCAGCATCTATTATTCATTTTTAGTTAGGGTGGCTCCTTCAGCCATGGCCCAGTCCTTTTCTTTTTTAATGGGCTTGGGTGGAGGGGCCTCCACTGGGGGTGTTAGGGCCATGGTGAGGGAAGGAGCTTTATCTGTTTTTTATTGGCCATTGTTTTAGTTGCTTTATCTGCAAGCTGGTTCCCCTGTGTTATAGAGTTGTTTTCCTTTTGGTATTCTTTGCAATGCAGAATTGCTGCTTTTTATGTACGAAGAGATTGAAGAGCTTTTTATATCTGGCAGGCCAAGGGCTGGTGCCTGATCTGAAGCAGCTTTTATTTTCAGGAAGGTGGCTCTTGCCTCTTCTGTCCAGACAAGGGGCTTTTGGTCTGCCCCATGCAGGAGGCTGTAGAGGGGTCTTGCCATTGCTGAGAATCCAGGAACCCTGGTTCTGCAGAACCCTGCAGCACCCAGGAACTCTCATATGCCTTTCTTTGTCTGGGGCTTGAGTAAGGAGTTAGTGACCTTTTTCCTCTCTAGCCCTAGTGCCCTTTCTCCCTGGGTGAGGAGGAAGCCCAAGTACCAGACTCGCTGCTGGTAGATTTGTGCCTTTTCCATGAGGCTCGGTATCCTGACTCTGACAGGAGTTGCAGGAGGGCCTTTGTGCCTTTTGCACAACTTTCCTGGGTGTCACTGGCAAGGAGGAGGTCATCTACGTACCACAGGAGGGTGCAGCGCGTGGCTTCCCTCAGAAAGCTGGCAAGGTCTGCAGCCAATGCCTCTCCAAAGAGAGTGGGGGACTTCTTGAACTCTTGTGGAAGCTATGTCCATGTTAACTGCATCTGCTGCCCTGTATTCAGTTCAGTCCATTCAAAGGCAAACAGGGGCTGGCTTTGGCGGGACCAACCTGAGGCAGAAAAAAGCATCTTTAAGTCTAGGCAAGTGAACCATTCAGCAGACCCCAGAATCTGGCTGAGGAGGGTGGACGGGTTTGGGACCACCGGGTGTAAAGAAACAGTCACTTTGTTAATGGCTCTCAGGTCTTGAACAGGCCGGTACCCTCCTGGCTTTCTGACTGGTAGAAGCGGGGTGTTCCAGGGTGCCTGACACTCGGTCAGAATGCCTGCCTCTCTGAGGCTGATCAGGGGTTCCTGGATGCCTGCTCCCGCCTCTTGTGAGAGGGGGACTGCCGCTGTCTTTGTTGCTCCGAGAATAGTTGCAGTCTTTTCACTGAAGGGGGCTACAGGGAGGGTGACCACAGAGTGTTCTGCCACTGTGTCAACCATAAAAGTCATGTCTTGGCCCCCACTTTCATTTTGACTGTGGGCTCATGGGGGCTGAGCATGAGAAAGTCCAGTTCTTGTCAATCTGAGTCTGTTCCTGCCAGGCCAATGAGCCTGTCCCCATGAGGCTCCTCCCAGCAGTGACTGGCCCTCGGGGCTGTCCCCTGTTGGGGCCTTCCTTCTTCCAGGGCCCCTTCTCTTTACAGTGAGCACACTGGTCTCTGGCTGGGGGGTCCCAGGCTTCTCCACTCTTGGTGGCCAGCTTTTCTCTGCCTCTTGGTCATCTCTTTCTATCAGGGCAGCTGCCGGGAGGCTGGCTTTTTTTTCCCCTCATTTATCTTTCAGCCTCTCTGTTGCCTGAACTTCTCTGTTTAGATATTTTGTTGGCAATTTCAATCAGCTGAGTGATATTCATTGCAGCAAAGCCTTCAAGTTTTGGAGCTTTTGTCTGATGTCTGGGGCGGCTTGAGCTACGAATGAGGTGCTGACCATTTATTGGCTCCCGGGTGACTCAGGATGGAAGGGGGGAGCAGATGCGATAAGCTTCACAGTCTTTCATAATAGTCCCCAGGAGACTCTCCTGGTCGTTGAGTGACTGAAGAAACTCTGGTCATGTTCATAGGCTTTTTGGACCCGGCTTTGATCCCCTGGAGGAGGAGGGCGTCCTGATATCAGCAGATCTGGTGCTGTCCCTCAGGGGCGGTGAAGCCCCACTCGGGGTGCTCCTCGGGGACAGCAATTTCAGCCCATGCACCCCGACAAGGGCCCCAGCTGCCTCCCCTCTTCCATTGTGAACAGGGTGTGGAGAAGCTGTTGGCAGTCTTTCCAGTCGGCCGATGGGTTTGGAAGGGGGAGTTCATGAGATCAACCAGGTGTGTGGCTTTTCTGATGGGATGTTGTGTTTCTAACTGAGGAGGTCAGTCGTGGAGAAGAGTTGGTAGTAAAGCATGGACTGGCCAGTCTGGATGGTCCCATCCTTGTTATGCCTTTCAGGCACCTGGGCCTCCTGCACTGGCATCTGAAGGGCGCCTGCTCCTGGCCAAGGGTGCAGTCTGGCTGCTGGTCTGGGGAGAGGGGGTTCACTGGTTCTGGAGGTGGCAGGGAGGCTGACAGAAGCAGGGTATCTGGGACCGGGGGGCTGGGTGCTGATGGCCTTGGGGGCACATAAGGTGGGGGCAATATTGGCTCTTCTTCTGAATCACCAGCAAGAATTTGCAGAGGCTCAGGCTTCTTTTGATTCTTTGTGGGCTGCTTTGTTGAGGGACTAAGACCCCACCCTGTCCTTGCCCTTTGCAAGCGAATTGCACACAGGGGGGAGGGTCTGGGCAACTCCTAACCGGGAGTCAGTGTATGGGAGCTGGTCAGGGTGATCTCTAGTGATGACCCAACAGACTCGGTGCACTGTTGGGACATCTAGGGCTCCTTCTGGAAGCCATTCTGCACTAAAGGTGGGTCATATGGATTCACACAGGATTTTCAACCTGCCAGGAGTTAATTTTACTCCTAAGTTTCCTGAAAATTCCTTCCTGAAATTTTTGATCATGGTGTCAAGAACTGTGGGTTTGCTGTGCCCTGTCCCCATGACATTTTCATGTAACGGTGTCATGACAACAGACAAGGGAGGGGTGCCTCCTCTAGAGAGGAGACCAGTCAGATGCCCATCTGTTCACACTCCTCTCAGAGACTTTGATCAGCCTTGACTATGGTCACCTTTATAAGTCCCGGGTCAGGTCAGCCGAAGCTGAGTCACTGTTATGTCATGGCAGCCAACGGCAAATATGGTGAAGGACCCACTCAGATACCATAGCGGAGGCCATGGAATCACAGATTCAGTGCAGACTGAATGGCTTCAGCTGCCCTGCACACTCACTCACACATCAGACCAGAGTTCAAATATTCCCCGCCTCCCCGGGAATGTCTACCTATGAGACTTCCAGAAGTCTCCGGGAGGTGATCAGGCTCCCCTTCCACCCCAGCAGGTGGGAACTGTCTGGGTCAGGGGCCCCAGGGCCTTACTGGATTCGATGTCAGAACCAGGTCCTCACCTGCCAAGCCTCCTTGAGTCCAGCGGGAACAGAGGGCTGGGGCTGGCCCAGGGCGACTGGACGGCAGACTGCGGAAAGATCAGGCAGGGTGCGCCTTCTCCGTTGTGACCTCCTGTTCCATCACTGTCCCGCCATTGCCCCAAACCAGTGGCAACAATGGGCCAGCATGGTTGGGTTTCCCAGTCAGGGAACAAAATGTTACAGAAAACCTGAAAAACCTGGACTGGATCTCTGATGGAAGAACCAAGCAGCAGTCAGTGGTCTTGGAGTGTTGAGGTTTTATTTTTACACCGGCGGGCCCAGAGGGGAGTAATCTCCCAAGGTCTGAGCCCCGGACAAGGGCAAGGGGAGCAGTATATATCTTTCTGCCACCTTATCTGCAACATTTCTACATGCAGAGCAGGCAAGCAAGGGGGGTAAGTTTAGGGAGTGAGCTTAGGGAGTGCCCGGCAGAGCGGGAATTAAGGGCGGGTTCTGTTGTTTTTGCTGAGAAGCGGAAGGGAGTCACCTGGACTGGATTGCTGTCCTTGTAAATTTTTCCCTATCAAGTTCAGAGATTTTTTTTGTTTGTTTATTTTATTTTTTTCTGCTTATGATCATCATGTATCTAAAAGATATTAAGGCAATGCCCAGGAACAGCTCCTGCCATGCCTCAAGGAAAAAACTGAGCCCAGAACTTGGCCATGGAATAAATGTTGCTTCCTACTATGCATGGCATTAATTCTCAACCTCTAATGTACATGAGACTCCTGTACACTATCAGTGAAAATCCAGATGTTGTGGTCTACTTTTGAGGTTTTTGTTTGCTAGATTTAGGGTAGATTCCAGACTTCATTGTTTAAAAGCTCCCAGATGATTCTGATTAAAGGGTCTTCAGACTTCTCCCTGAAATTTGTTCTGTAAGAATTGACCTTCCAACTACTGTGGCATACTAGTGACTATAACGTTGCAATCATGTATCTGGGCATAAAGATTGCTGCATAAACTGGCAATAGAAGAAACTGAAGAAAAGGCATGGGAAAAAGATATATTTCAAGAACAGATAGATCCTTGTTGTATCAGTTAGGATGGACTTGGTTAATGTTCAGTAATAAACAACCCCAATATGTCAGTGATTTAACACATCTTTTCATTGTTCTCATTCATAGCATAGACACACATAGATCAGCATTAGGGCTGCTTGCTGTAGTGGACTGTGACAGGTCACAACCTGACACTCACAGCTTCCTTCAGAAAGGGTGCCATCACTTCTGCTTATATTTTACATGATAGGAAATCACATACCATGCTAAAATCAAATAGGGTTGGAAAATTCAACTGGGCCATGTGTCCACAAGGAAGAGGGCCACAAAGGTGAACATTTTAATAACTATTTCACATGCCAAACTTAAGCACTTACAACAGAGTTTAGTAGTTACAAACCTGAGTCTTAAAGCTCAGGAGTGAAATCCTAGCTGTATCACTTACTAGCTCTAGGAATCTGAACAAGGCACTTAACCTCCACGACCCTCACCTTCTTAATCCGACTGAATCTCCCAGGTCTGTCGTCAGGAACCAGTGCGAGAATATATAAAATATGTTGCCCTGTGTCTGACATACAGTATGAACTCATGATTATTAGTCTTATTCATAACTATGAGTTATGATAGATGATCCAAATATTTGTATTCTGATGTTAGCATGAAAACATAAAAGATACTAATACACATCACTTTATCACTAATACAATGTATATTTATTTAGCTCTGACTATTTATAAAGTACTAGGTTAGGAAATAATGAAGCAGAAATGAATAAAATATGGTCTCTGACATTAAAATCAGAGAGCCTTACAATTTATTTGGAGAGTCAAGAAATTAGGCTGTCAACACTAGACAGATGGTCTATCTTTTAGTCTAGCATGGAGACCTACAGAGGAGATGAACTCAGACTTGAGAAAATGGCAAATAAGTCTTTTTTAGAAGAAGTAGCATTTTTGTTAGTACTATTCAGTAAAACATTTTTTTAAACTTTTAAGATAATTAAGGGGCTAGTAGAGACAAATGGAGATACATTCCAAGACAGGTTTTACAGGAGGTGCTTCTGGGGAAGATAGAAGTAGGTAAACAGAAGATTGATATGAGATAGCTATGGATATAGATAGGTCAACAAATAGCTAGATGGGTGGATGGATATTAGATATAACCTGCAGATGCTCTGATTTGAGAGAATAAGTTGGCTTCATTACCAGCGTGTCACAGAAAGGATTGCACTCACTGGCTAGAGTCTGGGTCAAGGCTGACTCACAGAAGCCATGAAGACTGTATTGCCATATGCATCTTTGTTTCAGGATATGCGTGAATAAATGGGTTGCAAGTACATTGTCCTTACTTTGGTAATAGAGTTATTCTGTTTTCTAAATCTAAGTTGCATTCTGAGTGGTACTGAGTCAGACTACATCCCCAAATTACTGTTCCTGTTCCTTTCTTCTGAACCCCCAGCACTTGAGGTTGGAGAAAGAAGTCCTTCAGAGAGCTGGAAGTTGCAGAACAGCTTCTTGGGGATTCAGGTATGCAACAATTTCCACAGATGTCAAGCATAGCAATCTGCCACAGGGAGAAACAAGGTCATTCCATGAGCCATGATCAAGATGGTGGTGCACAGACTGTGAGCAGACAACCTGGGCTTCTCTGATTCCACCAGCCATTCTTCACCTCTTCCAAGTGCTTGGTATTCAGTCACTTTTGAATTTATAAAGTCCTTTGGATATACAGAAACTATTAAGATATACTATCTCCTTTATTAAATTGAAATATTGAGATCATTTACTATTCTACTCATAAATGTCTGCCAGCCAGGGAGCTGTGTAACTTGATATATAACTTACATGGGCCCAGACACCATCACATATAAGATTGAGGCCTTGAGCTATATAATGCAAGAAAAGAAATTCCCCCTTTTCAGTAGGTGAGGTATGACATACAAAAATCTTTATTTTCAATTATGGCACTTGAGCTCCTGATTGACTCTTTCTGCTGCCTGGGAGGCATGCCAACCTTACTTATAGTATAAATCAATCAATTATATTTCATTTTGTTGCTTTTTATTTCATGATTCTCAGGATTCTTTAACAACATATTCACATTATAGATCAAATATTGAAGGAGTTGACATTGAGAGATAAGGGAAAGCTAAAATTTTGATTTAAAAGATGAAATAAGATGGAAGATGGAAGTTGCAAAGATGTGGTGCACAAGGCCTCATAGTTGAAATAAACATTCATAACTAAAATGCAACAATTTTCTCTGTACTTTCATTTTTTCTATAAATGTAAAGCTGTTCTAAAAAATGAAGTCTATTAATTTAAAACACATGCAACTACCCACTGCCTACAATACATATCTAGGAATGTCAGATCTAGAAATTTGGCTCAAATGAAAGAAAGCTGGCTACTCTCAAGGCTTCCATTTTGTAGGATAACTTGTACAGACACATTTACAAATGTTAGGCACATTCATGGTATCAGAAGAAAAACACTGAAGCACCTGATTAGGTGAATTGGAAAGATATTAATAAAATAAGGTAATTCTCATTATACATTTTAAATAATTTGAGGATTTTGCAATGCATTAGGAAAATTTCAGACCCACTATCCTCCCCCAAAACTCAGATTTCTAACTTTGATGACCTTTGCATATTTTGTTAAAACTAAGTCATTTTGACTGAGAAAATAATGAATACCTAGCATGTTTTTCAATAACGCGTCTGCAAATATTTCTGACAACTTCTTTTTAAAAGGTTCTGTGAGCACATAGATGAAAGTTACATAGTATGTACTTTAGAAGTTTGTCATCTAAGTTAGATGAAAACTGGACATTTATGACTCAACACGAACCTGTCTATGGAGGCTCTAATGGTTAAGTGTCGTGACAATGGAATTCATGAACGATGTTCCAGAACAAGCCCAACGGGCCTGCTTCTCTAAACACTGAGCTTCAATAAGTCATTTTTTTAGCTCAAATTCCAGAAAGTTTATATTGAAATTATCAATAAACAAGGATAATTATGAAATTGAGAAAATCAATGCGTTTTGCAAGCCACACAGTGCTTGACAGTAAAACGGTCAGTGCTGCCAGAAAGTAAGAAATCCCAATAGACCTGAAGTACGTTCATCTTTTAACTTGGAGGGTATGGACATATGGCAATCAAATTCCTGATCAAAATGTTTGGAGACACTTTCATGCCAAAAATACTCTTTTGAGCATCATTTACTTAGACACTCCTATGTTTTCAGAACATGTTGGGCAATGAAACATATTTCCATTTATGTCCTGCCAAGTCTCACTCATTAGCTAAAAATTCTCATTTTTCAGCTTTTATAAAAAGGACTTGCAGTACCATATTTCAAAGTTAAGATTTTTATGGTTTGTTTGGTTTGTTTTTAACTTGCAGTGTTACCAAAAGTACTGCAGCTTAATGTTTAAACATTAACTTCATCCATGTCCTTCACTAAACTTCTTTTTTTAACACAGATGCTGATAAATTTTAAAAGATATTTATTGAGAATGTTTTCTGGCATTGTTCACTCTCTGCTCATAGGCAATGATATAATCAAAATCAGGAAGAAAGAGGAACTTGGTACAAGGGCAGGAAACAAATGAAAAGGAATAATCCATAAGGTAAACCATAATAGAATTCATATGTGTAAAATGTAATTAAATTTCTAGTCTTTTGCATTAGTTTTTATCTTACCTTATGTTTGTACCCCAGTTTTTGACATGCGGATTAAAATATTAATTCAAGTCTTCAGTTTTTCCTTTTTAAAGTGACTGTTTGACCCAACTGAAGTTAAAAGACCCCTTTTTAAACTTCCAGGGTGTTACAGGACACACACAGGCTTTGTATTTTCTCCTTCATTGTATATAAATATATGATTAAGAGTGAACATAAAACTGGGCACTGACAGGGATAATGATTCCTTGAATGTCAAATCTCATTGTCTTCCTGTTCCACTTTAGAAATGGGCATTATTAGGGAAAAGACACTGTGTTAGTTTCATTTGCTGTGTAATAAGCTACTACAGAGCTAGGGACGTTTAACAAGTTACCCCAAACACAGTGGCTTAAAACACCTTGCTTCAGATCTGTGAGCATTTCTAAGGATTGAACTGAGGAGGTCGGGTTACCAGAATAATCTCTTTTCTGATGAACTCAAAGGTAACTGATTAGGGACCTTAAAATCCCTTTTGCTCTATGACTTAGTGGTCACCAGAGTGATCTGTCATCCTGAAAGGGTGATTGCACAAGGGGGCAGGAAATTAGGGTCATCCTAGAATTATGCCTACCATGGACACTAAAATATATATATATATTATAATATGATAAAACTTTGCCAATGTAGAAATGAAAAAGATGAAGCCAGTTTTAGACAAAAAAACAAAAAGAAATCTTTTGTGACTATGAAAATGTTAGTTCTCATGATTTTTCTTGTGATTAAAGAATTTAGGAAGACATAGTGAAGTTTAGTTTTATCAAAGCAATCTCATTTTATTTTACAGAGTCTGATGGTAAATCCTATAAGCTGATGAAGACCAGGTAGTTCTCAAAACAATGATTAAAGAGATGAAGCATCAGAAATCAGAAACCATCTAAATCCTCTGACTCGATAATTTTGTTTTGCCCGTAATTTTAACTTCTCCTTATGTTTAGTTTGTGTCTAATAAAATATGCTTATTTCTGAAGTTTCCCATTGGGCCCAGGATATATAGGGACATTATTCCAAAAATATATTTGGGGAGCATGGCATTTAATTTACCTTATCTTTCTGGACTCTCAGTGCCATAGTTAGGGTGCATTCTCCTAATTACTTTTGGATACAGAAAAAATAGAACATCAGTATCTATATTCAGGAATAGATTAGCTCTAGTTTTCCAGTGTCCATAGAGCAGAACAGCCAGATGACCCCTGTGGATAAAAATTGTAGCTTTTTCTTGTGATTAAGTGGGTGGACAACATGCTTTATTTTTCTTTCTGTAAGATTATGTTTGGAAATATTACACAATGGTTGTATCACACCACATAGGGAAACAGCCTCAGGTGAGTTCATTATTATTAAGATTTACAAGCTGACATATCTTTTGATTCCAAGGCTTGTTTAAAATTATCAGTAGCTGAAAAGGTTTATATGGAGTAATAAACTCAGGGAGAAAAGATGCAACAAAATCAGGAGTTTAGAGCAAAAATAAAACTTCAGTAAGGGATTATCAAGAAGAAGGTCAAAGTCCACTTGGTGTGTATGACAAAAGTTTCATAGAGTTATATTTGCAGCTCAGTAGCGTCAATGAAGGGTTAAATGCCACATAGCCCATAAGAGTTAATTCTCTAAATATGTAAAATAAAAGTAATGTTTGTGAAACATCTGGAATTCTTTATAAAAACATGCTATTTAAGAACTAAAATAAGGTCCTGACTCAGTCCATGCTCCTTATGGAGTATGGTGTGTTTATAGTTTTTAAAATTAAAGCAACTATAACATGCCTATTCTGGAATATGGGAATCACATCCTGAGCATAGACTTTGTTGTGTTACTTATTTAGAGACCAAGAATGGAATGTAACAGGAATGTGGCTGGATCCAAGTTGCATGGAAGGGTAAGATTCTATCTATAATCCTAAATTCAAATGACTGTTAATTCAAACAATATGAAATAAAAGTTTCTTCACTGTTTATATTATACTGGCTTGTATAATATCAATATAGTAACTCTTAAGAGAAAAATATTAAAAATAACCATAGGCTATGTATGACACTGTATAATTTTTGATAATAAGAACTCTTTCATATGCAGTGTCTCCTTTGACATGAGGCCTGAAATAAATATTAGTATTATTCTCATACATTTATTTACCAGAATTTCTGGTGGTTGATAGACATATAGTGGCTGTTGGGGAAGAAAAATTTTTCCTTCCCTCTTTGGGTTCTGTAAATGAAGACTGTGACTCAAACTGATAAAAGACAGGTTAACAGAAGAAACGATGGCCACTTTTATTTAAGGGTAATATTTTTATGTGCATAGGGGCTTCACAGAAGTGAAAAAACCTCAAAGAATTGATTAGACTCAGAGTTTATGTACCATTTTGACAATGAGATAAATTGGAGAGGAGAAACTAGACAAAGGAAAGGGGGTTTGGGGTTCTCGGTGTGGTAAATTGTGGGAAGGTAAGTATGTAGGGGAAATTCATGGTAGACAAGGGTTACAGAGTGCGGTTTATTTGTGCAGGCTCTTGGCCCTATCTCCCTACCTGGGACAGGGCTGCTGTCCTCTCCCTAGGGTGGGAGAGGGGAGAGCATCTTTAGAAGGGAATGTATGCCCTGAGTTTAGTCAAACAGAGGAAGGTGTAGAGCTCTTACTCGGTCTGCTTTTCCTCAGTTGCCATCAGCTCAAATGATCCATATGCCCAAGTGGCAGATTTTGGGGTGACATTCTGATCTCCTTCAACAAACAAAACAAAAATCACTGTAAAGTGGGAGGAAAAGCAAATGCAGTTTTAGACAAAGACCTTGGGCTTTGCTTTTTTTCTCTACAAACCATCCTTCATCCTTCTTATCCCAAGACTTGAATTTTTTTTCCCTATGCATTTCATTTTACACCTCACCTTTGAGTGTTTTTCTGGCTAACCAAAGTAAATGAGTTTCCCTGGGTATTTTCTCTTATCATAGACTGTACTTTTCCTTCAAAAGCTATGGTAAGAAATTGACATTTGATTCTAAGTTTTTTAAGCAGCAGATGAAGGTGATCCGCAATTTGCAGATGAGGAAACAGAATCCTAAAGAGTAAAGTGACACATTAAAGGTCAAAGCTAGTAAACAGCAAAATTGGGACTTAAGTTCTGGTATAAAGACTAAAACTTCTTGTTTTCTAATATGCTATGGTGTTTCAATAAACTCCTTAGAGCAGTCATTCTTAACTGGGTGTGATTTTCCTCCCCAGAAGCCATTTGGCAATGTCTGGAGACACTCAGGGTCGTGACCACACAGCGTGTGTGTGTGTGTGTGTGTGTGTGTGTGTGTGTGTGTGTGTGTGTG
>JAQQAC010008719.1:8685566-8768356 GCA_029783875.1 Phataginus tricuspis | reverse complement strand
TGTGTGTGTGTGTGTGTGTGTGTGTGTGTGTGTGTGTGTGTGTGTGTTGCGGAAGGCTGGGCAGTCCTACAGTGCAAAGATGCTTTTAAACAGATCACAATGCACAACTCCCACAAAAAAATATTATGGGGCTTAGAATACTTGTCAATCACATCATTGTTAAGAAACTCTGCTTTAGACTACTTAAAGGAGTAAAGGCAAAACTTAATTATGTCATTATGTATTTTTGACATACAAAGAATATAAAAATAAAACCCAGGTTCCTTCTATTACTTTCCAGGAACTAATCTACCCACGTTGTTCAAAGGGAATAAACCTCAACAAAATAAATCACAAAGGTAAAGAGCATTCTTTGAAATTGAATTCATGGCTTGATTTGACAAATATCTACTATCTGTCAAAAACTGGAAGATATATGTTCATCTTGTAGCCGTTTCCTAAGGATTGTTCTGAGTTTGTCTAGGATCCTATGAATAATATAATCTAAATTCACAAATGAGATCTTTATAGGGAAGCATATGCTAATTTTAAGATCAATTTCTAATTTTGCCAAACAGCATACAGAATCCTTGAAAAGGAAATTGTCAGGGTTCATATCCATGAAGGTATAAATGTAAGCTACACTTTAAAAGCAATCATTTATTATAAACTCTCATGTAAAAATGACACACATTTCAAGCCTCTGAAGTGGCCCTGAAACAATTGTTTTTTCTCCCCCTACCATTTATGACTGAATAAGTTACCAAGGCGTGTAAGAAATGGACGAAAACGTTCCCTTCGAGCAAAGGGAAAGTCAGTTGGCATAGGACATCTGTGCTCACGTTTGAAAGGTGATGTGGCTCACACGCAAGAAAAGGCGTGCAGACTGCCTGCAGACGCCAGGAGATGCACAGACAGCTGTGCAAGCACCTTCAGAGCTGAGAGGCTCAGCCCTCAAAGAAAGGTTCAGGACCACCACAGTGAAGAGAAGGGCTGGCACCATCTGACTCTCCATCTAGCATCATTCACTGGTAAAGCACAACCCTTTTGTCATTAGCAAGGGAAGACTGATTTGTGCATTTGCCTTTGCACATTGTAACTATGGGTTTCCGCATAACCTCTCACAATCAGCCATTAGGGAGATGAAGAACTCAGAGTTATTTAAGATAGTGGCAACTTAAATATATATATATGTATTCAATGAACACAGGTGATTCTTTTACCGGATTAAGCTGAATCTATTTGCACATATATCTGTTGTAACAGAAAGCAATTATTAACACTTCAATATTTTTGACTAAAGAAATGATTACTCATGATACTTTTATGCTTACACTATTGTCTGTTGTCTCTCAACTCTATTCCTAATGATACCTTAATTAAAAGCATGGAGCTTGTTGGTCTTGTTCAAAACTGTATGCCTTGAACCTAGAGAGTACACAAGAACCTGCCACAGACAAGTGTTTGATAAATGCATGTTAAATGGATACATAAAATGAAAGCTGAAATATGCAGTATTTTTTTACCCAAGTATATGTATCGGGATTATATGAAATCTGGATTAGTCTGCGAGGTCTGCCATATACCATCACCAGCTGGGTGGCCTAAACAGCAGAAATGTATTTTCTCATAGTCTGATAAGCTGTAAAAGTCCTAGATCAAGATGTCAGAAAGGCTGGTTTCTTCTGAGGCCTTTCTCCTTGGCATGCAGGTGGCCGCGCACTTCCTGTGTTTTGTCATGGTCTTCCCTTTGAATTTACGTCTGCACCCTAATACCTTCTTTTTATAAGAACCGCAGTCAGATTACTGTAGGTCCTGCTCTGATGACCTCATTTGAACTTAACTAACTGCTTCTTTAAGGTCCTGTCCCTAAATACAGTCATATTCTGAGGTACTGGGGGTTGAGGCTTTAACTTATGGATTTGGGGGGCACAACTCATCTCATAACAAGATCGATCACAAAATAATTGTACTCTTTTTTGGCAATATGGACTTATTATTCATGTGGCTGTTAATCACATATCATTTCACTACTATAGGTAGGTCTCTGAAGTTTTTATATTAAACATCAATATATACTATACTAAATGATTGCTTTTTTAGAAAATCAGTTTCATAATAAGTAGTAACCATTATTTTCACAATCTAAAATGATAAGATCACATCTTAATTAAATGTAAAGAGAATTTTTAAGAAATGGACCATCTGATTTCATTTATATGTACAATCTAAAAACAACAAAATGAACAAAATAGCAGTAGACTCATGGACACTGAGAAGTGACTGGTGGTTACCATGGGGAAGGGTTGGGGTGGGTGAGTGAAATAGGTGAAGGGGGATAAATAGGCACAAAATCTCAATCATAACATACATTAGTCATGGGGATGAAAGTACAGCATAGAGAATATAGTCAATATATCTGTAGCACCTTTCTATGTTGACAGATAATAACTACATTAGTTGCCGTGAGCATCTAATAACATAAATAACTAATGAATCACTATGTCGTATACTTAAAACCAATATAATATTTAATATCAACTATACTTCAAAAATATAAGAACCAAAACAAAGAATTGGACTTCTAAAACTGTGCTTAAATTTACTGGAAATTTTTAGTTTATTGAGAGTCATATCATATATATATGAACATATATAATGTAGAAACCTAAGAAATTATAAAATATAATGCCTAGAATAAATAAAGGATGATATCTAAGTATATGTGTTCTGTACTTGATTAAACATGTAAAATATTTAAAGCAATACACAGGAGGAAAGTGCTTTATTTATTCACTTAAAATTATATTTTCTTTGGAAAACAAAATATTTGGCATACATTAGACTGGTTGCAGTTTTAGATAATTTTTGATGGTGTATAATCACAGACAGATATTAAAGAACTTAAAGTACCTCCTTTTCTAAAACAAATTGCACTGTTTCAACAAGACAATTACATCTTTTGCAGAAAGGTCATAATTTTATCTCTCCAAGTATCTTAAAATTTAAAAATTAAAAACTTACCACAATTTTTAATTTAATTCTGGTACTTTTTCAAAAAAAAGCTATTCCCCATACAATAATTAGCATTTATAGTTATTTACTAAAATAAGATGTTAGAAAAATGACTTTACCTGAAAATGCAAGGGGAAATTATTTAGAGATAATAAATAGTGATAATTCACTAATTAGCAATGAATAGTGGTAATTTACCAACTTAGTAGTAAGACCATATTTTCTATGTGAAGCATTTGTAAATACATTTCCCAGAACAAAGAGGAAACAAAGCAAAATGTTTTACATATCACACATTAAAACACAGAATTTAATTGTGGGCTACATGGAAATGATATCTGCATCACTACACAGTTTACAAGGACTTTGGGTACCAGGAGGCATTCATTGTAACACGTGTCACTCATCAAATCTTAGGAGCATCCTTCTGAAAGCTCAGAAGATTTTCAACTGAATTTGTCAGTTGTAATCTAATTTTAAGTTCCTTTGTGTCAGGGCTTTATAAAGGCAATGATTGATGACTTTTATGGGCTGAATTTAGTCCTTCAAAATTCACATGTGGAAATCCAACTTGCAGTGCTTCAAAATGTGACTATATATGAAGATATGGGTGGACCCTGATCCAATATGATTGGCATCCTTATAAAAGAAAGTAGGATACAGACCTGCAGAGAGAATGAAGACAAGGTGAGGCTACAGTGAGAAAACAGTGATGGGCAAGCCAAGGAGAGACACCTCAGAAGACAGCAGACCTGACAACATTTGATCTTGTACTTCCAGCCTACAGAACTGTGAAAAAATAAGTTTCTGTTGTTTAAGGCACTCAGTCTATGGTATTTCGTTACAGTTACTCAAGCAAACTAAGGCAAGGGCCTGCGAAACTACATTACAAAAATGAAAATACTTATATTTAAATATGTAAGTAAAGGATGGGTGAATATGCACAAATAAGGTTAAAAATAATACACAATGTTTTTCTGATATTAAATTCCTCCTTTCCAAAGTATTATGGGAATTTTTATCCAGGTCACATCTGCACATCTTGGACTTGTTCTCAATCAGATTTTTTTGTAGCAGTCTGTCTTGACCTCATGCAGACATACTTCCATGCTGTTTACATCCCACTCTAGGTCACATCAAAATGAATCTTAAAAAAGAACATGTGCAGCATGATTACATTTACAGGCATACCACTTTTTATTGCGTTTCACTTTATTGCACTTTGCAGATACTGCAGTTTTTTTTCTTTTCTTTCTTTCTTTTTCTTTTCTTTTTACAAGTTGAAGGTTTCTGGCGAGCTGACAACAAGCAAGTTTATCAGTGCTATCTTTCTAAAAGCACTGCTCCCTTTATGTCTCTGTCGCATTTTGGTAATCTTCACAGTATTTCAAACTCTTCCCTTATTGTTATATATGTTCTGGTGATTAAGATCATTGATTATGACTTCTGAAAGCTCAGGTGATGGTTAGCAATAAAATATTGTTTAATCAAAGTATATACTTTTTTTAGGCATAATGCGACTGCATACTTAATAAATGACATTATAGTTTAAACATAACATTTAGGTAAAGTGGGAAACCAAAAACTTCCCTTAACTGTCTTTATTGCAATACTCACTTTATTGAGGTGGTCTGGAACCAAACCTGTAGTATCTTCAAAATACGCCTGTTTATCAAATTCTGGAACAAGCAAACTTATCTATTAGTGACAGAAAGTAGATCAGTGGTTGCCTGAAACTAGGAGAGCAGGGAGGGGTAAGACAAAATAAATTACAGCATGACTTCTAATACCAATTGTGAGTCATTCTGATTTACTACCATATAAGCCCTTCAATTTTGGTTTTTTAATATAGCTTTGGTAAACTATTTCTCTATATGTAAATTATTCATGTGTTCACAATGACATTGGAATAGATGCTCTTCAATATCCGAAAATGCCAGGGGCATCTGCTTACTAACACACACATGCGCACACTGGGTTTTCTACTTCTAAGTTAAGGCTCTCTGCTCCACGGCACTATTTTTCTCTATGCTCAGTTCTGCATTTCTTTGCGCTTTTGGGAAAATTGAGTTTATAGCTTTTGTTTTGACAGGACAAAAACAATTTGCAGGTTCAGAACAACTGCCAAAAGTTGGGCTAATACTTAAAAAGTCATGTTATTACAAGAAGTCTTAGAATTCTTTGAAGAAATTTTTTAAATTAATTAATTAATTTATTTTATTAAGGTATTATTGATATACACTCTTATGAAGTTTTCACATGAAAAAACAATGTGGTTACTACATTCACCCCTGTTATCGAGTCTCACCCATACCCCATTGCAGTCACTGCCCATCAGTGTAGTAAGATGCCACAGAGTCACTATTTGCCTTCTGTGTGCTACACTGTCTTCCCCTTGATTCCCCCCACACCATGTGTGCCAATCATAATGCCCCTCAATCCCCTTTTCCCTCCCTTTTCACCCACCGTCCCCCATCCCTCCCCTTTGGTAACCACTAGTCCCTTCTTGGAGTCTGTGAGTCTGTGGCTGTTTTGTTCCTTCAGTTTTGCCTCCTTGTTATACTCCACAAATGAGGGAAATCATTTGGTACTTGTCTTTCTCCGCCTGGATTATTTCACTGAGCATAATATCCTCCAGCTTCACTCATTTGTTGCAAATTGTAGAATTTTTTTCTTTCTTATGACTGAGTAGTATTCCATTGTGTATATGTACCACCTCTTCTTTATCCATTCAACCACTTAGGTTGCTTCCATATCTTAGCTATTGTATATAGTGCTGCAATAAACATAGAGGTGCATATGTCTTTTTGAATCTGAGAAATTATGTTCTTTGGGTAAATTCCTAGGAGAGGACTTCCCAGGTCAATGGTATTTCTATTTTTCGTTTTTTGAGGAAACTCCATATTGCTTTCCACATGGTTGAATTAGCTTACATTCCCATCAGCAGTGCAGGAAGGTTCTCCTTTCTCCACATCCTCACCAGCATTTGTTGTTCTTAGTCTTTTTGATACTAGCGATTCTAACTGGTGTAAGGTGATATCTCATTGTGGTTTTTATTTGCATTTCCCTGATAAGTAGTGATGTGGAGCATGTTTTCATGTGCCTGTTGGCCATCTGAATTTCTTATTTGGAGAACTGTCTGTTCACATCCTCCACCCATTTTTAAATTGGGTTATTTGCCTTTTGGGTCTTGAGGTGTGTGAGTTTCTAATATATTTTGGATGTTAACCCCTTGTCAGATATGTTGTTTATAAATATATTCTCACATACTGTGGGATGCCTTTTTGTTCTGTAGGTGGTGTCCTTTGCTGTACAGAAGCTTTTAAGTTTGATGTACTCCCAGGTGCTCATTTTTGCTTTTGTTTCCCTTGCTCAAAGAGATGCATTCAGAAAAAAGTGGCTTATGTTTATATTCAGGAGATTTTTGCCTATGTTGTCTTCTAAGAGTTTTATGGTTTCATAACTTACATTCAGGTCCTTGATCCAGTTTGAGTTTACTTTTGTGTACGGGGTTAGACAATAGCCCAGTTTCACTCTCTTGCCTGTAGCTGTCCAGTTTTGCCAAAACCAGTTGTTGAAGAGGCTGTCATTTCCCCATTGTATGCCCATGGCTCCTTTATCATATATTAATTGACCATATATACTTGGGTTTATATTTGGGCTCTTTAGTCTGTTCCATTGGTCTATGGGTCTGTTCTTGTGCCAGTACCAAATTGTCTTGATTACTGTGGCTTTGTAGTAGAGCTTGAAGTTGGGGAGCATAAATCCCCCTGCGTTATTCTTCCTTCTCAAAATCGCTTTGTCTATTCGGGTTTTTTTGTGGTTCCATATGAAGTTTAGGATTATTTTCTCTAGTTCATTGAAGAATGCTGTTGGTATTTTGTCAGGGATTGCATTGAATCTGTAGATTTCTTTAGACAGGATGGCCATTTTGAAAATACTAATTCTTCCTATCCATGAGCACAGGATGTGTTTCCATTTATTGGTATCTTCTTTAATTTCTCTCATGAGTGTCTTGTAGTTTTCAGTGTATGGGTCTTTCACTTCCTTTATCAGGTTTATTCCTTGTATTTTATTCTTTTTGATGCAATTGTAAATGGAATTGTTTTCCTGATTTTTCTTTCTGTTAGTTCATCGTTAGTGTATAGGAGTGCAACAGATTTCTGTGTATTAATTTTGTATCCTGCAACATTGTGTCCTGCAACATTGCTAAATTCAGACATTAGATCTAGTAGTTTTGGAGTGGATTCTTTAGGGTTTTTTATGTACAATATCATGTCATCTGCACACAGTGACAGTTTAACTTCTTCTTTACCAATATGGATGCCTTATGTTTCTTTGTGCTGTCTTATTGCTGTGGCAAGGATCTCCAGAACTATGTTGAATAAAAGTGGGGTGAGTGGGAATCCTTGCCTTGTTCCCAATCTTAAAAGAAAGGCTTTCAGCTTTTTGCTGTTAAGTATGATGTTGGCCATGAGTTTGTCATATATGGCCTTTATTATGTTGAGGTATTTGCTCTCTATACCCATTTTGTTGAGAGTTTTTATCATGAATGGATCTATGGAGATGATCATGTGGTTTTTGTTCTTCTTTTTGTTGATAGATTTTTGAACATTGTACCATCCTTGCATCCCTGGAATAAATCCTATTTGATCATGATGGGTGATCTTTCTGATGTATTTTTGAATTCCGTTTGCTAATATTTTGTTGAGTATTTTTGCATCTATGTTCATCAGGGATATTGGTCTGTAATGTTTTTTTTTTTGGTGGCGTCTTGATTTTGGTATTAGGGTGATGCCAGCTTCATAGAATTAGTTTGGGAGTATTCCTTCCTCTTCTACTTTTTGGAAAACTTTAAGGATGATGGGTATTAGATCTTTACTAAATGTTTGATAAATTCAGCAGTGAAGCCATCTGGTCAAGGTGTTTTTATTTTTAGGTAGTTTTTGGATTACCAATTCAATTTCATTGCTGGTAATTGGTCTGTTCAGATTTTCTGTTTCTTTCTGGGTCAGCCTTGGAAGGTTGCATTTTTCTAGAAAGCTGTATATTTCTTCTAGGTTATCCAATAGGTTAGCATATAATTTTTCATAGTACTCTCTAATAATTCTTTGTATTTCTGTGGTGTTCGTAGTGATTTTTCCTTTCTAATTTCTGATTCTGTTTATGTGTGTACACTCTCTTTTTTTCTTGATAAGTCTGGCTAGAGGTTTATCTATTTTGTTTATTTTCTTGAAGAACCAGCTCCTGCTCACATTGATTCTTTCTATTGTTTTATTCTTCTCGATTTTATTTATTTATGCTCTAATCTTTATTATGTTCCTCCTTCTACTGACTTTGGGCCTCATTTGTTCTTCTTTTTCTAGTTTCGTTAATTGTGAGTTTAGGCTGTACATATAGGATTCTTCTTTCCTGAGGTATGCCTGTGTTGCAATATACTTCCATCTTAGCACTGCCTTTGCTGCATCTCACAGATTTTGCATTGTTGAATTATTGTCATTTGTCCCCATATATTACTTGATCTCTGTTTTTATTTGGTTGTTGATCCATTGGTTATTTACGAGCATGTTGTTAAGCCTCCATGGTTTGTAGGCACTTTCATTTTCTTTGTGTAATGTATTTCTAGTTTCATTTTCTTGTGGTCTGAGAAGCTGGTTGGTACAATTTCAATATTTTTGAATTTACTGAGGCTCTTTTTGTGACCTAGTATATGATCTCTTCTTGAAAATGTTCCATGTGCACTTGAGAAGAATGTGTATCCTGCTGCTTATGGGTGGAGTGTTCTGTAAATGTCTGTTAGGTCCATCAGTTCTAATGTGTTGTTCAGTGCCTCTGTGTCCTTACTTATTTTCTGTCTGGTTGATCTGTCCTTTGTAATGAGTGCAGTGTTGAAGTCTCCTAGAATGAATGCATTGTATTCTATTTCTCCTTTTAATTCTATTAGTATTTGTTTCACATATGTAGGTGTTCCTGTGTTGGGTGAAGAGATATTTGTAATAGTTATATCCTCTTGTGGATTGACCCCTTTATCATTATAGAATGTCCGTCTTTGTCTATTGTGACTTTTTTGTTTTAAAGTCTTTTTTGTCTGATACAAGTACTGCAACAGCTGCCTTTTTCTCCTTATTAGTTTCATGAAATATCTTTTTGTGTCCCTTCACTTTTAGTCTATGTATGTGTTTGGGTTTGAGGTGAGTCTCTTGTAGGCAGCATATAGTTGGGTCTTGTTTTTTTATCCATTCAGTGACTCTGTCTTTTGTTTGTTGCATTCAGACCATTTACATTTAAGGTGATTATCGATAGGTATATACTTGTTGGCATTGCAGGCTTTAGATTCATGGCTACCAAAGGTTCAGGGTTAACTTCCTTACTATCTAAGAGTCTAACTTACCTCAGTTAGTGTGCTTTTACAAACACAATCTAAAGGTTCTTCTTTTTTTTCTCCTCTGTTTTTTCCCTCTCCATTCTTTATATATTAGGTATCATATTCTGTACTCTTTGTCTATCCCTTTTTATTACCTCTGGTGACAGCTATTTAACTTTAGGAACACTTCCATCTATAGCAGTCCCTCCAAAATACACTGTAGAGATGGTTTGTGGGAGGTAAATTCTCTCAGTTTTTGCTTATCTGAGAATTGTTTTATCCCTCCTTCAAATTTAAATGATAACCTTGCTGGATAAAATAATCTTGGTTCAACGCCCTTCTGCTTCATTGCATTAAATATATCATTCCACTCTCTTGTGGCCTGTAAGGTTTCTGATGAGAAGTCTGATGATAACCTGATGGGTTTTCCTTTGTATGTGATCTTATTTCTCTCTCTGGCTGCTTTTAATAGTCTGTCCTTATCCTTGATCTTTGCCATTTTAATTATTATATATCTTGGTGTTTTCCTCCTTGCATCCCTTGTGTTGGGAGATCTGTGCACCTCCATGGCCTGAGAGACTAGCTCCTTCCCCAGATTGGTGAAGTTTTCAGCAATTACTTCTTCAAAGAACTCTCTCTCCCCTTTTTTCTCTCTCTTCTCCTGGTACCTCTATAACACAAATATTGTTCAGTTTGGATTGGTCACACAGTTCTCTCAGTATTCTTTCATTCCTAGAAATCATTTTCTTTCTCTGTGCTTCAGCTTCTTTGTATTCTTCTTCCCTAGTTTCTATTTCATTTTTCATCTCCTCCACAGTATCTATTCTGCTTTTAATACCCTCCATTATAATCTTCAATGATTGGATCTCCATCCTAAATTTGTTCCTGAGTTCTTGAATATTATTCTGTACCTCCATGAGCATGTTTATGATTTTTATTTTGAAATCTCTTTCAGGAAGATTTATTAATTAAGTCTCACTCAGTTGTTTCTCTGGTGTTGAGATTTTGCTTTGAACCAGGTTCCTTTGACATTTCATATTTGTATGTGGCGCCCTCTAGTACCCAGAATCTCTACTCTCTGGAGCTGCTCAGCTCCTGGAGCAATGTCGGGGGTCACAGGGGAGTGGTGCTGGTGCTTGGGGGGAGGAAAGAGCTGTTTTCTGTTTCCTGGCCTTTATGCCTGCCTCCATTGCCAGAACCAGTGGGCCAAACACACAGGTATAAGCCTCTATGTTTTGTATTTGTAGCTTCTGTAGGCAGGGCTTCCCTCTGGCTGACCTGATGCCAGGACAGAGGCTGCTGGTTTGTGACTTAGGTGAAAGCTAGCAGGGAGGAAGACACAGCAGGCTGTGTATCATGGTGGGGGGCCTTGGAGCTGCATAGCCAGCCAGGGGGATGAAGTTCCTGAAGATCGCTTAAGTTCCCAAACTGCTGGGCAGAGTGCACCCAGACAATTTTTTCTACATGTCCTTTCTCCTGAGCAGTAAGCTCTGTGCAATTTTTGCCCCTTGAGCAGCCCTCTCACTGTTAGGAAGTCTCTCAGATCACCCACCCAGCTCAGCTGGATATGAATTCCTGTTTTCCACAAGCAGCTGGAATCTCCATCTCTCCAGGTATTCAGCCTCTCTTAGTTAACCATCCCCACTAATCAGCAGAGCACCATGCAGTGTAAGTTCGTGCTCCCAAAGGAGATCTCCAGGCTAGGTGTTCAGCAGTTCCAGGTCTCCACTCCCTCCCCACTCTGTTTCTCTTTCCCTAGCCAGTGAGCTGGGGTGAGTGAAGGGCTTGGGTCCCACCAGGTCACAGCTTTGGTATGTTACCCGGTTCTATAAGGTCCACTCTGTTCTCCAGGTGTATGCAGTCTTGTGCAGCCCTCTTTCCTGTTGCTTTTTTAGGACTAGTTGTATTAATTATATTTTTGTATTATATGTAGCTTTTGGAGGAGTCCTGTGTCTCACCTCTCACACCGCCATCTTTAATACAATCTTCATGAAGAATTTTTATACCTAATGTTCAGACACCTCCCCAGAATGAAATCATTGCATCTCTACTTGTTTTAGGCTGCTTTCCTATGAGCTATACTATCATTGCCATTGTAGAATTTACCTGTACAATAACTCTATAAAGTGAAATTTGCAAAATCCATTTTCTACTTATCTGCAAGGGCTTCTGACAGATTGTGACTTGCAGTAGTTTACCTGGATATTGCGGGAATTAAGGAATTTGTGTTCTTTCTAATACACTTTTTTTTTCACTTTTTTCTTACATCAGTTCATAATATCTGCCATCATTAAGGAAAGTTCTGTTCTCCATTTTAGTTATCTGTGCTTAACATTATTAACATATTTAGACAAAGAAAAATTCAAAAGCCATTTAGATATCATTAAAAATTATTTACAACTAAGTAATAGTGTTGTCAGGCAGCTTTGTCTAGGGAGGTCTCCCCCTGCTTACTAGGTGAAGCACTAGGAGAAACCTCAACCTGAATGGGGGAGGGTTCTTGCCACTGAATGAGAAAGAGTTCTTGAGCAGGTTAGTTGAGTGTGTAGGTAAGGAAGGAATTCATTAAAGCAAGAGCACCAGGGAATGGCAGCTGCCTTCCATAGAGAACACGTAAGTGCAGAAGGAAAGAAGGAAAGTTCTTGGCCTAGGGTAGATTCCTTTGCTAACTCCTGAATCCAGGGTTACTTGGCATCCCATATCTGCTGGCATGGGGCCTCTCCCCTACCACCCCATGACTTGGGGGAGCCATGGAGCACAGGATGGAGTGAGATTATGTTCTGAGAACTTCCCAAAGAAAGGAGATTTCAGGCAGGCTACTAAGAGCAGATCACACAGGCAGTTCCTTCCAGGTAACCCAGGCAATGGAAACATGCAGGTGCTAATCCAAACTCTTAGTAGCCCTTTCTACTTATTAGGAGGAAAGCCGAGACAGAGTGAAGACTTGGAAATAAAGTGAAATAGCAAAGAGACAAACCGCAATAATTTGAGCAGTGAGAAAGATTTATTTAAGGCAAAAAGTGGCACACTCAGAGAAGGGAGAGTGAGTGTGGGTGTGGGTAAAATTGCAATATTTCCAGAATCTCTCCCCTGGCTTTAGTGCATCTCCATATCAATAGGTGTTCCCAAGGGGTGGAGAGAACTAGTCCATCTCCATATCGGTAAGCAATCACATGGGCATGAGAGGGCTTATCTGGACCAGAGAGGTTGGGTGGAGCGCTCTTCTGCTGCAGCCTGGTCAAGAGAGAGACGGGATGACTGCTTGTAAGAAATAAATGGGCTTCTTAAACTTTATTTCTACTTTTGACTGATTTCGGTTTTAGAGGTATTTTGCCCCGGGATTTTTCCCTGGAGTTACCGTGGGTGAGCTGAAGGTTTGGGGATTCTGTCTTCAAAGGCTTTCAAGAATGAGGCAAAGGGCAGAGGCAGGTTGTTGGGTGTAGGCTTGACTTGTAATCTCAACGTGCTTATCTCTGGGGAGACACCATGTCTCAGCTCCTCTGTTATCAGTCCTCCAGCTAATTCTGCTAAATAAACCCAATACAAGAGAATTATTTATCCTGTTCTTCCCCAAGATAGTAGTTACCCCCAAGCAGTGGGGACATATCAGTTAAGACTGCCTGCCCTGCCTTAAGATAGGGTGTTGGGCTATTGTCTGATTACCAGAGACTATGTTAGGAATGTTACTTCCTCAACTCTCTGCTTTTTAAAATGGAATCTTAGCCTTAAGATGGGGTCCCTCCTGTTCTTACTATACTGTTTATATCTCAGCATATTTCATCATAGGCAGGAAAAGTTAATCATGATGTTTGTCCCGTGTCCCTGCCCTACCCCAACAGTAATAGTTGACATGATGTTTATTATGCCCTTGAATAATAGATTTTTTTTTACTCTCCTTCCATATGCTTTGAGCTTTCGTTTCCTAAAAAGGAACAGAGTTTATTACTAAACAAGTCTCCTAATTCATAATTTGTATCGTGCCTTCATTAATTCTGTAACTCAAATAAGGAGTATTCTACAAAAGTCTATAATTTCCCAGAATAACTGCATTGATTTCATAAAATTAATAATGTGTAAAAAGGACATTTCCACTACAATCCTTTTGTAAGGGCATCAATATTTTTTCATTTATAAGAGAAAGACTTAAAAACTCAGGTTTTTTTCTTTTTCATATTCCCAATAAAATGCCTTTTTACTAACTGAATAATAAACCTAGACAAGTCCCTTCTAGGCAGAGGCCTTACTTCATTTCTAGTTTAAAAGTACATCGCTCATATCAATTCATACTTTATAATGTATCTCAAAAGGCTGAGTTCTCCAGATAAAAAGAGTCAAGGACAAAATGGACTCTTAATTATTAACTGGGGCTCATACATTGTTCATAGCTGATCTGGCTTATCAAGGATTAAAAAATGGCAAGTGCTTTCTTTTCCCCAAGAATATGCAATTCTCACTGTAATTCCAAGAACTTTGTTTTAGAAAGTTAAATCATCCTTATGAGTTAAATTTTCATTGGCATAAATGCCATATAAATACATCTTTTATCAAAACCTGGGGAAGATCTGTGATTTTTTTATTTAAAATACCTTTCCTTTGCCTCTTAGAGCTACAGAGTCCTTCTTACCTAATCTGAGATTAGGACCATTTTTCCTCCTTTTTGGTGAAACAAAATCTAAGTCAGAGTATTTTAAAAGATTCTCTTAAAAATATGCCTACCAGAAGAGAATAGTGGTCCTTTAGTGGCCTTTGAGATGAGTTATATCAGATGGGGAGTCAGACTTTGAAAGTCACAGAGAAAATGGTTGTGTGCCGTAAGCAAGTGATTCAAAATGCTCTAAGCGTTTCCTCATTTACACATCTAAAGGAGAACAGACTAGTTTACTGGCAGATGTGATGAGGTGAGATGGTCTTGGAAGGTACCCAACCGTACGAGGCATGATATTGCTGAAACTCGAATCTAGTGTGGGCATACGGATAATGAGGTATGGAGGCAGGGGAGATGATTCTATTCCAGATAGTGCTTTCAGGGGCAAAATCCTGAGATTGGGAGAGCAACATAGTATTTCAAAAAAACAGAGAAATCCTAAGAGACAGATGACATGTGATAAAGCAGGAGAGGTCTAGTAACAAAATAATGGAGACATAGATCAGAGGGCCATCCAAAGACACATTTTAGTTTTTTTAACTGAAATCAGTCTCTCTAAATGTTGTTTGAAAGCTCTTCCAGATAATCAGAAACATGCAGTATTAAAATCATATTAAAATATTTTTAATTTTTATTTTGTTATTGTTCAATGGAAGCAGCAAAGAAATATCAAATTCTCAATAATGCTGTACACAGAGAGAACTCTACATTAGAAACCATCCATGTGGTTTGATTTAATGTCACTCTCTAGGGTTAATGCTCAAGGTGTGATATCTGTCATAAATTCAACTTTAACATGAATTAACCTGACACTCACTCTTTGTAGAATAGAACTTCGATGACTCAGGCACTGAGAAAAAGATTTAATATAGAAAATAGTAAGTAAATAGTGAAGAGTTATGACTAAGAGAATGTAAGCTATGTTTAAAACTGCAGTTGTTAGAGCAAAGGGGACTCATTTTTGTCATGGAAGTATGGTTTTCAACAGATAAAACCACTAATTTTCTTTAATTGTCAGCATAGGAATGTAGATTTTTACATTGTTTTAATATTTTTAACAGTATTAGCATATATAGTATAAGCTCTTTCACATAGTATGATACCTCAAAGCTAATAGTTGAGCTTGAGATGCAAAGGTGAGTTAATTTTCCTATGTTTGTGTATCAATAGTCAACTAAAATGCCGTATAACACTGCACACCTATATTATGAAAATAGAAGAATACTAAGTAACTAAGGCAAAGCAGCAGAAAACCATAAATGGACCAAAAAATGTCATAAGGTGAGGTAGAGTACCCCACCACTTTTCCCTGAGATAGAAAGAAGCAAAGCCTAACATATATGCCAGGGCAGGAAAATCTGGATTCTAAATATCTCATTGTCTCAGTAAAGACTTTTCTGCTTAGTAAGTTACTGGTGCCAATTATTTGTTTGGAACACAAGGACACTGTCTATATACATATATGATACTATATATATATATACAGTGAACAGTTATGACTAAGAATGTAAGGTATAATTAAAACTGACACACTGATTTTCTTACTTTTAGGATTTGTCTTCTATTGTATAATGAAACACTTGTACTCCCTTTGTATTATTTTCTACTATTGTAACAAATCCCCAAACTGTCTTTTAGATCAATGGTTCTCAATGCCTACTGGGTGACATTCGGCAGTATCTGGAAAAATGTTTGGAGTGTCACAGCTGGGTGGGGCTGGCATCCATAAAGACCAGGAATGCTGCTGGACATCAGACTACTTGCCATGATAGGTAATTATTTGGTTCCAAATATAAACAGTTCCAACCTTGAGAAACCCTGCTGCAGAATGAACAAGGAAAAAATGAAATATAACATCATAAACAGGAATAACAAAAGCAATCTATACCTTTTGGCCTGGAGAACAGAATGAGTAGGTCAGTGTTTAAGTTAAGCAATGATTATTTTGCCCTAATTTTCAGGGATGGCCAGGAGTTCTACTTCTTCCTTATTATCTAGATTTAAGACTGAAGAAGGAAACCTTTCACCATCAAAAGAAATAAATACAAAAATGTGGGAATGTAAAAGGACCAGGCCAATGCTACACATGGAAACATGTGGCACCAAAAGCATTTGAAATGCACTTTATTCTTTGTCAGAAAAGTGTCAGAAACTATTGCATTATTTTTTGAGTTTCATTTGAGTTCAACTTTCTTTATATCTACATGTTGGTGTCTTGAGATTGCCAAAGCTTCAGAAATCTGGGAGAGTTATTTGGTCGTTTATTTTAGCCTCTGCAGTATCCTTAGCTGCAAAATCTAATCTTTTTTATCAGGAGGGTTTCTTATGGGTTTTACCATATTTATACAATGTTAGACTTGGTAGCTGATGTAAATGATTACATTTTCCTCACAATCACATTGACATTTATTTAGCAGTGGCTTCAGCTTTTTATATTTATATAATCATATATGCTAACAACTCACAAAGCCATAAAACCTCTTATACAAATCTCGAAGTAGGATACATTAAACGTAAATATTACTTTTAGAAACATGGCACCATAGCAAATATACTCAAGTGAAGAACTGCCTGGGAATTTGCTTTCATGTATTTTGAGAATCTCAAGATACATTTTTAGAAACTATAAAAACCTCAGGAAAAATTGTTACCAGACACCAATAGAAGAACAAAAGGACAAAATTACTACTTTGAAAAGTTGCCATTGATAGTCACACATACGCAACTTCAAATGGGGACATACCTCTAAAAATATGCTCAGTTCAAAAATGTTACAAATCAATTCTTCCTGGCTTCTCATGGGTGAGTATTTTCTAGCATTTGCCTGCATGTTATTCCAGCAGTTTCATATGCCTTTACATATAGTCAGCAAATCTAAACCTTAATATATGAGAGGGACATAACTGCCTTTAAAGCATTTAGATCTGTTGAGCAATACACTGTCTCAAAGACATGATATTCCCCCATCTGTGAATAACAATGTAAAATAGGTATTACCTATTAAATAAGTAATACCTATTAAAATAGTTATTGAGAAAATACTCCCCAACACACTAGCATAAGAAAGGCCAAATGAATAACACTTTTAAATGAAATAACATTAAATTAAAAAGCAAAGGAGAACTAGGTTACACATACTCAAAATGATCTAACTATGGCTGGGCAATGTACTTGGTTCTACAGAGAAATGCAAAAAAAAAAAGCATGTATAATTTAAGACAATATCTAAGTGCTGATTGCATATCAGTAGTTTCCTTAAAAATAAGTTGAGGCTAATACGTCTTAGGGATGAAAAGGTTAGGAGCTTGCTTTTTGCTAGTGCATATGAATCGTAGCATAAAACATGCACTTAGCATGGTTCTGTAATTGCAAAGCTTATCACACTTCATTATTGATTAATGGAATGATATTTAGAGGCAATTTCATTTATAAAGCGAAAAGACAATGAATAAGTAGTTATTTGCTAATAGAAGGTAAAAAATAATCAATGTAACTCCAATCTTCTTCTTGTCAGAGCCCTAATGGTAGGGTTATAGTAAAGCTTTGTGAGTTGTTAACATATATGATTATATGCATATAAGAAGCTGGAGCCAGTGCTAGATGAATGTGAAACTCTACGGCTACAGTGACAGAGGGCATCTTGTTAATTTCTTTTGCTGGACTCAAAAATCTGTGTGATCCTTTGACACCTTTACTGACTCTTACAGCTCTAAAAAATATTGAGGCTTAACTACTACTGTGCAGAACCAAATAGTTTTAGCTGGTCTTTCATTTATTAAGCTCAAAATAAAATTGTTCACTGGAGGAACTGGCAGTAGAATGTTCAAGAAGGCAATGCTTCAGATTTTATTTTGCTTCCAAGGTACTCCACAATCCATTTCCCTTTAGTCATATAGGAGCATCTGTTAACCTGCCTCAACTTTCACATCTCTTGTCTTGCTTTTAAAGAAATTGAAACATCTAGACTGAGTCAAAATGAGGCTGAGCCAACACTCAATTTTCAGAAAAAAAAAATCCCTGCTGTCAGAAAAATTCCACAAGCCTTTCATATACTTTCCAGAGAAAATGGATAGTATTTTTGAGGGTGATGAACACACCCTTTAAAAAAATTACTATTTATTTTCAACATATTGATTAAGCATTACTTAATCAGATGATTGATATAATCAAAGTCTAGATAAGTTTGTTGTTCTAAAACTCCAAGTTTCTTGGCTCAAACTAATTGGCATGGTTGCTTCTTCCAAAGGTTTGATGTCTCCTGAGTTGTTTACCATTTAAATGCTCTCAAACTCGAAGAGTGGCACACGTCACTCAGATCATCAATGTCACCGTCCACACAATAAATTCAACCAAATATGGGAAAGTGGCATATATTAACCCATTCTATTTGGATCAGAAACCCACTTATATGTCGTTTACTTCAAATTAGCTCTTTCCTTTCCTCCGTTAGTTCTATTATAGCAAATGGCATCCTGTAAGTGTGACTATTTGCTATTGGCATACTACATTCCCTTCTGATGACCAGCTGTGGCTTTTAGGCATTACTTCTCAAAGGTCTGCATGTGATGATTCCATTTTCCCTGTATACTCACTATATTAAAAGATCCAAACTACAGAATGAGCAAGAGAATTGTCCTTGACTATTTATTATACTATGGAGAAAAAAATATATATTTATTTTTCACACTAACTGAAAAACACACCTTATAAATATCCAGATAGCTGAGCTATTTTGGTTGATGTGGAGACATATACCTAGAAAAGTTTTCAATGTTTATCATCATTCTCCCCTAACCCATGGAAGTTGACCACCAACCTAAACAAAATTATCCTATTTGACCAGAAAAAGGTATAAAATGTGAGAATGAAAAATAAGACCCATATTTACCATAGCAATTACAAGGAGGATTTATCTGACAGAGACAAAATAATTTAAAAGGCTTGCTCTCAGATGCCTTTCTGATGTCGCTGAGGTGTCATTCCATGACTAGATTTTAGAAAGGTAAAAAGGTGGATGTACTGGCAGAAAAACTAGCCTGTATCTTCAATAGCCATTTACTTTTTTTTAATTGAAGTATAGTTGATATTCAATCTTATATTAGTTCCAAATATACTATACAGTGGTTTAACAGTTGCACATATTATTAAATCCTCACTCCAACTAATGCGGTTACCATCTGTCAACATAGGAAGATGTTACAGGATCATTGGCCATATTCTCCATGCTGTACTACCACCCCCATGATCAGTTTGTAGTGTGACTGAGAACTTTTGTGCCCTTTTAACCCCCTCACCCTCCTTATCGACCCACCCCAAATCCTCCCCCATGGTAACCACTAGTCACTTCTCAGTGTCTATGAGTCTGCTGCTCTTTTGTTCATTTTGTTTTGTTTTGTTTTATATTCCACAAATAACTGAAATCTTATGGCATTTGTCTTTCTCTGCTTGGCTTGTTTCACTTTACATATTATCACTTAGGTCCATCCATGTTGTTGCAAATAGCAGGATTTCTTTCTTTCTTAAGCTGATTAATATTCCGTTATCTATATGTATTACTTCTTTTTCCATTTATTTACTGATGGACACTTTGGCTTCTTCCATATCTTGGATATTGTAAATAATGTAGCAATAAACATATGGGCACATGTATCTTTTTGAATCAGGGTTTTTCTTCAGGTAAATTCCTAGAAGTGGAATTACTGAGTCGTAGTATTTCTAGTTTTAGTTTTTTGAGGGACTTCCATACTGCTTTCCATAGTGGCTGCACCAATTTACATTCCCACCAACAGTGTAGGAGGGTTCCCTTTTCTCCAAATCCTTGCCAACACTTGTTATTACTTGTCTTTTGGATAGTGAACATTCTAACAGGTGTGAGGTGATAACTCATTGTGGTTTTAATTTGCATTTCTCTGTTAATTAGCGATGTTGGTCATCTTTTCATGTGATTGTTGGCCATCTGTGTTTCTTCTTTAGAAAAGGGCCTGTTCAGGTCCTTTGCCTGTTTTCTAATTGGGTTATTTGTTTTTTGATGTTCAGTCATATGAGTTCTTTATATATTTTTTATGTGAACCCCTTATTGGATAAATAATTTAGGAATATATTCTCTCACACCGTAGGCTGCCTTTTTTTGTTCTGGTGATGGTGTGCTTTGCTGTACACAAACATCTTAGCTTGATGTACTCCCAATTGTTTGTTTTTGCTTTGTTTTCCTTATCTGAGATGTGTCCAGAAAAAAATTTTTCATGCTTATGTTCAAGAGATTTTTGTCTGTTTTTTCCTAAGAGTTTTATGGTTTCATGTCCTACATTTAGCTCTTTAATCCATTTTGAATTTACTTCTGTGTTTGGAGTTAGACAGTAATCCAGTTTCATTCTCTTGCATGTATGTAGCTGTCCAGTTTTGCCAACACCAGTTGTTGAAGAGGCTGTCATTTCCCCATTGTACATTCATGGCTCCTTTATCATATATTAATTGACCATGTAACTATGGTTTCATATCTGGGCTCTCTATTCTGCTCCATTGATCTATGGGTCTGTTGTTGTGCCAGTACCAAACTGTTTTGATTACTGTAGCTTTGCAGCAGAGATTGACATCAGGGAGCATGATCCTCCCAGCTTTTTTCTCTTTCTCAGGATTTCTTTGGCTATTTGGGGTCTTTTGTGGTTCCATACGAATGTTAGAACTATTTTCTCTAGTTTTTGAAGAATGCTGTTGGTATTTTGATACTGATTGCATTGAATCTGTAGCTTGCTTCTGGCAGGTTGGCCATTTTTACAATATTAGTTCTTCCTATCCATGAGAATGGGATAGATTTCCATTTATTGGTGGCTTCTTTAATTTTTCTGATGAGTGTCTTGTAGTTTTCAGCACAAAGGTCTTTTACCTCCTTGGTTAGGTTTGTTCCTATGTATTTTATTATTTTTTATGCAATTGTGAATTTCGTGATTTCTCTTTCTACTAGTTCATCATTAGTATGTAGGAATACAACAGATTTCTGTGTATTAATTTTGTATCCTGAAACTTTGCTGAATTCAATTACTAATTCTGGTAGTTTTCTGGTGGATTCCTTAAGGTTTTCTATGTATAATATCATGTCATCTGTAGATACTGACAGTTTCATTTCTTCCTTAACAATTTGGATGTCTTTTATCTCTTTATCTTGTCTGATTGCCATGGCTAGGACATTAAGTACTATATTGAACAAAAGGGGTGAGTGGGCATCCTTGTCTTGTTCCTGCTTAGAGGAAAACCTTTCAGCTTTTCACTATTAAGCACACTGTTGGCCATGGGTTTGTTGTATATGTTTTTATTATGTTAAGTACCATCTATGCTCATTTTGTTGAAAATTTTTATCATGAATGGATGTTGAATTCTGTCACATGCTTTTTTAGCACCTAATGGGATGATCACGTGGTTTTTAATCCTTCTTTTTGTTAATGTGGTATATGATACTGATTAACTTAGAACATTGTACAATCCTTGCATCCCTGGTATAATCCCACTTGGTCATGATGGATGATCATTTTGATGTATTTTTAAATTTGGTTTGAAAATATTTTGTTGAGGATTTTTGCATCTATGTTTATCAGGGATATTAGCCTGTAATTTTCTTTTCTTGTGGTTTCTTTTTCTGGTTTTGGTATTAGAGTGACGCTGGCCTCATAGGGTAAGTTTGGAAGTATTCCCTCCTCTTCTACTTTTGGAATACTTCATGAATGGTGGTTTTAGCTCTTTAAATGTTTCATAGAATTCAGCTGTGAAGCCATCTCGTCCTGGATTTTGTTTTTTGGGAGCTTTTTGATTACCAATTCAATTTTGTTAGTGGTAATTAGTCTGTGTAGATTTTCTGTTTCTTCTGGGTCAGTCTTGGAAGGTTATGCTTTTTTTAGGAATTTGTCTAAATCTTCTAGGTTGTCTCATTTATTGGCATATAATTTTTCATGGACTTCTTTAGTAATTCATTGCATTTATGTGGTGTCAGTTCGTGTCTATTTCTTTTTCATTGCTGATTTTGTTTGTGCCCTCTCTTTTTTTCTTGATAAGTCTGGCTAGCAGTTTATCTATTTTGTTTATCTTCTCAAAGAACCTGCTCTTGGTTTCATTAATTTTTTGTATTTTTTAATTCTTCTCTCATTTATTTCTGCTCTGATTTTTATTATGTCCCTCCTTTTACTAACTTTGGGTTTCTTTTGTTCTTCTTTTTCTAGTTACCTTAGTTGTGAATTTAGACTGTTTATTTGGGATTGTTCTTGTTTTATGAGGTTGGCCTCCATTGTTCTGTACTTCTTTCTACAACCACTTTTGCAGCATCCCACAAATTTTGAACTGTTGTATTTTTGTTTTCATTTGTCTCCATGTATTGCTCGATTTCTTCTGTGATTTGTTCATTGATCCATTGATTATTTAGAAGCATATTGTTTAGCCTCCATGTGTTTGTAGGCTTTCTTGTTTTCTTGGCATAATTTATTTCTAGTTTCACACCATTGTGGTCTGCGAAGTTTCTTGATACAATTTCAATCTTTTTAAATTTATTGAGGTATTCCTGTGGTCTAGTATGTGATCTATATCTGGAGAACATTACATATACACTTGAGAAAATGTGTGTCCTGCTGCTTTTGACTGGAATGTTCTATAGATATCTGTTAAGTTTATGTGACCTAATATGTTGTTCAGTTCCTCTGTTTACTTATTTATTTTCTGTCTAAATGATCTGTCTATTGATATAAGTGGGATGTTAAAGTATGAATAAAGACTGAATTTCCCCCTTTAGTTCTCCTAGTATTTGTTTTACATATTTAGGTGCTCCTGTATTGGGTGCATAGATATTTATAATAGTTATATCCTCTTATGACATCTTATCATTATGTAATGTTCTTCTTTGTCTCTTGCTATTTCTTTGTTTTGAAGTCTATTTTGTCTGATATAAGTACTGCTACTCCTTTTTTATCCCTATTATTTGCATGGAATATATTTTTCCATTCCCTTCACTTTTAGTCTGTGTGTGTCTTTGGGTCTGAAATGAGTCTCTTGTAGGCAGCATATAGATGGGTCTTGTTTCTTTATCTATTCTGCCACCCCATGTCTTTTGATTGGTACATTCAGTGCTTGTAAATTTAAGGAAATTATTGATGGGTATATACTTACTGCCATTTTTTAAATTGTTCTGTTTTTGTAGCTCCTCTCTGTTCCTTTCTTCCTCTCTTATACTCTTCTATTGTTATTTGATGGATTTCTATAGTGTTGTGATTGGATTTCTCTCTTTTAGTTTTTTGTGCATCTATTAAAGGCTTCAGGCTTGTAGTTTCTATAAGGTTCATGTATAGTTTCCTAACTATAACAGTCTGTATTAAGTTGATGATCACTATTTCAAACAAGGTCTAAAAGATCTTTTTTCTTCTTCCTTCTCCACATTTTATATTAGGTGTCATAATCTGCATTTTTTGTGTATCCCTTGACTGATTTTGTATATAGTGGTTTTACTACTTTTATTTTGTTTTGTCTTGTTTTAACTTCATACTTGCTTGGTAAATGGTCTACTACCTTTACTGTGGATTTATTTTCACTGTTGAAAATATTTAGACTTAAGAACATTTCCATCTATAGAAGTCCCTTTAACATATCCTTTAAGGCTAATTTAGTAGTTATGAATTCCTTCAGCCTTTATTTATCTGGAAAACTTTAACCTCTCCTTCAATTCTGAATGACAACCTTGCTGAGCAGAATATTCTTGGTTGAAGGTCCTTCTGTTTCAATACATTAAATAATTCATGCCACTTCCTTCTGTCCTGTAAAATTTATGCTGAGAAATCTGATAGTCTGATAAAATTTTCACTTATATGAAAATTTTTGCCTCTCTCTAGCTTTCAATACCCTTTCTTTATCCTTTATCTTTGTCATGTTAATTATTATATGATTTAGTGTTGTCTTCCTGGGTTTATTTTATTAGAAGAGCTCTGCCTTTCCATGACCTGTGTGTCTATTTCCTTCCCCAGACTGGGAACTTTCAACAACTATTTCCTTAAAGAGACATACTATTCCTTTGTCTCTCTTTTCCCTTTCTGGTACCCCTGTTATGTGAATATTGTTTCATTTGGAATTGTCACACAACTCTTTTAACATCCTCTTATTTCTAGAGATTGTTTTTTCTCTGTTTCTCAGCTTAATTTTTCTCCTGTCTCTAATTCCCATCTCATTGATTGTTTCCTCTAGTTGCAACAATCTATTATGCATTCCCTCCCTTGTACATTTCATTTCAGTTACTGTATTCTTCAGCTTTCAGTGGCTCTTTTTCAGGTCATCTATCTCTTTGTTGAAGCCCTTCCTAAGATCTTCAATACATTTTTACAGGTCAGTGAGTATATTTTTGACTGTTACTCTCAAATCTTTATTAAGAAGATAGGTGATCTGCATTTCAGTTAGCGCTTTTTCTGTTGTCCTAGCCTATACTTTTGTTTGGAACACACTCCTCTGTCTCCTCATTTTGTCAGGACTTCTGTGTATCTTTCTTTGTATTAGATAGATCCACTATGCCTCCTGGTCTGGAGAGGAATAAACTTATGTAGAAGATATCCTGTGGTGCCCAGAAGCTCAAGATTCTTTATTCTCTCTTGCCTCATTCTCCTTTGTGGTGGAGCCCCTGTTGCTGTTGGTTGGCTGTGAGTGGGGCCACCTTCCTGCCTGTCTGACAACAATAGCTCATCTCTGTCAACAGGGGCCCTTTGTAAGCAGAGCAGCTGCACTTCTGCTAAGATTACTGTGGGCAGGGCCTCCCTCTGTCTGCAGCAATGGCAGTGATGCTGGACTGACAGGGTGGGCAGGGTGGGTATGCAGGGGAGTGCATTGTGGGACTGGACTGCCAGCAAGGAGTGCTGGGAACTGTGTCCCACAGGCATCTCTCAAGTTTGGCAGATAGCAGGCCAGGAAAGACTGGGAAAGCCTCCGGTGCCTGCCAGCCAGCAAAGTCTCTCTCTGCCTGCTAGGCAGAAAAGTCTGCCATTGCTGGGCTCAGAAGACCAGGTGGGCAGGCAGGTTTGCAGGCAAACCCCCAGGAATGAGCCACCAGCTAGAGGTATAGAGCATTTGGAGCTCCCATGAACGTCCAACCAGGTGGACTGAGGGAGAGCTGGAGAAGCATCATCTACCTGCCCTTTCTCCTGTGAAGGAAGCTCCACCCAATCCTTGCCCCAAGCACTCTTATTGAGGCTAGTAAGTCTTTCAAACTGATGCCTCTTTGTTGGCCTAAGTGGTACCAATGGAGCAGTGCCCATCCTCCACAAGGGGCAGGAGTGTCAGCCTTCCAGAGTGCTCCACCTCTCTCCTGTGTCCAGCCCCATTAATCACCAAAGCCCAATGCAATGTAGATTCATGTTCCCAGAACAGATTTCCCAGGGTTCCTGGGTACTTATCCCCACACCACTCAAGTACACTCTCTCCAGCTTTTGGGCTGGGACTGGGGAAGGGCTTAGGGCCTGATCAGTTGCAGCTCTGCCAATTTACCCTTCTCTGTGTACGTAGAAGGGTCTGTCCTGCAGTCTTCAGGTCATTGTCAGGGTCAGTTGTATTTGTTGTAGCTGCTTCCTTTGTGTGTGCCTTGGAGGAGGTTTCCACCTTGCCTTCCTACTTCACAGTCTTTTTTCCACAACCTCCCATTTACATTTTAAAAAATTGGTGTGGACCATGGTAATTAAAAGGGATTTATTAGACATAAAAAGCAGGGGCAAGAAGTAGCCCTGGATTGGAAATGGTCTATACAACTCATTAAGTTTTTTGTTTTGTTTTGTTTGTTCTTGGTTTTGCTTATCTGTTTTCTCTAAACAGGTACCAAAAAAAAAAAAAATTGCTCATGGTTGCAGAATGTGAGGCCAAATGAGGATACTTGTAAGATGAGAGAAATAACAAATGGTTCATATGATCATAGGAATTATCCAATGAAGAGGAAAAGTGGATGAGTAGGGTTAGATTAGGGGTAATTGTAGAAGAGCTGAGTAAACCAGACATATCTGGTGCACTATGAAAGGACTGGTCTTAGATAAGGGAATAAAAAGATCATCCATTCCATAGGAATAGGAGGGAAGATCAAGGTATTAGCTCTATGGTTTAACACTGGTAGATGTGGGAGAAGAAATACAATGGATTTCCCTTTCTGTTTTTTTTCTTCCAAAAAGAGAAAATATAGATATCACTTGGAAGCATGAATGGGAAGGAAATATTCGATACTGGAAGAGAGAGATTCAGCTATTTGAGAAAGTGGCACAGTTCATGAACCAAGCAATACTATAAGGCAGCATGAAGGACTGACTTAGGGTTAATGAATTTAAATTTCTGATGATTCTTGTCATGATGGATGAATGGTTTTCAACCACCACACTCAAAAAAATATGTGATGGATGACAATTTAAGTAAGATTATGGAGAAGTCAAATAGGCAGATCCATATTAAAAAAAGACAATCTCTGTCTTACCTTAAAGAAGTGGTAAGTAAATATCCATGTATATGCTTTAGTTAAAAAACATTTAAATACAAGCATATTACTTTCAAAATCTCATGTTTTAACTAAAGTTTTCAACTGATGATTTTTCTTGAATAAAATAAAATCCAAAGTGTATATGTTTAAAGTTAAATTAATGGATAGTCAGACAAAAAGTATTCCATCAACAGACCATTAGAAACTACATTTAAAAGTATTATTTAGATTAAGAATATAAATGTAAAGGATAGCAGAATAAACCTAATAGACATATAGAGAAAACTACTGGAAAAAACTTCAGTAAAAAAGCTAAAGTAAAATTTAATGTCAAGTAAGTTAAAATTTTCTCTAGTATAAAAATTAAATTTTATAAGATGTCAACTCGTTTCCTCAAATTAACTGTTTTCATGAAATTCTATTGAAATTTCCAGTTGTGTTTTTTATCCATTTTTTTAAATCTGGTAAAATATGAATAACAAAAAATGTATCACTCACTATTTTTAAATGTACAAGTCTGTGACATTAAGTCCATTCACCTCTTTATGCAGGTGTCACTATCTGTCCCAGAACTTTACAACTTCTTCAACTGAAACTATGTACCCATTAAACAATGACTCTCCATTCTCCCTTCCTCTAAGTATTTGGAAACCACCATTCTACTTTCCATCTCTATGAATTTGACTACTCTAAGTATACCTCATATAAGTGGGTTCATGCAATATTTATCCTCCTGTGATTGTCTTATTTCACTTTCAATAAAGTCTTCAAATTTCATCCATGTTGTAGCATATGTAAATTTCCTTTCATTTTACAGCTGAATACTTAATTGTATGTATACGTCCCGTTTTCTTTATCCACTTATCAGTTGATGGACACTTGGTTTGCTTCTACTTTTTGGCTATTGTGAAGAATGTTGCTACAAACATGTGTGTAAAAATACCTATTTGAGTCCCAGCTTTCATTTCTTTTGTATAAATAGAAGTAGGATTGACAATTGTGCTTTTTCAACCATAAGTAGTTCTAATCTTAGATAATACTAGAATTACTAAGAAGCAAGGATATGCAAGGATATGTACACAAAAAGAATGTTTGAGAAATAAGGGTTATACTGGAAACGAGATATGAAAACATATTGTAGAACTATAATAAAAATATGTATGTGGTGTAAGGATAGATATATAGATGTAGCAGAATAAATATTCTAGAAATAGAATATAGGCTTTAAAAATAACTTTGTTAGCCATTAGGGAAATGCAGATTAAAACCAGAATGAGATATCACTGCAAACTCACTAGAATAGCTATAATAAAAAGACAGATAATAACAAGTCTCATCAGGATATACAGAAATAAGAACCTTATACACTGTTGGCCGGGATGTAAAATAGTGCAGTCACTTTGAAAAACTGTGTAACATCTCTGTAAAAGTTTAAACATGGTGTTAGCATATAACCCTGAAATTCCACTCTAGGTATTTCCCCAGAAAAATAAAAACATATTTCTACACAAAGTCACAAAAAGAATTATCAATAAATTTAACCATATCGATTTTGTAAAAGTCTTCTTCTTTGAAGTATTATCAAGAACCTCATAACCATTTATATCAAATTGTTCCAATAATTCTACTTCCACTTATAAATTCTAATATGTCCCGGCCCACGGGACATCAACGAGGACCTGGAGTGGGGGAGCGGGAATTTGGAAGGAGACAAGAGACACGAAGAATGGAGACAAGACAGATTCCTGATCAAGTCTCATTTCTTTGCGGAAACAGCAGAGTATATATAGCATTCACGGGGTGAGATCTCTTCTGATTGGTTGCCCTTTATGCTAATGAAGCGATCTACAAATTCTAATTACGCACCGAGTGTGTGTATGTGCCGTTGTCTCTGACATAAGCAGCGTACCTAAGTGAGAACACTCGACAGGAAGCTGGCATGAAAGTAATCGAAACTGAAACATAAACATGCTTCTCAGAATGTGAAACCATTTGTGCACTTTCGAAACTTAGTCTCCAAGATGGAGTCCGGGAACCTAAGATGGAGTTATTATGGCTGTTGTATATCCTGGTCCCCACAGGTCCCCCTTTTTAATTTTATTTATGGACTAGGGGGACAGTGCAGAGTGCACCTGTCTTAGGTTGATATAGCACAGGAAGGTCCTTACCCATCATTGGTACACAGACAGCAATGGTCTGTGTCCTGTCTTAGGTTAGTACCTTCCTTGCTATTCTTACCCATCTTTGACTGTCTAATCTGCATTGTCATTAGTGGGGTCTATGCACAGCCATATATAGGTCTCTTTCTCTTTCATCATTCTTTAACTGCTGGTAGTGCACTTGGATTTCACGAATCTTAATAGATTTTACTTGGTGCCTAATGAACTGTAGGAGTTTGTTGATGAGGCATGTATAGGTTTTAACAAATGCAGCACGATTCTGAAGCACTACAACTCTCACTTCTCTTAGCTCTTGATTGAGTTCGGATAATACAGAAGCAGCTAAATTTGTTGTCTCACTGTACACACAGGTCAGCTTAGATATTTCTTTTTGCATTCTAATGATAAGTCTAGCAGGATGAATGCCGCTGTAACTGCTTCAGAGGTGGGATCCAAAGCCTCCAGTTGTTGTCACAATCAGACAGCAGAGCTCGGGGAAGTCTTTCATGATTATTTTCAGGATAATCTATTAGAGCAGGAAGGATGCATCTCACACTATGAAACTATCTGTAGTTTGCTTAATCTTATGTAATTAATATTTGTTCTGCTGAAATCTAGTTCTTCACTAGTTCAGAAGCAATAAAACATTAACTATAAATGACAAGACCTACAAATGACAATGGCAAAAGATCTGATGAGAGCTTACTACAAGACAGTTGACATAAGGAAACTTGGACACCTTTGCAATATAAAATATTCAGTAACAAAGTTTGGCATCATTCTTTTAGACAGTGCCTTCCAGGCAGTTATATATCAGATAAATAAGCCAAATTAGCCAAATACTTTCTCTAATGAAGAGAAAATTCCTCTGACACTTTTCAGGGGCCCTCTGGAAAATATCAGAGTTAATTAGGGGTAAAAAGCACTTTTTTGAATTTGATCCTGGAAAGCCATCAAAAGAAAGCTTTTAAGGCACTTGCCTAAACAGAATTATAGGTTATTAATACTTATTATTTAACTAGAACGACAGTAAAAAGGTTTAAAGGCAAATACAGGTTACTCAGTTGTTAACAACACTTAGGTTACAGTCCTTTTAATATGAAGAGTTCATTTTCTTAAACACTCAGAAAACAATTAGAAAGCCTTTTGCAATCTTACAATATTAAAGGCAGACTAATAAACTTCTGTTCCTTTAACAAAAACTTCTAGTTTTGCTGTGTACTTGATATTGAGACTCATTTGCTTTAATTTCACATAACACGACTATATCAACCTTTCTATAGTTTCTATAATTTTCTTTTTACATTCAGTGTTACCCTTCTTCAGATAAACAGCTGCACTTCAGAACAGTTACTTTCTTTTACCTTCAACAAAATGAATTTCTATTCTTTATACTTTCTCTTATAAAACACACATCTTTTTTAGCAAGCAAAGATGTCTTCTTTATTATATTAAGCAGTTTTAATTAGAACTTAAAACATTAGGTACTTTAACTTTCAATGAACACTGAAAAATAGGCTATTGTAAACTGTAACACTAGCATTCCTCAGATTGATACATTTGTGAACACTTTTTATCATTACTGGAAATGTGCCTTACAGCACAATTTTTTACTGAGCACAAATCATCTTCATATAACTTAGCAAAACTCTTAAGAATTTTGGTTACTACAAAAATTCTCAGGCTGTTTGCAGATATACATAGTTATACATTAATATACTATTATTATTATTAAGATACTCATTTGTTATACTTGTTTGCACACTCTTTAGCAATTATGCTAGATTACTTATAAAACTTTTATTAGACATTAGACAAAGTCAAGCCTTTTTTTAAGCATCTTTTTGAAAGATTTAACAGATAACATCAACTTAAATGACTTAGATAAACAGGTAGCTGATAACCATAGGACATGTCTGTTTCAGACAAACAAATTAGCATTAATGCTTAATATCTTTTACTAGAATTTTTTGGAAGTTTTAGAATGTCCAATTTTCACAAGCGCTTGTTTTTAAATTAATTTGTATTAATACCATCCGGAGGTAGAAAAACATTTTTCATTTACACACTTAGACAAAGATATAGACTGAGACATAATGATTACAGGTAGCAACATTTTTCATAAAAGAACATATATTCAGATAGATAAACTAATACAAAGATTTGAGTTACTAATATTCAATTGCCCTCTTTCTTTTTAGCTTACTTGATTAAAGGTATCTCAATTTGCAAGAATACATTTTAAGGGTGAGTAGTTCACATAACTGGGTTAAGGTTTAGATGGTCTCAGACTAAAAGGAGCTGATGAAGGCTCTGTACTGATATGGACTGTGTGTGTGTAAAACAGTTTGTCCCTTTTCTACTATGGCTGCTATTTCCGGATTAACATGCCTAAATGAAATTATTTCATTAATCAAATTCCAGTAAGAAAATGCAGTTACTGGGACCTTTTCAGGTCTAAAAGCGGTGTAATAATCATTTACGGCATCACTCACTCTTTTCCACTTTCTCTCATCTATTGTTCCCTTTTGCGGGAACCAAGGACAGAGCTTTTGTAAAGACTGAAAAAAATTCAATTAATTGTTTTCTTTTAACCTTTACTCCTCGCACCTTTAAAGCATCTTTTAAACTGTCAACAAAAGTTTCTCTACTACTTATTTCTTGTCCCATAATCACAGATCACTTACCGGACCTCTTCGTCTGGGCAGGCTCCCCCGACGCGGTGGCTAGTTTCGGTTTACTCTTTGGGCCCTCCTCCGATCTGTGTTTCTCACGGATTCCCCCGCTCTCGAGCCCCACATTGGGCGCCACTTGTCCTGGCCCACGGGACATCAATGAGGACCTGGAGAGGGGGAGTGGGAATTTGGAAGGAGACAAGAGACTCGAAGAATGGAGACAAGACAGATTCCTGATCAAGTCTAGTTTATTTGCGGAAACAGCAGAGTATATATAGCATTCACGGAGTGAGGTCTCTTCTGATTGGTTGCCCTTTATGCTAATGAAGCGATCTACAAATTCCAATTATGCACCGAGTTGTGTGCATGCGCAGTTGTCTCTGACATAAGCAGAGGACCTAAGTGAGAACACTCGACGGGAAGCTGGTGTGAAAGTAATCGAAACTGAACTGAAACCTAAACACGCTTCTCAGAATGTGAAACCATTTGTGCACTTTCGAAACTTAGTCTCCAAGATGGAGTCCGGGAACCTAAGATGGAGTTATTATGGCTGTTGTATATCCTGCTCCCCACACTAATAAAATAATATGAATTAAAAGTAAAATTACATGCAAACTTATGTTTCATTATACTTAATTTGTGATAGTAAAATAATGATAGTTTAAGCTTATCCACAAAAAGCAAATTGGATTACTATGTAGCTAATACAATTCATACTTAAGTTTAAAGACATGAATAAAATTTTTTTAATACTAAGTGGCAAAATAAACAATTGTAAATAAACTAGGCATTTCAGTATATTTAAAAGATAGAAAGTGAGAAAATGATAACAGTGGTTGACTTTGATCAATGGAATTTAGTTCAGTTTTCCCTAACTTATTCTATTTTTCTGTCATTTCCAAGATTTTAATAAATATTGAAATAACTAAATCTTTAAAACAATATTCATAATTCAAGCTATATTTTTATAATTGAGTTTTAACTAGTGTCATGTAGGTACATAGTAAGCATATGAGCCTCTAATGTAAGTTTGATTAGAAAAAGTTTATATGGACAGTAATATATTAAGAAAAGATGAAAAAACAATAGTGCTTGCTTCTGTAGGTTTAAGAATTTTTTAAATAAAATCTTTATGAATTTACCTAATAAAGTTTTAAAATAAATAGGCATATCAATGTTCATATCTTTAAATTGTTAATTTTATTTAGAAAAAGTAAAATAAATGCTTAGTCCATTGTAAGAAGCAAAACAAAATGGTTGAAGGAGATTTTTCTCTGTATTTTCCACCTTTGCCTAGAAAGACCTTTTGTCTGAAGTTTGTGTTGCCCAAATGTCTAAGATATGAATGAAGGTATCTAATTACAGTGTCCTCCCTTATCCATGAAGGATATGCGCCAAGACCTCCAGTGGATGCCTAAAACCATGGATAGTACCAAACCCTATATACTCTAGTAGATTTTTTCCTATACATACATACTTATGATAAAGTTTCATGTGTAAATTAGTCACAATAGTAGAAGATTCAAGATGGCGGCATGAGAGGTGAGACACAGAACTCCTCCCAAAACCACAAATAGTGCAAAAATATAGTTAATTAATACAACTAACCCTAAAACAGCAACAACAAAAGAAGGCCGAACCAGACTGCATACAGACCTCACGAATAGCGCAGACCTCACAAAACAGGTAATGGACAAAAGCCTTAATCTGGCGGGACCCAAGCCCTTCCCCCACCACAGCTCACTGGTGGGAGGAAGAGAAATGGAGCTGGGAAGGGGTGGAAGCTTGGAACTGCTGGACACCTGGCCCTGGAGATCTGCTTTGTGAGCAGAATCCTATAGTGCGTGTCGCTCTGAAGGATGGGGAGCTGGGACAGGTGGAGTGCTTGAAAGACAGATTCCAGCCATTTGTGGAGGATGGGATCCACACCTGGCCGCTCTGGGACAAGGGAAAGGCAGGGAGTCTGAGAGGCTTTGTAGCAGCGAGAGGGCTGCTGAAGGGGTGGGGTTTGCACAAAGCTTGCTGCACTGGAGAAGGGAAAGCTGGACAAGGTTGCCTGGGCATGCTCTGCCCAGCTGGTTGGGAATTTTGGGTAGCTTCAGGTCCTCCATTCCCCTGGCTGCCTACTCAGTTCTGAGGCACCCCAATGGGACACAAAGCCTGCTGTACCTTCCTCCTAGCCAACTGGAAGAAGTTCACAAACTGGCAGTAACTGTGCTGGCATCAGGCCAGCCAGAGGGAGGCCCTGCCTACAACAACTAGAGATGCAAAGCACAGAGCCTTACACCTGTGTGCTTGGCCCACTGGCTCTGGCACTGGAGACAGGCACCACAGAAGGGAATCAGGAAACATATCTTTCCTCCCCCAAGGCACCAGCTCCACTCCCCTATGAACCCCAACCTCACTTTAAGGGCTGAGCAGCTACAGAGACTGGAGCTTCTGCACAATAGTGGGCACCACACAGAAATATGAAATGTGAAAAGAACATGGTTCACAACCAAATCTCACTAACCCCAGAAAAAGGGCCAAATGAAACTGAACACACCAATCTTTCTGAAAAAGAGTTCCAAACAAAAATTATAAACATGCTTATGGAGGTTCAGAAAAATATTCAAGAAATCAGGAATGAATTTAAGTCAGAGATTCAATCATTAAGAAATTCCATATCTGAAATGAAACATACAATGGAGGGATCTTAAAGCAGATTAGATGCAGTAGAAGAGATGATAAATGGAATAGAAATTAGAGAAAGTGAATAAAAAGAAGCTGAGGCACAGAGAGAAAAGAAAATCTCTAAGAATGAAAGAATATTGAGAGAACTGTGTGACCAATCCAAAAGGAAATATATTTGCATAATAGACATACAAGGAGAAGAATAGAGAGAAAAGGGATAGAAAGGGTCTTTGAGAAAGTAATGGTGGAAAACTTCCCCAATCTGGGGAAGGAGATAGTCTCTCAGGCCATGGAGGTGAACAGATCTCCCAACACAATGGACCCAAGGAAGAAAACATCAAGACATATAATAATTAAAATGGCAAAGAACAAGGATAAAGACAGACATTTAAAAGCAGCTAGAGAGAGAAAAAACATCACATAGAAAGGAAAACCCATCAGGCTATCATCAGACTTCTCAACAGAAACCTTACAGGCCAGAAGGGAGTGGCATGATATATTTAATGCAATGAAGCAGAAGGACCTCGAACCAAGAATACTTTACCTGGCAAGGTTATCATTTAAATTTGAAAGAAGGATTAAAAATTTTCAGATAAGCAAAAGTTGAGAGAAATTACATCCCACAAACCACCTCTACAGTGCATTTTGGAGGGACTTCTAGATGGAGTATTCCTAAGGCTAAATAGATATCACCCAAGGAATAGACAAAGAGTACAGAATATGATTCATAACATAAAAAGAATGGAGGAGAAAGAAAAAGTAGGGAAAAAAAAGAACCTTTAGGTTGTGTTTATAATAGCATACAAAGTGAGTTAAATTAGACTGTTAGATAGTAAGGAAATTACCCTTCAACCTTTGGTAAACACGAATGTAAAGCCTGCAATGGTAATATGTACATACCTATGTATAATCACCCTAAATGTAAATGGTCTGAAGGCACCAATCAAAAGACATAGAGTTACTGAATGGATAAAAGAAAGACTCATCAAAATGCTGACCACAAGAGACTCACTTCAAACCCAAAGATATACACAGACTGAAAGTAAAGGGATGGAAAAAGATATTTTATGCAACTAATAGGGAGAAAAAAGGAGGAGTTGCAGTACTTGTACCAGACAAAATAGACTTCAAAACAAAGAAAGTCACAAGAGACAAAGAAGGACATTACATAATGATAAAAGGGTCTGTCCAACAAGAGGACTATTATAAATATCTATGCACCCAACACAGGAGCACCTACATATGTGAAACAAATACTAACAGAATTAAAGGGGAGAAAAGAATGCAATGCATTCATTTTAGGAGACTTCAACACATGACTCACTCCAAAGGACAGATCAACCAGACAGAAAATAAGGAAAGAGACAGAGGCACTGAACAACATATTAGAAGAGATGGACCTAATGGACATCTACAGAACACTCCATCCAAAAGCAAAAGAGTACACATTCTTCTCAAGTGCACATGGAAAATTTTCAAGAAAAGATCACATACTAGGCCACAAAAAGAACGTCAATAAATTCAAAAACATTGAAACTGCACCAACCAGCTTCTCAGATCACAAAGGTATGAAACTAGAAATAAATTACACAAAGAAAATGAAAAAGGCCACAAACACATGGAGGCTTAATAACTTGCCCCTAAATCATCAATGGATCAATGACCAAATAAAAACAGAGATTTAGCAATATGTGGAGACAAATGACAACAATAATTCAACACTGCAAAATCTGTGGGACTCAGCGAAGGGCATGCTGAGAGGGAAATATATTGCAATTCAGGCCTACCTCAGGAAAGAAGACCAATCCCATATCAACAGTCTCAACTCACAGTTAATGAAACTAGAAAAGAAGAACAAATAAGGCCTAACGTCAGTAGAAGGAGGGGCATAATAAATATTAGAGCAGAAATAAATGAAATCGTGAAGAATAAAACAATAGAAAGAATCAATGAAAGCAAGAGCTTGTTCTTCAAGAAAATAAACAAAATTGATAAACCCCTAGCCAGACATATCAAGGAAAAAAGAGAGTGTGTACACATAAAGAGAATCAGAAATGAGAAAGGAAAAATCACTACAGACACCACAGAAATACAAAGAATTATGAGAGAATACTATGAAAAATTATATGCTAACAAACTGGATAACCTAGAAGAAATGGACAACTTTGTAGAAAGATATAACCTTCCAAGGCAGGAAGAAACAGGAAATCTGAATAGAACAATTACCAGCAAAGAAATTGAATTGGTAATCAAAAAACTACCTAAGAATAAAACTGGACCAGATGATTTCGCTGCTGAATTTTATCAAACATTTAGTGAAGACCTAATACCCATCCTCCTTATAGTTTTCCAAAAAAGTAGAAGAGGAGGGAATACTCCCAAACTCATTCTACGAGGCCAACATCACTCTAATACCAAAACCAGGCAAAAACACCAAAAAAAAAAAAATTACAGACGAATATCCCTGATGAATATAGGTGCAAAAATACTCAACAAAATATTAGCAAACCGAATTCAAAAATACATCAAAAAGATCATCTATTATGTTCAAGTGGGATTCATCCCAGGGATGCATGGATGGTACAACATTTGAAAATCTATCAACATCATCCACCACATCAACGAAAAGAAGGACAAAAACAACATGATCATCTCCATAGATGCTGAAAAAGCAGTCAACAAAATTCAACATCCATTTATGATAAAAACTCTCAACAAAATGGGCATAGCAGTCAAGTACCTCAACATAATAAAGGCCATATATGACAAACCCACAGCCAACATTATACTTAACAGCGAGAAGCTGAAAGCTTTTCCTTTAAGATCTGGAACAAGACAAGGATGACAACTCTCCCCAGTTTTATTCAGCATAGTTCTGGAGGTCTAGCCATAGCAATCAGAAAACACAAAGAATTAAAAGGCATACAGATTTGCAAGGAAGAAATCAAACTGTCCCTTTTTGCAGATGACATGATATTGTACATATAAAACCCTAAAGAGTCCACCCCAAAACTACTAGATCTAATATTTGAATTCTGCAAAGTTGAGGTATGCAAAATTAATACACAGAAATCTGTTCCATTCCTATACACTAATGATGAACTGCAGAAAGAGTAATCAGGAAAACAATTCCATTCACAACAGCATACAAAAGATTAAAATACATAGGAATAAACCTAACCAAGGAAGTGACATACCTACACCCTGAAAACTACAAGACACTCTTAAGAGAATTAAAGAGGACACTAATGAATGGAAATTCATCCCATGCTCTTGGGTAGGAAGAATTAATATTGTCAAAATGGGCATCCTGCCTAAAACTATCTACAGATTCAATGCAATCCCTGTCAAAATACCAACAGCATTCTTCAATTAACTAGAGCAAATAGTTCTAAAATTCATATGGAACCACAAAAGATCCAGAATAGCCAAAGAAAAGGAAGAATAGAGCAGAGGGAATTACACTTCCTGACTTCAAGATCTACTACAAAGCAACAGTAATCAAGACAATTTGCTTCTGGCACAAGAACAAACCCATAGACCAATGGAATAGAATAGAGAGCCCAGATATAAACCCAAACATATATGGTCAATTAATAGATGATAAAGGAGCCATGGATATACAATGGGGAAATGACAGCCTCTTCAATAGCTGGTGTTGGCAAAACTGGACAGCTACATGTTAGAGAATGAAACTGGATTACTGTCTAACCCCATACACAAAAGTAAACTCAAATTGGATCAAAGACCTGAATGTAAGTTATGAAACCATAAAACTCTGAGAAAAAAATATAGGCAAAAATATCTTGGACATAAACATGAGCAACTTCTTCATGAACATATCTCCCTGGGAAAAGGAAACAAAAGCAAAAATGAACATGTGGGAGTATATCAAATTAAAAATCTGTACAGCAAAGGACACCATCAGTAGAACAAAAAGACATCCTACAGTATGGGAGAATATATTCATAAATGACATATCTGAAAGGGGTTGACATCCAAATTATATAAAGAGCTCACACACCTCAACAAACAAAAATCAAATAAGCCAATTAAAAAATGGGCAGAGGATCTGAACAGACACTTCTCTAAAGAAGAAATTCAGATGGCCAACAGGCACATGAAAAGATGGTCCACATCGCTAATCATCAGAGAAATGCAAATTAAAACCACAATGATATATCACCTCACACTAGTTAGGATGGCCAGCATCCAAAAGACAAACAACAAAAAATGTTGGTGAGGATGTGGAGAAAGGGGAACCCTCCTACACTGCTGGTGGGAATGTAAACTTGTTCAACCATTGTGGAAAGCAGTATGGAGGTTCCTCAAAAAACTCAAAATAGAAATACCATTTGACCCAGGAATTCTACTCCTAGGAATTTACCTTAAGAATGCAGCAGCGCAGTTTGAAAAAGACATATGCACCCCTATGTTTATTGCAGTACTATTTACAATAGCAAATAAATGGAAGCAACCTAAGTGTCCATCAGTAGATGAATGGATAAAGAAGAGGTGTTACATATACACAAGGGAATATTATTCAGCCATAAGTAGAAAACATATCCTACCATTTGCAACAACATGAATGGAGCTAGAGGGTATTATGTTCAGTGAAGTAAGCCAGGCAGAGAAAGACAAATATCAAATGACTTTACTCATCTGTAGAGTATAAGAACAAAGAAAAGACTGAAGGAAAAAACAGCAGCAGACTCACAGAACCCAAGAATGGGCTAACAGTTACCAAAGGGAAAGGGTCTGGATAGAATGGGTGGGAAGGGAGGGATAAGGGGGAAAAGGGGTATTACCATTAGCACACATAATGTAGCTGGGGGGGGGATACGGGAAAGGCAGTATTTACAGAGAAGACTAGCAATGATTCTATAGCATCTTACTATGCTGATGGACAGTGACTATAATGGGGTATGTAAGGTGGACTTGATAATAGGGGGTCTAGTAACCATACTGTTGTTCAAGTAATCATACATTAACGATACCAAAATTTTTTTAAAAATTAGGCACAGAGATTAAAAACCAGTAATTAATTATAAAGTTGAACAATTATATTATAATAAAAGTTAGGTGAATATGGTCCCTCTTTTTCTCAAAATTGTACTGTATGCCCTCGTTTACTCATAATGCCAGGAGATAATAAAATGGCTATGTGATAAGATGAAGTGAGGCGAATGCCATAGACACTAACACATTGGTGCATACACAGAGTTAGGCTACACTTTGACCTTCTGGTAATATATTAGAAGGAGCACCATCTGCTTTGGGACCATGGTTGACCGCAGGTAACTGAAATTGTGGAAAGCAAAACCATAGATGGATACTTGCCATGAAAAGAATTCTGTGACCTCCGAATAGTAAAGTCACAAGTAAAAGGTTATAGATACAGAATTAAAGGACAGGAATAGCAAAAAAAGGGAAGAAGATACCTGGTATCAGAGTGTATGAGCTCTAATGAGGTCAAGGGTTACTCAGAGGAAGATGTGAGTGCACAAGACAACCTCATCTACGTCAAAATTTCACCCCAATATATTCTGTTTAATATAGACTTGTTACCCAAATATTGTAATTATAACACCTGATAAATAAAAGTTACAGTGAATGGGAACATAACATGTTTAGAGTATCACTTAGTAAGAGAAAATGATAACCATAAATTGGTACAGATATGACATAGATAAAAACCTAACTGATGACTTAAGTTAAGCAGGCACAGCAGAGCTTCTAGTCTTATATTTCCTTAAGAGATTCTCCCTTTCCCTTGGAACAGTGCAATAATAAAACAGAGTTCTTTTTACAAAGCCCTGATTTTAGATAAAATTTACCACTATCTAAATCAAGTTGTTAGACATATGGACAAGGAGTGGACAAATGGACAAAATGGTTGAGTGCGTTTTTATGTATATTAAAATCTACTGTCAATGTGCATATAGATGGAGTTTGAATAGACATAGGCAACAATTATTATTTTTAATATGCTTTGAAGCATGAGTATCAAAACAAGAAGCCATTTTAAGAATTTCCCAATCTATATCAAAATTACAGTAAATAATACTATAATTTTGAGACAATATAATATCTCAGGAAGAAAGGCATAATAAAGGGGTATGTGTTCATATCTTTAAGGAATATCCAATTATGCAGTATTTTACTAGGCTAATAAAGATATAAAACAAAGAAAAAATGTCTGGTTTGTATAATTTGCAATCAAATGTTAACAAATATTCAGTAGCCAGAAAAAAAATCCAGATAAAATATGAGCACAGTAAAGTGCCATATGGCAAATGTATTTTACTGCACAGAAACTTACTGGAGATGGTCTGTATATTTACTATATACACATAAGTTAAGGTCTTTAAAATGAGGCAATACAAGAAAGGAGGTAAGTCAATAAAATGAACAAAATAGGATAGGTGTAGAGAATCATGTCATCATAAAGCGGATGAGAGTAGATGTGAATCAGGAGGACTATATAATAATTTGAAAACATAATTTTATTCTAAAATAATGGCAACCCATATCACTATGAGTTAAGGTTGAGAATTTTGAAGTTATATTAATGGATGATAGTAAATGAAGATTAATGAGTGAGTAATCAGTTCTGATTATTAAATTAACAACTTGCTACAACACGGCATGATCATCTGAATGGTTTAAGGCTGATACAGGTCTATTTTAATAACTTTTGATATATTGTTTCAAATATGGGGTAGAAGTTTTATTGTCTTAATGCAGTTGTCCTTTTTAAATTAATTAATTTTCCTGAGAAATGAAGAAAGATTCTATTTAAGATGATGAAGCAGTACCATAAGTTCCTAATGAAGATCACAGTGATATCTTTGTGATTAATGAGGCAGTTAAGTACACAGGCACCCTAGTTAAGGTTTTCTGATTAAAAGTAACTACATAGTCTTTTTAATCTATTGAAAATAATATGGTGCATTCCATCTGTTTCACTGTTTGCATCGTCAATTTAAAATCGCATTCATTATGTATGTAAGCATTTTTATTTCACAGTTGTCTGGCTAACAAATGTCTCTAAAATAGAGTTTCTGTTGTTACTTTTGTGCAGAGCCAAGTTGAAATAAATTCATTATATAGTTAATGCATATACCAGATATTTAAGGACCCTCGCTTTGCAGAAAATGTTGATATATAATTATAACATTTTATTTACTTAAAATAGATAAGTCAATTCATTTCACAAAAAAATACATACTCATAAGGAATCAAATAAGTATAGAAGTATGTTAAAGGAAAAGCAATAGTCACTTTTTTGACTCCCCCTACTCACTCATCTAACCATATCCACTTCTCATGGGTAACAACTGTTAACCATATCTTATGTAGACTTTAAGAAATTTTCTGTTCAGGGGAAAATTCAGTGGATGTGTGTATATTTGGGCACATATATATGTATACACACTTGCCATATATATAACCAAGAATATAAAAACCACATATGTATATAAATTATTTTCAATTGCTATATTTTATTGTACCCTATGGTTATATCATAATTGGTTTCACCATCTTAATAAGGATTTAGGTAGATCCAGTTTTGCATTATTATATATAACACTGCAATGAACATCTTAGTATAAATATCTTTGGACAATTGTATGACTCCATCTATAAAGTAGTTGAAATGAAATTTCTTCATCAAGTGTTAATGTATTTATAAACATTTTACATACATTGCCAAACTGCCTTCCAAAATAACTATACCAATACACTCTTATCATTTTTCAACACCCTTACAGTTTTCTCTGCTTCTAATCTATAACTTTTCATATGACTCAATGATCACCTTAAAATGTAAATCTGTCTTTTCTCTGCTTAAAATTTTTCAGTACTTCCCTACTGTGTTAGTTTCTGGGGCTGCCAACAGAATACCACAGACTGGGTAGTTCAAACAATGGAAATTTATATTCTCAAAGTTCCAGAGGCTGGGAGTCCAAGATCAAGGTTCAGGCAGAACTGGTTTCTAGTGAGACCTTCCTTCCTGGCTTGTTGAGGGCCCACTTCTCCTTGTGGGCTCGTATGGACTTCCCTCTGTGGGCTCATAAGAAGTCTTTGGCGTCCTTTCCTCTTCTTAAAAGGAGGCCAATCCTATCAGATTAAAGCCCACCCTTATGACTTTACTTACCTTAATAACTTCCTTAACCACCAGTTCTGAATAAGTTCTGGGGATATGAGGTACAGCATGGTGACTAAACTTAACAATACTGCGTGTGCATTTGAAACTTGCTGAATGAGTACATCTTAAAAGTTCTCATCACAAGAAAAAAAAATTGAAACAATGTATGTTGATGGATGTTAACTAAACATACCAGGGCAATCGTGTCACAATATACATGTATATCAAATCATTATATTGTACACTAAAACTAATACTATATCATATGTTTATTACATCTTTTTAAAAAATAAAATTAAGAAAGTTAAAAGTCCAACTATTCTGAGACTACCATGCTCTGCAGAAACCTCAGTCACAAGAAGGGACCACATATAGGCATTCTGGTTCCAGCTAAGTATAACCTTCAAGTATTTCCAGTCCAGGCAACAGACATTTGAGTGAAGACACCTAATGATGATTCTGGACACCAGCCAGTCTCCTCCAGCTACCGTAAGCTTACCAGCTGGGACCCCAGACATCACGAATCAGGGAGAAGCCAGCTCTATTGTATCCTGTCTGAATTCCTGACCCAGCGACTCCATAATGGCAATAAAATAATTGCCATTTTATGCCACAACATTTTGGGGTGGTTTGTTACACACCAGTAGATAACTAGAATGTTTTAAAGAGTTAACATTTTATTTTTTAACTTAGATCACTTGAGATCATTGAGAGTGGTTGCTAGTTAAACTGGTGATAGAAAATACAAAAGTGGAAGAAAGAAAAAAAAGTTTAAGAGAAAAAGTTGGAAAAACGACTTCCAGTTATGGCAGCAAGAGGGAACTGGTAATAAAGCAAGCATATATTTCCACTTTCAGGAACATGGAGCAGATATCATTTTCCATATTCCTTTCAGTAAGTACAAGTAAAAACCTTGGTCATTTATTTCTCTATGTAATTTTATGTTATATATATAAAGCGCTATTGAAAGAAAAGTCATCTAACTTTTAGGCCTCTATGGGGCCACCACTTCGTGGGCATTTGGTTTTGCATATTTAAATATCAGGGCTGTAACTACCCAATCCCAAGAGTCTTTAGTCCTGTTTTGAAGACTGGGTTACCAAAGTATAGCATTTAAATATAACCAAAATATAAGTTCTAATTCCACCTTTGATTATGATTGTTCAGTCACTCATTCTGCTTTGACCTGTGTCAAAGTGTGAGTTTCTTAAGGGTCACAATGGCAGAGGAATACTCTTACTTGAACTTCATCAGCCTGCGAGTATGTAAAAGGTGATAAAGAGGGGAAAAAAAGTCAGCAAAATGAAAGCGAGCTATGGTTTCAATGTTAAACTGACATTTTTCATGTCTTTGAAATATAGATAACCCCTTTCTCTCTTTCCTCTTTGTGCCCCCACCTGCCTTCACTGGCTTCCCTCTCCCATCCACTATTCCTTTGCTTCCCTCCCCCTCTGCTCCCCTTTCTTTATTGTTGAATGATTAATTAATGTAGGTTATTTCACATTAATCTCATATTGCTACTTGCTAAATGTTTCCTTTATGCTGATGGCTGACCCATTATCTTCTTTAACTTAAGCCTTTTAACTCTCTGAGTCGGTAATTTAAGAATTACTAAAGAGTGTGTGCATGAGAGTGCATTAAGATTTTGACACTGTGCCAAATACTTAGTATCCACTACTTTATTTAGTCTTTGCAATATGCTCTGAGGTAGGTACTATCATCATTTATTTTTGAGGAGACTAAGTCTACCAATGGATGAATAAACGGTCCAAAGCTGACAGACAATGAATTCCATTAGTGGGATGTAGCTTCAGTTCTGCTGGACTTCTGAGTTCAGGTTCCTAATTACTCCAATTCTCCCCTGCATTTCACTAAAGGAAAGTTTAGCATTTTTATCATCTTAATTTGAAAGAAGTTACATAGTAAGTGACTGACAGGTTAGCTAGGACTTATGATTAGCAATGACAATCATTTCTTCATTGACTATTACAATAATACCTTCATTGACTATCCAAAAAGCACCATCAGACTAAAATGTGTAATGTATACTTCTTACCACCAGCAATGTTTAGTTGGAATGTGAGACTGGCAGATGCAAACAACTTCACAGATAATAGGGGTGAAGTTCTAAGTCACTGCATTTTAATTCGCACCTCCCTGTTGACTCTGGTCTAACCTGTCGTCAGCTCCCGCTGCCCTCGCATGTGGCTGACCAGGTTGCATGGGGCAACCTCTGCATGGCGGCAGGAGGAGGGCCTGTCTTGGTCCTTATATAATTTATTCATTTCTATATCTTGTTATATTCAATTTTATAAAATAACTTATTTGAGGAAAAGAATGGGCTATAGATGGACGAATGAATTATACTGTATACTGAGGGGAAGATGAAGACTGAAATAGTGAGTGAAAAATCCAGCAATTCTAGTTTTTGAATCGTACCCTTCTTCTCTCTTGGGCTTGAGTAATCAAACTTCCCTTGGACTCTTTAGTTACTTCAAAAAAAAAACTATTTATTGAATGGCTGTTGCAATGTATCAGTAATAAAAGAGGAAAATCAGTGAACAAAACCTGAGGGCGTATCCCTGGTCCCCCTGAATTCCTATTCTAGGTGTTTTGAGAAGTGAACATCAATAAGCAGAAAGAATAAAGAGTAAGTGGTGCGTATTAGGGTGAAGGGCAAAGTAAACGCTATGGGAGGAAAATAACCATGGTCTTTATGATGTAACACCTTCCGTCTAGATCTCACCTGATCACATCGTGCTGACGCAGATGGGTCTTACAGATGAAGTGAAGAGGCGGTAGGTTCCTGTGGTTTGAACCTTCCTACCACAGCTTGGTAACGGCAGCAGGATGTTATCCAATCAGCAATGGAACCAGCTTCGTTGGGGCAGACGTGGGAAGGGATCTTTTCTCTCCGAGTACTTATTAAGGTCTTGTTTTTGGCATCAGCTATGAAAAATAGTTCTGCCTTCTTTTTTCAATGGCATAGTCTGTATCTATGCCCTGGCACTCATTTAATTCTCTAGGCTGTGTATGCAGGAAGTGTTTGCTAGCTTTGTCTTTCTCTCTGGTGTTCTCCCTGGTAGCTCGTTTTGTGTAATGATACTTTAAAGTTTATATATGGCAGGAGTTGGGCTTAGCAAGAAGGCTGAAGAAAGAAGCTCAAAGCTTTTTGCACATCAAAAAAAATCAGTAATTTGTATCAAACATAAGGATGTGTTGGTCAGAGAGCATGGTTTCTCTGTGGTGTATTCCTTTTCTTGGTTTAACTTGTGTATGTTAGAAAGCTCCCTAAATCATGTTCAGGGTGAAACATTATGTACTTGAAAGTTTGATGGTATATCCAGGATATTTAGGCTAATGTCTTGATGTGGACAAATCATCTCAGTTTTATCTTTCAACAAAACTCCTCCCATTTGTGAGAAAAAAATCTGTCATGTTCAGATAGAATTTCTCAAAATAAGACTATTTTTTATGAAAATAATAATAAAGGAAATGCTCTAGGAGTCAAAACTGCCCCTACACCCCTCCCCTACAGGCCCTGGAATAGTATGACGATAAACTAGAATAGAAGACTTAATCTCTATACCTTGGCATAAAACATTTCTAAGGTACGTTTATCTGCTGTCATAAATTATTTTTTACATTGAGTGAGTGTCAGAGTGTACCATTTCTAAAATAGGCTGGCTCATGTTTATTGTTTTAATCACAATTGTCTGTTTTAGAAATTTGTTTAGAAATTTCATTTCTACTAAACTACATGATTTTCTGAATATTTTTGCAAGGATTTGTAGGACACTCTTAAGAAGAATTATATCAGAATATGTTCCAGGAGCAGGAGAGGGGCTTTCATTTTTATTTACCCTGTCTGAATTTTAAATTCAAGACTATGTATTTACTGTATAATGAAAAACCCTTCATTAAAAGTAAATGGCTTTTTGGATTGAACGCATAACTTTGCCCTGAATTTCTATTTAATTATATACAAAAGAATATCATTACCTTGGCTGCCAAGAGTTCTTTAACAAGCAAAGTATGTTTAAGATGTTATTATTAGCAACATCTCTGCTGCCGAAGATTCTACTGGCTGAGGAATTAGAGCTTTCTCAGCACCTCCGGCAATGTGATAAGCACGCCGCTCTCCATGTTCTTGGCCCTCCTGAAGGAGAACATATGCCTTGACATGTGTTTCTATAAATATGGGGAGTTGTGCTGTTATCTACACTGGTGTCTTTTTATAAATACATTACATAAAAAGGATTTAATCTGGATTGGGAATTTTTGTTTTGTTTTGGTTTGATTTAAGCATTAAAATCTCAAATCCACCTTTCCACCTGTCCAGCTCATTCTCTCTAGTATCCAAATTTGAACAATCCTTCCATTTCATCAAGAACTAAATCCCATTAATTCTACAACTTTTCACCATTTTCAAAAAATATTTCCCTCCTTTATCCTTTCCAGAATAAGTCATATGCATTTATTTCCTGTATCAACTCATCCTGCAGTCATCTTCAACTCCCTTGAACCTCTTACTTGCAAACCTGGTTCATTTTAAATATCTGCATTGTACCTACTTCTTCTGGACCAGCTGGAATTCTAGGGAATCGTATACACTCATACTGACTTTCTTATTTCAAATTCACCTATGTCAACTCGTTTCTTCCTGTTTGTACATTCACTCTCCATTCTTTCAGACTGTCACTATCTTACCTTCACATTTTATGCAACACAACACTGCAGTACCTCTGACTCCACGATTCTTGCCCAGCAAATAATTAGTGCACCCTAATAATATCTGTCAATGAATGAATCTATAGGTGATCACTTTGTTTGTTTATTTTAATTTTTGAGTTATCTTTTCATACTGAATTACCCAGAGATAAAAAAAAAATTGAAGATGTGTTTTTCCCCCTCTTTTTAAATGTTCCTTTTTTTCAATTTGAATTCACAAATTATCTTCTTAGGATTTAATTCAGTCTGACTTATCTTCTTGCTTATTCTATTATTTTGTTTTGGTTGTTACGTTTGTTAGTCAAGAATTTGCCAATATTTTCAATGCTCCTAACATTCTCGTGGTGAAAAGAAAAGAAAATGTTATTTTTATAATGCTTTTCATTGTCTTAATTGAGAGCCCAGTCCTTTATTTTGACTAGCATTTATAGGCATGTAATACTCATTAAATACTACAGGCAAATTCACACATAGCTAGGATGAAAAAAAAAGTTCTTTCTTTTATTCTATACTATAATGCTGAGAATAGGAGATTATTGCAAAATGGCAACCATTTGTACAAAAAAATCTTAAAAATAGATTTCAGAAAAGGAGAACACTTAGTTGTCTTCTGACTCATCTACTAAGTAACGATAAAGATAATATCTTGGAAGTGGGTGATAATTTTTTAAGATACAATTTATTCTATCATTTCCATTCAGTGACAAGTAAGGAGATAATTCTGACAAAAGATATAGAATTATAACTTAATTTTAATTGCTTTGTCTTCTATTGTATTTATCTCTACATTTTCAGAATGCTTCTTTAAACATTGCCAATAACCCAGAGCCCCAAAGGATCTATGTGTGAGACCATAGAAAAAAAAAGAGCTTTGCCAAGCAATAGTTCTCATTTTGCTGTCCTACTTCTCTTCAGGAGAAAGCAGTACTATCTCAGTGCAAATGACAGAGTGGTCCTCAGTAAAATAAGATGGACTGTTCAGATGTTAGCAAAATTTTCTTTTAATTTTGTGTTTAATAAACTGTAATGTGCTACAAAGGTTGAGAATACCTCTGTAATCTTTTGTTTATAGATGCAGTTAGCTTTAGGAAATTTCAGTACTTCATATATCTTGTGTCCTATCTGTATTTTATGCTTTTTGTTTAAAAGGAGATTGATATAAACAATACTTTTCATATTATACTATTTCATTTGTTGAAAATCGTACTTGTCAGGTACTGGTAATTTGTTGTTATTAAGTTCAAGAGACCACTATAATACAAGAAATTAAATTACATAATCAAATATTTGTACATACCACACAAATATACTTTGAATAATATAACTTCAAAGCTTATAGTATATTTTTTAAGAAAGACTTTAAGAACAAATTGAATCAACAGAATTTTTAAAACTATGGGAAAGTAACAGTAAAATTAAATTGTTATCCGTGTCATTTTTACTTAGCACTGAGATGTATTGGTTAATAGTATAGCTGCCATAAGGGAGGAAAGATAAATTTTGGAATAGAAAAGAACATAGAGTCATCTAATGTAATTTACAAAATTTAAATGAAATTCTATCTTATATGAAATTCTATAAGTGATGATAGGTAATTAAGAAGGAAAAAGGAAATCTATAAGCATAACTGATACTCTTTAAAACTAGAAAATAGAAAGTGAATTATAAAGTATTCTGAGGTAAATAGGAGAACTTTTCTGAAATAACACAATACACCAGAAGCAGATTTTAAGATGAAGAATGTATGAAAAGGATTATGACATTTTCCTAGACAGAACCAGAACCAGTAGGGTGAGTGGAGGAACGGGAACAGGAATGGGAGGAAGCCCGACAGTGGTCTGATGCATAGTAAAATACCAGAAGACAGAAACATGAGCGCGATCCCACAGGGTAGCTCTTGAGACCGCATAGCCCATGTCTGAGTTATTCCAGTCAGAGGCAAGGGAACTATAGTATTTATTACCTGCATGCATCAGTCATTGTTTAACAGCTACTCCCAGGCCAGGTGGGGATATAAATTCTCAGGACCTCTACTATTTTAAGAGCAGGCAAAATGAGTCTGGTACCTGAGGACAGCCTGCTAATGGGGAGACTCAGGTGCTCGTTGTTGTGCGTAAGAGCACACTGGGAGCTGGTGCACATAAAAATGATAAAGGTAATTGAAATCATATTGGTGGAAAAAGCATTTGCATCAACCTGCATCTTTAGATGGAAAGGACAAATTCAGCTCCAAGAAACCGTTGTGTAGGGAGATCAGCAACAGGATATGATCTCTTTGTTTTTTATTTCAAAGAGAAGGAAAAATTCTGCGAACTACAAATACAAAATCCAATTACTTATTAGTGAAAACAAACAAACAAAAATCAATCTGATTTCAAGACTTTTTGCATAGGATTCATTAGACCATACTGGAGGATATAGTTGCCAAGTCTGTAAAAGTTTCAGACATAACATATGCCTGAAGAACTTTATTTCCAGACAAGCTATTACCAATATCAAACATAAATTAATACAACTTGTGGTTCAAATTCAGCCAAATATAGCTATATCAAATAGTAGTAATAATAATCACTAATAATAATAATAACACCTCCATTTTAGAGAAACTGGTGAAAAGGATGACAATGAGAAGAAAAGCATTTAAATAGAAAACTATAAATATTTCCTGGGATTTTCTGTACACAGAAGAATGTCAATGCCTTAAATCTGAATATATAGAAATAGTGAGGATACCTGGAAAAAGATGCAGGAAGGGAAATGAGAGAACTGCGTAGGTGTGTTAGAGTCCTTGTATTTCAGAGAGGAAGCAACAAAAACTGTCTACAATGGAAAAGTCATAAAAGACATACAGATTTTTAAATAGAAATATCTCTAAGCTGATGTTGAGTGAAGGTGTACAATGTGGAAAATGAAAACATACAATTTTCTTGAAAGAACAAAGAACTTGTGAAGAGTTGTTATCTTTTACCAATGAAGGGAACTGAGGTCATTCAGCGGGACAGAGAGGTTTTTAGTTTTCATTTTATTATCTGTTCTGTGTAGATTTTAACATATTCATGCATTGCTTTATGCATTTATTAAAAGTAACCTACATTATTATGTCATGATGACATTATACATGAAAAAAAGAAAATGGAGTATTTTGGAAGTTTTCTTCCAAATATTCAATGCTGCTGATAGATAATATTATTGCTTTGAGTTTTGGGGAGTCTTCTCCTTGGTAATCTTATTTCTTAAGGTGACTAAAAGTTTCTGAAAGAAATCAATTTTGAATACCCAGAGAATTCTGTTTTACTCAAAGATTCTTTCGTTTCTGAAATGGTTATTTCTGATTCTCTAAGTTGAAACAATGTTGTGCATATCACATAGATCTTTCAGCATCCCTAGCCTTTATTAAGGATCGGGTTGAAACCTACATATTGAACTCTAAATGAAAAGAGGAGTCTCTCTACAAAGGCTTTAAATTACCATATAGCTTATATGAAAATTTTGCAGTCGTTTCACATATCTTCAATATATTAATAAACTTCACGTTTACACATAGAAATTATGCTTTCAGAAAAATGTAGACATTTCTATTAAAGGATGGAAACTTCTTATTCTCCAAAACACATCCTTTGTAAAAGGCAATTTTAGTATTTATAGGTTTACTACATGATGGCATATATACAAAACCCCAGTAAACTCACTGTATTAATTGCAATGTTAGGTTATACTAAATATTATTTCCAATAGGTAATAGCTTAATATAAAGTAAGTTTATAATTTACTCACTTGTATCTCAGGATGGCCTCAGGAAGGCAGGGCAAGTGAGGGGACTAGATGCGGAAGGTCTGCTAACACTGCTCTTCAGAAACTCAGGCTGAAGGTTTGAGTTTCTTTACCTGCTGGTCCTGACACCTGAGATATTGCAGTCTTGGGGACCTGGATGGCAGAAACATGGAGTATCCGTGGGAAGTTTTAATCTACTAAACTCAACTGTGGTCATTACTTTATCTCAGTATTTCACAGGCTGGAACTCAGTCACATGGACATATCCAGCTGGGTTTGAGGGTGGAAAAGCTGAATTAATTATGAATCTATAATAGCTCTAAAGCTGTCTACACATTTAGGCAGCCTCTCCCATCAAGGTATGGGGTCTTTTTCTGGTACCTTGAATCTGGTCTTGTCCAAATGACTTCTTTAACTGAAATTATATGGTGTAAGTGACTTGCACACATTTTGATCCTAGAATTCAAAAGGTTTGCAACTTCTGCTTTCTCTGTTCTGCAATATTACCAAGCTCAGAAATCAATCTAAAGTGGATGAAGTGATCACATGGAGAAGAACCTGAGCGACAGCTGCCAACCATGAGACGTGTGGCTGGGACCCTCCGAAACCACCCAGCCCTTGGAGGTCTGCGGGCTGAGTGCAGGCACTTCAGCAAGCCCAGCCCAGCCCATAAAACGTCTCACGAACCCAGTCCTGATTCTGACTCATAGAATTAGGAACTGAAAGAAAAACAAGATTGTTTATTTGAACTATTAATTCTGGGGTGGATTGTTAGGTAACACAGGCTCACTGAGTCACTGCCCATGAAGAAAAAGAAGTAAACAGATTGTGGCAAACAGATAGCACCTTTGTGTTACTTATGTGAGGAAAAGATCTAAAATTGTCTAGACTCAGTTCTTTCCAAATTTCTCAGTGGTAAAAATGAGCAGTTCCTTATGATTTCCAGGTTCTACTAAATGTTTGGAGGAAATAATATTTAAGAAGGATTATGTGCTTCTTAATTTAGAATATTCACAAATATAATCTGTAATTAAAGAACATTGAAAGTTAATGCATTCATCTCTTGCTACTTGTAAATCTATTTTTCTGCATTATGTTCTTATATTTTTACTAAGAATTAGGGTCAATTTTTTCAGTGTTCAGACTTAACTGTAATGGATTTTATGGACTAAATGCTTTTAACTGAAGGGAATATACTCAGAATATGTATACTTGGCAAAATACGTCCAATTTAAATTTCACAAAACAAGGATAATCTCATCAAGACAGGATAAGGATAAAAAAGAGAGGGGTATGCAGAGGGGAAAAAATGATACATTGTAATATGCTAATATTTTTAATTTCTTTTACCAGTTGCCTCTAGGTATTTTAGCACTAAATAATTGACAATATTCTCCAAACCATACATCAAATACACAAATGTATGGGTAAGGGCTATTTGCCAGAATATTTGAATTCAGGAAAATCCAAGATAGAGGCTTTTAGATTAAAAAAAAAAAGAAATTGGATTGATTCTGTGTAACATATGATTCATATTCATATCTTTGTTTTGAACTATTCAATACACAGAGTTGATATCTTTCAGCAAAATTTCCAACTGGTCTGTAATAAAACCTCAAGTTTTGGCAATAAAAATAGTTTCTGACCTAATAGAAGTTTATATATATTTTCCAGACTAAAAACAAGACATGCTTTTTCAGTTAAATTTTATGTTTCAAATAACTCTCAAGACAGATATTTATAAATTTGAGTAAGACAAAATTTCCTTGCTTTAGTAAATGATCTGGTTTTAGAAATGTTTCCTGTTGCAACAAAATAAAATCTGTAACATTCTATGAACTACCTTGTTTCGTTTATAGAATTTGTTCAATTTCTTTTAACCCTTCCATCATAAGTGAAGTTTCAACAAACAATTATGATTTCACAAGAGAAAGTTTTGTTCATTAAGTTTATCTCAAAAATGGAAGAACAGTGGTATGTATATATACACATATCCTATTTATTCTGTGTCTCTGGAGAATTCTGACTAATACTGATACATTTTACGTTTAATGAAAAATTAATTTTTTAGATGAACTGAGATACTGGGCTCTTGGGTACACCTGCCTTACTTTTTCAAGTATGATAACAAGTTGTTCCACCTTAGCACATTAGCTCTGGTACCATATTCCAGTCAAAGAACTTGCTGAGAATTTCATATGGAGCTTTTAGGGAAGTTTTCCTTTTAGCAGAAAGCAGCTTAAATGACTCTATTCGGAGTATGAAGATGTTTAGATCTGCTATGTCTGTTGGGGTTATGGAGTGGAAGAGTCATGTCTACTTCCCAGATTTTTGTTTTTGCTTTATATTTTTAAAATTATAAGGTAGGTGATATTATTCTTCTTAATCTTCTAATTATCTCCATTGTAAACATGAAGAACGTGGAGTTTGTGGATGTTAATTACCTTGCTAATTTATAGCAAAATAGTTGCTCAGGCCAGAATTTTAATGCAGGTCTGAATGGTTCCAGAAGCTGTATTCTTAATAGCCACACCAAATCAATAAAAGAAAGTAAAAAGAATGGTGCAACATATCTGTATGTCATCAAAAAAAAAATTCCCTCTCTTTGATTCTGCTTCTCATTTAACAAAAAGAATGAAATAATTCTTAAATAAAATTGCAAGGAAATATAAGTCATTATGTGAGTTTTCATGATTTGCTCTGTAGAAGGGAAATGAAGTTTTATAAATCTGGGTTTTAATATTAACTGGCTATGATATGAACTTTTTATTATTTGAAATATTATGAGATTTCTGAAAAAAAGGCCAATGAGAACTATTATGTGAATTTAATTATTTAGAAAACATGGCATACTTCATTTGGTTATGGAAATATTCATTAAAATGGAATTTTTACTGTCATAGAGTATCTTATAGTATTATAATTATAATTACATACATTTTCATGTAGATATTAAATATTTAAGCATTTAAGCAATAACTTTACTTCAGAAGAAAAATGAGTTATTCGTACATATATGTATTGCACTCTAGTTTTTGTACATAACTTATTGCACTCTAGTTTTTCGTTGGCATTTGACATTGCCTTTGGAAAATTTGGGATTTTTTAAATTGTGATTTTTCCAGAAGATTTTAGAAATACAATAAATATTTTATTTTTGTTTTGTTCCTGTATGTAACTGCCCAAGCTTAGGGTATTAAAGTGTGCGACTTTCTTCAGTTGCCCCTCTGCACCTACATTTCACTATCCTCGTTCTAATTTCTAGCCAAGATGTTGATATTTATAAATTATGTCACCGTTGTCTGGACCTGATGCCTTCAGTTTGAGTTGTATCCTTCTGGGCGCTGATCAGGACACTTGGGGAGGAGAGGAGAGAAATTAGGTGTTAATTTCCTGGTTCTTTTTTTTTTTTTAATTAAGGTGTAGTTGATATACACTCTTATGAAGGTTTCACAAGATAATGTGGTTATTACATTCACCCTTATTATCGGGTACCTCCCCTGACCCCATTGCAGTCACTGTCCATCAGTGCAGTAAGATGCCAAAGTCCCTATTTGTCTTCTCTTAGCTATGCTGTCTTCCCCGTGATGCCACAAACACCATGTGCACTTATCATGTTACTCCACAATCCCCTTCTCCTTCTCTCCCCACCCGCCCTCCCCCACACCTCCCCTTTGGTAACCACTAGATCCTTCTTGGAGTCTGTGAGTCTGCTGCTATTTTGTTCCTTCAGTTTTGCTTCGCTGTTATACTCCAGAAATGAGGGAAATCATTTGGTATTTGTCTTTCTCTGCCTGACTTATTTAACTGAGCATAATACCCCATAGCTCCATCCATGTTGTTGCAAATGGTAGGATTTGTTTCTTTCTTATGGCTGAACAGTATTCCATTGTAAATATGTACTGCCTCTTCTTTATTCATTCATCTACTGATGGACACTTAGGTTGCTTCCATATCTTGGCTATTGTAAATAGTGCTGCAATAAACATAGGGGTGCATACGTCTTTTTGAATCTGAGAGGTTGTTGTCTTTGGGTAAATTCCTAGGAGTGGAATTCCTGGGTGAAAGGTATTTCTATGTTTAGTTTTTTGAGGAACTTCCATATTGCTTTCCACAATGGTGGAACTAGTTTACATACCCATCAGCAGTGTAGGACAGATCCCCTTTCTCTGCATCCTTACAAGCATTTGTGCTTTCTGGTCTTTTCTATGTTGGCCATCCTAACTGGTGTGAGGTGATATCTCGTTGTGGTTTTAATTTTCATTTCCCTGATAATTAGCAATGTGGAGCATCTTTTCAGTTGCCTGTTGGCCATATGAAATTCTTCTTTGGAGAAGTGTCTGTTCATATCCTCTGCCCATTTTTTAATAGGGTTATTTGCTTTTTGGGTGTTGAGGCATGTAAGTTCTTTATATATTTGGGTGTTAACCCCTTGTCATGAATGTCATTTACAAGTCTATTCTCCCGTACTGTCAAATGCCTTTTTGTTTTCCTGATGGTGTACTTTGCTGTACAGAAGCATTTTAGCATGATATAGTCCCATTTATTCATTTTTTATTTTGTTTCCCTTGCCTGAGGAGATGCTTTCAGGAAAAAGTTGCTCATGTTTATATTCAAGAGATTTGTGCCTATGTTTTCTTATGAGAGTTTTATAGTTTCATAACTTACATTCAGGTCTTTGATCCACTTTGAGTTTACTTGTGTGTATGGGGTTAGACAATAATCCAGTTTCATTCTCTTGCATGTAGCCGTCCAATTTTGTCAACACCAGTTGTTGAAGAAGCTGTCGTTGCCCCATTGTATGTCCATGGCTCCTTTATAGTATATTAATTGACCAAATATGGTTGGCTTTATATCTGGGCTCTCTAGTCTGTCATTGGTCTATGGGTCTGTTCTTGTGCCAGAACCAAATTGTCTTGATTACTGTGGCTTTGTCATAGAGCTTGAAGTCAGGGAGCACAATTCCTCCTGCTTTATTCTTCCTTTTCAGGATTTCTTTGGCTGTTCGGGGTCTTTTGTGGTACCATATGAATTTTAAAACTATTTGCTCTAGTTTGTTGAAGAATGCTATTGGTATTTTGATAGAGATTGCATTGAATCTGTAGATTGCTTTAGGCAGGATGACCATTTTGACAATATTAATTCTTCCTATCCATGAGCATTGGATGTGTTTCCATTTATTGGTATCTTCTTTAATTTCTCTGAAGTGTGTCTTGTAGTCTTCAGTGTATAGATCTTTCACTTGCTTGGTTGTGTTTATTCCTAGGTATTTTATTCTTTTTGATGCAATTGTGAATGGAATTGTTTTCCTGATTTCTCTTTCTGCTAGTTCATTGATAGTGTATAGGAATGCAACAGATTTTTGTGTATTAATTTTGTATCCTGCAACTTTGCTGAATTCAGATATTAGTTCTAGTAGTTTTGGAGTGGATTCTTTAGGGTTTTTTTATGTACAATATCATCTCATTTGCAAACAGTGACAGTTTAACTTCTTCCTTGCCAATCTGGATGCCCTTTATTTCTTCGTATTGTCTGATTGCTGTGGCTAGGAACTCCAGTACTTTGTTGAATAGAAGTGGGGAGAATGGGCATCCTTGTCTTGTTCCTGATCTTAGAGGAAAAGCTTTCGGCTTCTCACTGTTAAGTATAAAGTTGGTGTGGGTTTGTCATATATGGCCTTTATTATGTTGAGGTACTTGCTCTCTATACCCATTTTGTTGAAAGTTTTTATCATGAATGGATGTTGAATTTTGTCAAATGCTTTTTTAGCATCTATGAAGATGATCATGTGGTTTTTGCCCTTTTCTTTGATGAGGTGGAAAACGTTGATGGATTTTCAAATGTTGTACCATCCCTGCATCCCTGAAATAAATCCTACTTGATCATGATGGATGATCTTTTTGATGTATGTTTGAATTTTATTTGCTAATAATTTGTTGAGTATTATTCATCTATGCTCATCAAGGATATTGGTCTGTAATTTCTTTGTGGTGTAATGCTTGCCTCGTAGAGTGTGTTTGGGAGTATTCCCTTGTCTTCTACTTTTTGGAAAACTTTAAGGAAGATGAGTATTAGGTTTTTACTAAATTTTTTATTAAATTCAGCAGTGAAACCATCTGGTCAAGGGATTTTTGTTCTTAGGTAGATTTTTGATCACCACTTCAATTTTGTTGCTGGTAATTGGTCTATTTAGATTTTCTGTATCTTTCTTAGTTAACCTTTGAAGGTTGTATTTTTCTAGAAAGTTGTCCATTTCTTCTAGGTTATCCAGTTTGTTATCATATACTTTTTCATTGTATTTTTTCATAACTCTTTGTATTTCTGTTGTGTCTGTAGTGATTTTTCCTTTCTCATTTCTAATTCTGTTTATGTGTGTAGACTCTATTTTTTTCTTGATAAGTCTGGCTAGGGGTTTATATCTTTTGTTTATTTTCTTGAAGAACCAGCTCCTTCTTTCATTGATTCTTTCTATTGTTTTATTCTTCTGGATTTTATTTATTTGTGTTCTAATCTTTATTATGTCCCTCCTTCTACTGATTTTGGGCCTCACTTTTTCTTCTTTTTCTAGTTTCACTAATTGTGAGTTTAAACTGTTTATATGGGATTGTTCTTCTTTTCTGAGGTAGGCCTTTATTACAATATATTTCCTTCTTAGCACGGCCTTTGTGGCATCCCACAGATTTTGTGGCGTTGAATTATTGTTGTCATTTGTCTCCAAATATTGCTTGATCTCTGTTGTTATTTGGTCATTGATCCATCGATTATTTAGAAGCATGTTATTAAGCCTCCCTGTGTTTGTGGGCTTTTTCATTTTCTTTGTGTAATTTATTTCTAGTTTCATACCTCTGTGGTCTGAGAAGCTGGGTGATACAATTTCAGTCTTTGTGAATTTGCTGAGGCTCTTTTTGTGGCTTAGTATATGATCTCTTCTTGAAAATGCTCCATGTGCGTTTGAGCAGGATGTGTATCCTGTTGCTTTTGGATGGAGTGTTCTGTAGATGTCTGTTAGGTCCATCTGTTCTCATACGTTGTTCAGTGCTTCTGTCTCCTTACTATATTCTGTCTGGTTGATCTGTCCTTTGGAGTGACTGGTGTGTTGAGGTCTTCTAAAATGAATGCATCGCATTTTATTTCCCCCTGTAATTCTGTTAGTATTTGTTTTACTTATGTTGGTGATCCTGTGTCAGGTGCATAGATATTTATAATAATTATATCCTCTTGTTGAACTGATCCCTTTATCATTGTGTAATGTCCTTCTTTGTCTCTTGTGACCTCCTTTGTTTTGAAATCTATTTTGTCTGATACAGGTACTGCAACTCCTGCTTTTTTCTCGCTATTAGTTGCAAGAAATACCTCTTTCCATCCCTTTATTTTCAGTCTGTGTATGTCTTTGGGTTTGAAGTGAGTCTCTTGTAGGCAGCATATAGATGGGTCTTGTTTCTTTATCCATTCAGTGACTCCATGTCTTTGATTGGTCCATTCAGACCATTTACGTTGAGGGTGATTATCAAGAGGTATGTACTTATCGCCATTGCCGGCTGTAGATTCGTGGTTACCAAAGGTGCAAGGGTATTTCCCTTATTATCTATCTATTTTAACTTAGTATGCTATTACAAACACAACCTAAAAGTTATTTTTTTTCCCTTATTTTTCTTCCTCCTCCATTCTTTATATATTAGGTGTCATATTCTGTACTCTTTGTATAGCCCTTGATTGACTTTGGGCATAGTTGATTTGATTTTGCATCTACTTAGTATTTAATTTTTCTGTTTTCTTTACTGTGTTTTTATTTCCCCTGGTGACAGCTATTTAGTCTTTGGAACACCTCCATCTATAGCAGTTCCTCCAAAATGCACTGTAGAGGTGGTTTGTGGGGGTAAATTCTCCTAGCTTTTGCTTATCTGAAAATTGTTTAATCCCTCCTTTAAATTTAAATGATAATCTTGCTGGATAGAGTATTCATGGTTCAAGGCCCTTCTGTTTCAGTGCATTAAATATTTCATGCCACTCTCTTCTGGCCTGTAAGGTTTCTGCTGAGAAGTCTGATGATAGCCTGATGAATTTTCCTTTGTATGTGATCTTTTTTCTCTCTCTGGGTGCTTTTAAAAGTCTGTCCTTATCCTTGATCTTTGCCATTTTAATTATTATATGTCTTGGTGTTGTCTTCCTTGGGTCCCTTGTGTTGGGAGATCTATGCATCTCCATGGCCTGAGAGAGTATCTCCTTCCCCAGATTGGGGAAGTTTTCAACAATTACTTCCTCAAAGACACTTTCTATCCCTTTTTCTCTCTCTTCTTATTCTGGTACCCCTATAATGCGAATATTGTTCTGTTTGGATTGGTCACAGAGTTCTCTCTATATTCTTTCATTTTTAGAGATCCTTTTTTCTCTCTGTGCCTTAGCTTCTTTGTATTTCTATTCTATTTACCGTCTCTTCTAACACATCTAATCTGCTTTTAAATAGCTCTTTTGTATGTTTCATTTCAGATGTGGAATTTCTTAATGATTGAGTCTCCATCCTAAATTCGTCCCTGATTTCTTGAATATTTTTTTGTACGTCCATAAGCATGTTTATGAATTTATTTTGAACTCTTTCAGGAAGATTGGTGAGTTCATTTTCGTTTGGCCCTTTTTCTGGTGTTTGTGAGATTTTTGTTTGAACCAGGTTCCTTTGATGTTTCATATTTGCATGTGGCACCCTCTAGTGTCCAAAAGCTCTCATCACTGGAGATGCTTAGCCCATGGAGTGATGTCAAGTGTGCAGGGAGTGGCACTGGTGCCTGGGAGGAGGAAAGAGCTGTTTACTGCTTCCTGGCTGCAGTGCCTATCTCCACTGTCAAGATCAGTGGGCTGAGCACACAGGTGTAATCCTCTGTGCTTTGCGTGTGTAGTCCCCATAGGTGGGGCCTCCCCCTGGCTGTCCTGATGCTAGGGCAGTGACTACCGGTTTGCAAGCCCGTCCAAGCAAGCCAGGAGGAAGACGCAGCAGGCAGCATATCACAGTGGGGGGCTTAAAGCTGAGTCACCAGCCAGGGGGATGAAGTGCCTGAAGCTCCTGAAAATGCCCAACCTGCTGGGCAGATCATGCCCAGACAACCTTTACCACCTCTCCCTTCTCCCGTGCAGCAAGCTCCATGCAAATTCCGCCCCTTCAGCAGCCCTCTTGCTGCTAGGAAGTCTCTCAGACGGCCCCCTTTTCCTTTGTCCCAGAGCAGCCAGATGTGGATCCCTGTCCTTCACAAACAGCTGGAATCTCAGTCTCTCCAAATATTCTTCCTTTTTTAGCTTTCCAACCCCACTAATCTCCAGAGCACGAGGTGATATAGATTTGTGCTCCCAAAGCAGATCTCCAGGGCTAAGTGTTCAGCATTCTTAGGCTTACACCCCCCCCACTCTGTTTCTCTGCCTCTCACTGGTGAGCTGGGTGGGGGAATGGCTTGGGTCCCGCCAGATGAAGGCTTTGGTACATTACCCTGTTTCATGGGGTCTGCTCTGTTCTCCAGGTTTATGCAGTCTGGTGAAGCCTTCTTTCCTATTACTCTTTTAGGATTAGTTGTATTAATTATACTTTCATATTATGTGTGGTTTTATGAGGAGTTCACTGTCTCACCTGTCATGCCACCATCTTCAATTTCCTGGTTCTTTAACATCACCAGGACAGACTTTCCTCAAAGGGAAGATCTCTGCTACTCTCACTGAGGTGCTCTCCAGAGATCTGTTCCTTCCCATTTCCAATAACTTCTCTCCCCTGTTCTTTGGGCCTGTGAGTGATGACAGCTCATTGCTGCTTACCCTATGTTTCTGCACTATGCCTGTTACTTCTTCTATACCCTGTGCATACCAGCATAATTAATCCCTTATCCACAAATCTCTTTTAACTCTCTTAACATGAGAATGTCATCTACTGCCTGTCAGTTTCCTTGCAGGCTAACAAAAACAAAGCAATTAAACTCAACTAAGAGTACTTTAGAAACTATATACTTTTCCTTAAATTTTTGAACTTAGAAGATATTACTGAGGTTGCTTCCTCCACATATTGTGGAATTGGAGATATTAGTTTTGACTTATGAATGACTTTATCCAAAAATTTTTAAAGTGTTTATGGTGTAGTGTATGAATAGTAAAAATAGGTATAGGTAAAAAGGCAATGCACTTTTGGTAAGAAATTGTTTATTATTCTCCTGTATTTTGCAGACAGAAGATTATGGAACAAATGTTAAAATTATATTAAGAATATTCTGACAGTGTCAAGATTTTGGTCTTTAATTTGCTTTGGCTAGAGACTATATACCAGATTTTATCTGAACACTGTCTGAAATAACTTAAGCAAAACTTTAAGCTTTGGTTCACAGAGATTGAGGTGAACATTTTTTGTGTGAATTAATTTTAACATCCATGGATTTGAGTTAGAAGTTTGGGTTTGCTCCCAAAATGTTTTTCAGAAATTACTTCTAGTTCCTTAGAAACTTTAAGCATTTACAATAGTAGAAAAAAAAAATGAATGTTAGTCTTTAGAAGAAAATATAGATTTTTGCTTTTTAAAATATTTGATAAATTTTTTGACCTTTTGCATGTGTTTTCTAATTATTAACCTGATTATCTCTTTTACTCATGAATTATGTGACCATAATATGATCACCTAGGATTATTTCAACTCTAACTTGACTTTTTAATCACATTTAGTTAGATATTGTTATTGTTTTACACAGTCACTGTTTATTTAGTTCATCCACAGGTTAAGCATTTTAACTGATAACCATTCGGTTTTATTTCTCAGTCCTTTCTTAAGGAATTTCCCAGAGGTCTAGAAAGAGTGCCCCTCTCTGGGGCAGCTCCTCTCTGATGTACCCAATAGAGCTGTTCCTTTTCCTAGATTTTTATTTTTGTCTGAAACAATCACCTTTTGCTCAGCACCCACCCTCAGCTACCAGGCTTTGGCCTTATACTGAGTTCATTGGTTAATCAAAGGTAGTTTTGTGCTGCAGAGTTGGGCAGATATAGCTAGACTTAACACTGTTTCCAAAGTTTCCTTACTCCTATGGATTTGTGCTTTTTCATCATTATTTACCTCATTAGATATTCTTTGTTTACTTCCACAAACCTAGATACTAGAACCTATATTTTAAAGTATATCTTAAAACAAAAAGTAGGTTATGAAAACACACTATATTTTAAAACTTTAATTATATTTAAAACCATATTTTATCCAACGTTTATAGCTATGTTTAAGGTCATCTTTGAATATATGACTCACTATATTGCTGGAAATACAAGTCTAAACATATATGCTTCTAGAACATATTAAATATTTTCTGAAGTCTTCTCAGAGTTTTATGGTTCCATAACTTACATTCAGGTCTTTGATCTATTTCAAGTTTATTTTTGTGCATGGAGTTAGACAATAATCCAGTTTCATTGTCTTACATGTAGCTGTGCAGTTTTGCCAACACCAATTGCTGAAGAAGCTGTCTTTTTCCCCATTGTATACTCATTGCTCCTTTATTGTATATTATTGGCCATATATATGTGGGTTTATAACTGGATTCTCTATTCTGTTCCATTGATCTATGGGTCTGTTCTTATGCCAGTACCAAATTGTTTTGATTACTGTGGCTTTGTAGTAAAATTTGAAGTTGGGGAGCATAATACCCCAGCTTTGTTCCCCCTTCTCAGGATTGCTTTAGCTATTCTGGGTCTTTTGTTGTTCCATATGAATTTTAGAATGATTTGCTCTAGTTTTTTGAAGAATGCTGTTGGTATTTTGATAGGGATTTCATTGACTCTGTAGATTGCTTTAGGCAGGATGGCCATTTTGACAGTATTAATTCTTCCTATCCATGAGCACAGGTTGTATTTCCCTTTATTGTTGTCTTCTTTAATTTATCTAATGAACATCTTGTAGTTTTCAGAGTATAAGTCTTTCATCTCCTTGGTTAGGTTTATTCCTAGGTATTTTATTCTTTTTGATGCAATTGTAAATGGAGTTGTTTCCCTGATTTCTCTTTCTGGTAATTAATTGTTAGTATATAGGAATGCAACATATTACTATGTATTAATTCTGTATCCTGCAACTTCGCTGAATTCAGTTATTTGTTCTAATAGTTTTTGGTGGAGTCTTTAGGGTTTTCTATGTATAATATCATGTCATCTGCAAACAGTGATAGTTTAACATCTTCCTTACCAACTTGGACGCCTTTTATTTCTTTGTGTTGTCTGATTGCCTTGGCTAAAGCCTCCAGTACTATGTTGAATAAAAGTGTGGAGGGTGGGTATCCTTGTCTTGTTCTAGAAATTAGAGGAAATCTTTCAGCTTCTTGATGTTAAGTATGTTGTTGGCTGTGGGTTTGTCATATATGGCCTTTATTATGTTGAGGTACTTGACCTCTATGCACATTTTGTTGAAAATTTTTATCATGAATGAATGTTGAATTTTGTTGAATGCTTTTTCAGCATCTATGAAGATGATTTTTGTCCTTCTTTTTGCTGATATGGTATATGGTGTTGATGGATTTTTGAAAATTGTACCATCCTTTCATCCTTGGAATAAATCCCACTTAGCCATGATGGATGATCTTTCTGATATTTTTTGAATTTGTTTTGCTAATATTTTGTTGAAGTTTTTTGCATCTATGTTCATCAAGGATATGGTCTATAATTTTCTTTTTTTTGTGGTGTCTTTGTCTTGTTTTGAAATTAGAGTGATACTGGCCTTATAGAATGAGTTTGGAAGTATTCCCACCTCTTCCACTTTTTGGAAAACTTTAAGGAGGATGGGTATTAGGCCTTCTTAAAATTTTTGATAAAATATAGCCATGAAGCCATCTGGTACAGGCATTTTGTACATAGGTAGTTTTTTGATTACCAATTTGATTTCATTGCTGATAATTGGTCTGTTCAGATTTTCTGTTTCTTTCTGGATCAGTGTTGGAAGGTTGTACTTTTCTAGAAAGTCGTCCATTTCTTCTAGGTTATCCAATTTGTTGCATGTAATTTTTCATAGTATTGTCTAACAATTCTGTGTGTTTCCTTGTGTCCATTGTGTTCTTTTTCATTTCCGATTCTATGTGTGTACACCCTCTATTTTTTTTAATAAGTCTGGATAGGGGTTTATCTCTTTTGTTTATTTTCTCAAAGAACCAGCTCCTGCTTTCTTTGATTCCTTCTGTCGTTTTATTCTTCTCTATATTATTTATTTCTGCTCTGATCTTTATTATGTCCCTCCTTCTACTGACTTTGGGCCTCATTTGTTCTTTTTTTGGTTTCATTAATTGCTTCACCAAAATTCTTTACCAATGATTTAGACTGTTGCCTTGGTAATACATTGTCTTTATATTTTTTGTATGCCTTTTCTTAATTTACTTGTACTTTCCTCTTCTAATAGGACACTAATATTTTTAATGATATTATATAATCTATTTTAATGTATTATAGAAATTGTTTCCTCAGACAATTCTTCATTCATTTTTTAAAATGATTCATTTTATTTCCTTTTTATGGATAGTTCCTCAATGGCACAACACTAAAATTATTCTTTGAATTTTATAAAAACCTTATTATTTATGCTCCCTGAATTTTTTTAAGATTATCAGCTATTTTTTCAATGACTTTTAAACTATTTCATAATTTTAATGAGTTATATTTAAATTTGTACAGGGATTTATGGTATACTAGCATCTTTATAACATTTATTCATGTATTGTTTTGTTTGGAAATTTTCTTCAAAAAGGTCCTACATATGTTTATATGTTTTCTTCTATATCTGTAGGTATTTTTGTGTGTGCAGCTATTTTAATCAATCTTTCATTATATAAAAATTTGAATTCCTTATAATGTGCAGAAAGGCACAAATATTCAAAATACATATACATATGTATAAGTATAATCATATGTAATGATCATACTACACATATACATCATCTAGGCTACTTTATTCCCAACAGCTTCCTTGTCTAATAGCAAACCTTCCCTGGGTATAATATGCATCTGAAGGGTGGTCAGTGAGAGCTGATCCCACGCCCTGGTTCTTGTGTCAGCATTTGCCTTTGTAGCTTCAGAGCTCCTGGGGCATCAGGTAATGTCTGGTTTTCCTAGTTTCCTTGGAAATAGTATTTCTAAGAGCACTCCCCTGTCAACCTGCAAAAGAAACATCTATCTCTGAGTACATTTCCTGGGGAACCTGACTAAAACTATGTGCATTTACATATCCAACCCCATGTGACTTTGGGCTTTGATGGTATAGCAGGAAAAGAGTGAAGCCTCAGCATGCTCTAAGGTGGGAAGACTAGTAGGAAAATTCTTCACCTTAAACTTTTACCTAAGGGTCTGTATCCACAAAACAAGCCTGAAAACAAAATGAAATTGCTCTTCCCAGTCCCGCAAACATACACACATGCATACACAAATACAAAAAGTATGCTTTGACACTCAAGAGAGACATGCGGGAAAGTATCTATCCTTATGTTATTATATGAACACACTAATAAGGTGAGATTTTTCAGGGCAAGGACCATATTTTTGGTATACTTATGTCCCTAATACATTGTAGGGGAGCATTAAATATTTTCCAAATGAACACTTAGAGTACAAATATGTTTTGTACCACGGCCTGAAACCAAACAAATATATTTAAAGCAGTAAAGTACATTTCAGATTGCTATAAAGGATTGTAACTGTTAAGTTATGGTATGAGTTTTCTTGTTAGCAAGATAATAAAATATCTAATTTTTTCAAGATATTGCCCTAAGCTTCCACTTTAAATAACTAGTGTTATCGTGACAACATAAACACTGTAAATTTTCTTCTTTGAGAAATAATTTGCAGCAATTTGAATGGAAGACTGAAGATGGCCTGGTTAAATTAGCATAACATCTGGTCATTATACTGACTTCATGTTATACTTTAGATGAGCAGCAGAAGGTAAAATCCTTTTTCAAAGGCAAAATACAGCAATAGCACTCCTTCCTTGAAAAGCATTAAAAATTGTTTTAAGTTATATACTAGAAGCACATGTGTCTCAATAAATCATTGCAACAAACATCACAAAAGAAAGACTTATTAAAGTCATTGAAAAGTTTGAGTTCATACTGTATGTATGTGTGCATGCATGCATGTGTATTGTAAAATTTCATTTTCCCATTTCATGAATACTAACTAAATTCAATTCTCTAGAGAGAAAGTGAAGAAACTGCATCATTGTTCAGGAAGCAGGAACTGGCTTTTAACAAAAGGCTTCCCTTTCTCTTCCACAATGCATCTGGGACCTTCATAGTTGATTACTGTAATCGTTATATAATATAGTTTTGATGTACAGTTGAGAACTATACCACACTTAATCCTGGAAAACATTCACTAACATCAGGTATTTTTAATGAATTAGAAGACAGCCTACTTTGTGTTGTCTAAAATCAAGAAAGAGTGCCAGTTTGGGCGCTAAACATTATTAGTCAGCTTCTTTTAAAAAGAAATGCTTAGGAGTGGTTTTCTTTTTTTTCTGGATATGGTTTCCAAAAATCCTCTATCATTACACTCTTAAATGCAGAGGAAAATGGTGCTTCCCTGCAGACCCCATTAACTGGAGTATCAGATTGAGCACAAAGGTAATTACACTGTTGTTTAGGTCACTACTTTTCTTTGTATGGCTACAGAGAGAAATTTTACTGCACTGCTTTTGAAGGTTTAAAAATGACAGGAATTCTTTTCTTTTTGTCATGCCTCAGTTATTTGTAACAAACACTATTCTATTCTGAATAAACAACTATTTCAATGGATGTTCAAATAAGAAAAAAAACCCCACAAAACTGAAACCTATTTAGTATAAATGAGGTTAATAACAACTTAATTACTGTACTATTTCCAAACTTCCATTTGTTGCTCCTTGTTTTCACTGATTATATAACTTATACACATTTATTATAAGAAACATTTTAAATAAATATAAGTATACATTAAAATTCAACTTCTCATAAGTCATTTTGACATTATCTTTCCCCTCTGATAGACTGTACTGAGAATGTAGGAGACTAAGGAGACCTGAGGACTAAACACAGTATGTGGTCTGGCAGGCATTCTGATACTGCCCTCCGAACCCTGTGTGATGTCATTAAAACCAGTCACTCCTCCTATCTCAGCGCAGATGTCACTTTCTCAGGGCCACATTCCTTCAGACTTTCCACGATAGGCTAGCAGCACTGTGCCTATTCATACCTCGGCCTTCCCCATCATGTGAGCTTTCACATAAAACTCCAAAAGATACGAAGAAGAAATCAGTCAGGACTTATAGGTTCTGATAGAATGTAAGTCAAGAGGAGAGGCACATCTTTACATTGCCCAACATCTCTGAGTCAATCAAACATATTTTCATCATTATATTCTCAACAGTAGGGCTCTATGTATTATGTGATATTTGCTCAAATACTTATCATTTTCTGAAGATTATTATGTCAACTTTGTACTCATAGTTCATCAATTCATTAAGAATTTATCAAGACTCATTAAAAGTGGGGCTCTGTGCTAAATTTATCAGAAATGATAAACTAAGTATGATACAGTTTTGGACATCAAAAAATTAAAGTCAACTTGAAGTGACATGATTCTAGGATAGTATGATAGCCTCTTTTCTATACTGAGAAATGGGTAAAGCCTGGATTTAGTTGTGTGGGACCTTGATATTACATGACATAATAACTAAATTCTAAGCTGAACATGAAAGAGTTAAACTTTTGAAGAAGCCACTATGATATTTTTCCATTTTATCACCAAGACATTCATTTGAATAAATACAATAGAACAAATGAATCAAAGAGCCATTGAGTCAGAATTGAGAATTGGCACTGTTCATTTCTTAATTAAATTTTTACAGATCACTGCATTTAGAGTAGCAAGTATAATTTATGATTAATTATGAAAACAATTTCCTCAGATTCATGTCTCTTTTGAGCAATATGCTGGAAGATCATTGAATATGAAACCCCAGGAAGCAAAGTCCATGAATGTTAACAATTTAGAAGCTGAGGAGTTGCTATTGTTTTAAATTAAGTTGACATTTCTCCCTTGTCTAAATCAGCATTTACTGAATTCTTTTGTTTGTTTCCTTTCATAAGCGGTATAATAGCTCATGTTTTAGGAAATGGATTCTTTAAAAAAATTACACTACCTTTTGTGAAATTTGTAGTAGATAATAGAATTAAAACAATATTAAATCATCGGGATTTTTTTGAGGTGACCAACTTATGTGTAACTAAATTCATATTAAAACAAACTTGGGCCTAGTTGAAATCGTGTTATTTCTAATTTCAGTAAAGGAATAGGAAACAGAATAGATATAATTTATCAATATTTAAAGACAAAATATAAGCTATAAGATATAAAAATCAGTGATGTTTTATTGCTTTTCTTGTAAAAAAATAAAAATGGTAATAATTGCTAGTGTTACTTTTTTACTTTGTTTAGTTAAATTCCATACTTAGAGAAAAGGTACAAAAATGAAAAATAAACTCCCATGTGCCCTTTATCTAGTTTTATCAGTTATTTATATTTAGCTCCTTTCTTTCTCTCTTTCTCCGCCTTTCCTCCCTCTCTTTTTCCTCTCCCTCCCTTTATTTCTATCTAGGTAATAATAAGATATTTGTGTGTGTGTGTGTATATATATATATGTATATATATACGAATAAATAGATACATAAAGAGAAAACAGTATAGATCTCTCTAACATCTATCCATCTATCTGTAATCTATAGAAATAGGTGAAATATTTTCTGAAATGCTTGAAAGTAAGTTCGAGCAATCATGCACCTTACCCCTAAATACTTCAGAAGGTATTTCTAAGCCAAGAATTTTTCTTTCACATTCATATTTTGAAATCATTTTTAACCATTTCATGTGGAAATTTAACATTGGTACAATATAATCTACAGTTCATCTTTGTCCTGAAGTGACAGTTAAAGGTGAATGCAAGTCTATAAATGTTAAAATTATTTAAAATAATAGTAAACTGAATGTAAATCAAATTCTATTCAAGGGCATGTCAGGGTTTAATAAAGTATCTCCAGTCACCTGATAAATTATTCTGCAGGTTTATATATGCATTTTCAAAGCATATTTAATGACATAGAAAAATTAAGATGTGATATTAGAGAAAAATAACAATAGTATTAGCTATCATATTTTTGTATAGAGAGTATTTATGGTGCTAATAACTTTACATTCATATATAATACATTTTATCCTTGGACTTTAGCAAGTAAAAAGACAATCTTTGCAAAGCTAAATAACTTGCATAAGGCTCCACAGCTCAGTGGAGTCCCTCAGCCCCATACACACTACCATATTCTTCCACATCACTTCACTGTCACTGAATCAGAATATAAAGGGTTATTTTTCCTAACATTTAACCCCATAATGTAATATTTGAAATATTTGTACCAAGGTAAATACCCAAAGATAATACATTAAAATATTAATCATATTTCCAGTGTGTGGGTATCAAATATTTATTTTCTCTCATTTTATTTTTCCTTCTTAATTCTCAAAAAAAAATAAAGATGAAGTAAAAAATGCAAAAAGTTTCCACCAACAAGTGACTAACAGTCAAGAAAAGATTTGCAGAAGAATAGATTTGAGATTTGAGGAATAGAGGCATTAGTTGATTTTACAATGTGAATACATATAAAGGTGTAGTAATATACTAAATTAAAAATATTTCCATGTATCTGCCAAACTATTCGGGAAAACAGAGCGTCAGCTAAGTGAGGAGTAGATGAACTTGCTTCTGACCTAGGCACATTCTCTAAATAAAGATTTTTATGTAAGTTAAGACTCATTGTAGACAAACTAGGGATAACTATATATAAAATGATGCTCTGGTAAGATACATGGCTCATTCTTACTTTATCTGTTTCATGATTGTAACATTTTCAGTATTTGAGTTCAAGCCGTTATATAAACACATCAAGTCCCGTGAGCTAAGGGTGTTTTCAATACGGTAGGTTGACTCTGGAATTCCAATTTCTAAACTCCTCTGCTTTCTTCTTTACCAAATGGTTCTCAAGTAGGATGCACCGTAATGTAGCACAGCATTACATGCTGGTTTCTAGCATTCAGTATAACATTGTATGTTAGTGTTTTTCTTTTACTTTTATTATTTTTTGATATTTTTTTATTATCAACTGATTTATTGATGGGCTTTCTTTTTTTTTTTAAACATTCTATTAGTGGAATAAATTAAGTTATAAATGAGTTCAGGAGAGGGTCTACCACCAAATAAACCTGCTGAAAGTTTACCCAAAACATTTCAGTTTTCAGAGGCTTCAGGATTCAGAATTGCAAATAAGAGATTATGGGTCTAAAATACCTGCTCCCTCTAAAGGAGGTGTGGGCCTGCCAAATCCCCACAGTCCCTTCATGGGATTTCTTTTTTTTTTTTTTTTTGGTATCATTAATATACACTTACATGAACAACATTGTGGTTACTGGATTACCCCCATTATCAACTCCCCACCACATACACCATTACAGTCACTGTGCAGCATGGTAAGATGCTATAGAATCACTACTTGTCTTCCCTGTGCTATATTGCCTTCCCCATGCACCCACTCCCACATTATGTGTGCTAATCGTTAACACCCTTTTTTCCACTTTATCCCTCCCTTCCCACCCATCCTCTGCAGTCCCTCTCCCTTTGGTAACTGTTAGTCCATTCTTGGGTTCTGTGCATCTGCTGCTGTTTTGTTCCTTCAGTTTTTCCTTTGTTCTTATACTCCACACATGAGTGAAATCATTTGATACTTATCTTTCTCCACCTGGCTAATTTCACTGAGCATAATACCCTCTAGCTCCACCTATGTTGTTGCAAATGGTAGGATTTGTTTTCTTCTTATGGCTGAATAATATTCAATTGTGTATATGTACCACATCTTATTTATCCATTCATCTACTGATGGACACTTAGGTTGCTTCTATATCTTGGCTATTGCAAATAGTGCTGAGATAAACATAGGGGTGCATATGTCTTTTTCAAACTGGGGTGCTGCATTCTTAGGGTAAATTCCTAGGAGTGGAATTCCCAGGTCAAATGGTATTTCTATTTTGAGTTTTTTGAGGAACCTCCATATTGCTTTCCACAATAGTTGAACTAATTTACATTCCCACCAGAAGTGTAGGATTCCCTTTCTCCACATCCTCGCTAACATTTGTTGTTGTTTGTGTTTTAGATGTTGGCCACTCTAACTTGTGTGAGGTGATATCTCATTGTGGTTTTAAATTGCATTTCTCCGATGATTAGCGATGTGGAGCATCTTTTCATGTGCCTGTTGGCCATCTGAATTTCTTCTTTGGAGAAGTGTTATTCAGCTCCTTTGCCCATTTTTTAAATGGGTTATTTGATTTTTGTTTGTTGAGGTGCATGAGCTCTTTGTATATATTGGATGTCAACCCCTTATCAGATATGTCATTTATGAATATAGTCTCCCATACTGTAGGATGCCTTTTTGTTCTACTGATGATGACCTTTGCTGTAAAGAAACTTTTTAGTTTCATATAGTCCCACTTGTTCATTTTTTCTTTTTTTTCCTTGCCTGTGGAGATATGTTCATGAAGAAGTTGATCATGTTTATATTCAAGAGAGTTTTGCCTATATTTTCTTCTAAGAGTTTTATGGTTTCATAACTTACATTCAGGTCTTTGACCTGTTTTGAGTTTATTTTTGTGTATGGGGTTAGCCAGTAATCCGGTTTCATTCTCTTACATGTAGCTGCCCAGTTTTGCCAACACCAGCTTTTGAAGAGGCTGTTATTTTCCCATTGGATGTCCATGGCTCCTTTATCATATATTAATTGACCATATATGCTTGGGTTAATATCTGGAGTCTCTATGCTGTTCCACTGGTCTATGAGTCTGTTCTGTGCCAGTACCAAATTGTCTTGATTACTGTGGCTTTGTAGAAGAGCTTGAAGTTAGGAAAAGAGATCCCCCCTGCTTTATTCTTCCTTCTCATGATTGCTTTGGCTATTCAGGGTCTTTTGCGGCACCATATGAATTTTAGAACTATGTGTTCCAGTTCATTGAAGAATGCTGTCGGTATTTTGATAGGGATTTCATTGAATCTGTAGATTGCTTTAGGCAGGATGGCCATTTTAACAATATTAATTCTTCCTATCCAAGAGCATGGGATGAATTTCCATTTATTAGTATCCTCTTTAATTTCTCTTAGGAGTGTCTTGTGGTTTTCAGGGTATAGGTCTTTCACATCCTTGGTTAGGTTTATTCCTAGGTATTTCATTCTTTTTGATGCAGTTATGAATGGAATTGTTTTCCTGATTTCTCTTTCTGCTAGTTCATTGTTAGTGTATAGGAATGCAACAGATTTCTGTGCATTAATTTTGTATCCTGCAATTTTCCTGAATTCAGATATTAGTTCTAGTAGTTTTGGAGTGGATTCTTAGGGATTTTTATGTGCAATATCATGTCCTCTGCAAACAGTGACAGTATGACTTCTTCCTTACCAATCTGGATGCCTTTTATTTCTTTGGATTGTCTGATTTCCATGGCTAGGACCTCCAGTCCTATGTTGAATAAAAGCAGGGAAAGTGGGCATCCTTGTCTTGTTCTCGATCTAGGAAAAGCTTTCAGCTTCTGGCTGTTAAGTATGATGTTGGCTGTGGGTTTGTCATATATGGCCTTTATAATGTTGAGGTACTTGCCCTGTATACCCATTTTGTTGACAGTTTTTATCATGAATGGATGTTGAATTTTGTTAAATGCTTTTTCAGCATCTGTGGAGATGATCATGTGGTTTTTGTCCTTCTTTTAGTTGATGTAGTGAATGATGTTGATGGATTTTCAAATGTTGTTCCATCCTTGCATCCCTGAGATGAATCCTACTTGATTATGGTGTATGACCCTTTTGATGTTTTTTTGAGTTTGGTTTGCTAGTATTTTGTTGAGTATTTTTGCATCAATGTTCATCAGGGATATTGGTTTTAGTTTTCTTTTTTTTTTTGTGGTGTCTTTGCCTGGTTTTGGTATTAAAGTGATGCTGGCTTCATAGAATGAGTTTGGAAGTACTCCCTTCTCTTCTATTTTTTGGAAAACTTTAAGGAGAATGGGTATTATGTCTTCTCTAAATGTCTGATAAAATTCAGTGGCAAATCCATCTGGTCACGGGGTTTTGTTCTAAGGTAGTTTTTTGATTACCGATTCATGTTGCTGGTAATTGGTCTGTTCAGATTTTCTGTTTTTTCCTTGGTCAGTCTTGGAAGGTTGTATTTTTCTAGAAAGTTATCCATTTCTTCTAGGTTATCCAGTTTGTTAGATTTTCATTGTATTCTCTAATAATTCTTTGTATTTCTGTGATAACCATTGTGATTTTTCCTTTGTCATTTCTGATTCTGTTTATGTGTGTAGATTCTCTTTTCATAATAAGTCTGGCTAGGGATTTATCTATTTTGTTTATTTTCTCAAAGAACCAGCTCTTGGTTTCATTATTTTTTTCTATTGTTCTAAACTTCTCAATTTTATTTATTTCCTCTCTGATCTTTCTTATGTCCCTCCTTCTCCTGACTGGGTTTCATTTGTTCTTCTTTTGCTAGTTTCAATAATTGTGAATGTGGACTATTCATTTGGCATTGTTCTTCCTTCTTTAAATAGGCCTGGATTGCTATTTACTTCCCTCTTAGAACTGCCTTTGCTGCATCCCACAGAAGTTGGGGTGGTGTGCTGTTGTTTTGATTTGTCTCCGTATATTGCTTGATCTCTATTTTAATTGGTCATTTATCCATTGATTATTTAGGAGGATGTTTTACACTCCATGTGTTTGTGAGCCTTTTTGTTTTCTTGGTGAAATTTATTTCTAGTTTTATACCCTTGTGATCTGAGAAGTTGGTTGGTACAATTTCAATATTTTTAAATTTACTAAGGCTCTTTTTGTGGCCTAGCAGTGGTCTATTCTGGAAAATGTTCATATGCATTTTTAAAGAATGTGTATCCTGCCACTTTTGGAGAGTTCTATAGATGTCTGTTAGGTCCATCTATTATAATGTGTTGTTCAGTGCCTCTGTCTCCTTTCTTATTTTCTGTCTGGTTGATATGTCCTTTGGAGTGAGTGGAGTGTTAAAGTCTTCTAGAATGAATGCATTATGTCCTATTTCCCCTTTTAATTGTGTTAGGATTTGTTTCACATATTTAGGTGCTCCTGTGTTGGGTGCATAGATATTTATAATGGTTATATCTTCTTGCTGGATTGACCCCTTTATCATCATGTAATGTCCTGCTTTGTCTCTTGTGACTTTGTTTTGAAGTCTATTTTGTCTGATACAAGTACTGCAACTCCTGCTTTTTTCTCCCTATTTGTTGCATGAAATAACTTTTTCCATCGCTTCACTTTTAGTCTGTGTATGTCTTTGGGTTTGAAGTGAGTCTCTTGTAGTAGGCAGCATATAGATGGGTCTTGTTTTTTATCCATTTGGTGACTCTGTGTTGTTTGGTGCATTCAGACAATTTACAAATATAAAAAACTCTTTTGTTTTTTTCCCCCCTCCTTTTCTTCCTCCTCCATTCTTTATATGTTAGGTATCATATTCTGTACTCTTTGTCTATCCCTTTTTATCACCTCTGGTGACAGCTATTTAACCTTAGGAACACATCCATCTATATCAGTTCTTCCAAAATACACTGTAGAGACAGTTTGTGGGAGCTAAATTCTATCAGCTTTTGCTTATCTGAAAATTGTTTAATCCCTCCTTCAAATTTAAATGATAACCTTGCCAGATAAAGTATTCTTGGTTCGAGGCCCTTCTGCTTCATCGCATTAAATATATTGTGCCACTCCCTTCTGGCCTGTAAGGTTTCTGCTGAGAAGTCTGATGATAACCTGATGGGTTTTCCTTTGTATGTGATCTCATTTCTCTCTCTGGATGCTTTTAATGTCTATATTTATCCTTGTTCTTTGCCATTTTAATTATTATATGTCTTAGTGTTGTCCTCCTTGGGTCCCTTGTGTTGGGAAATCTGTGCACCTCCATGGCCTGAGAGATTATCTCCTTCCCCAGATTGGGGAAGTTTTCAGCAATTTCTTCCTCAAAGACACTTTCTATCTCTTTTCCTCTCTCTTCTTCTTCTCATATCCCTATAATATGAATATTGTTCCATTTGGATTGGTCACACAGTTCTCTCAGTATTCTTTCATTCCTAGAGATCCTTTTTTCTCTCTGTGCCTCAGCTTCTTTGTATTCCTCTTCCCTATTTTCTATTTCATTTATCATCTCCTCCACCATATCTAATCTGCTTTTAATAACCTCCATTGTGTTCTTCAACTATTGGATCTCTGTCCTAAATTCGCTCCTGAGTTCTTGAATATTTTTCTGTACCTCCATGAGCATGTTAATGATCTTTGTTTTGAAATCTCTTTCAGGAATATTCATGAGGTCGATTTCATTTGAATCTTTCTCTGGTGTATTCATAATTTTGCTTTAAACCAGTTCCTTTGACATTTCATAATTTGTCTGTGGTGCTGTCTATTGCCCAGAAGATCTACTCTCTGGAGCTGCTTAGAGATCACAGGGGAGCGGTGTTGGTGCTTGGGGGAGGAACGAGCTGTTTCCGGCTTCCCAGCTCCTATGCCTGTCTCCACTGCCAGAACCAGTGGGCCGAACACACAGATGTAAGCCTCTATGCTTTGTGTTTGTAGCTGCCATAGGTGGGGCTTCCCTGTGGCTGGCCTGATGCCAGGGCGGGGATTGCTGGTTTGCAAGCCTGAGCCAGGTGCAGGCTGGCTGGGAGGAAGACACTGCAGGCTGCATATCATCATGGGGAACCCTCGAGCTGCGTAGCCAGCCAGGGGATGAAGATCATTTAAGCTCCCAACCTGCTGGGCAGAGTGCACCTGGGCAATTTTGTCTACCTGTCCTTTCTCCTGAGCAGTAAGCTATGTGCAATCCTTGCCCCTTTAGCAGCCTCACTTCTAGGAAGTCTCTCAGACTGCCCACCCAGGTCAGCCAGATATGAATCCCTGTTTTCCACAAGCAACTGGAATCTCCATCTCTCCAGGTATTCCACCTGTTTTAGCTTTCCAACCCCACTAAATCACCAGAGCACCATCCAATGTAGGTTCGTGCTCCCAGAGCATATCTCCAGGGCTAGGTGTTCAGCAGTTTCAGGCCTCCACTCCCTTCCAGCTCTGTTTCTCTTCCTCCCATCGGTGAGCTGGCATGGGGGAGGGGCTTGGGCCCCGCTGGGTCACAGTTTCGATACATTACCCTGTTCCGTGAGGTCTGCTCTTTTCTCCAGGTGTATGCAGTCTGGTGCAGCCTTCTTTGCTGTTGCTCTTTCAGGATTAGTTGCATTAATTATATTTTTGTATTATATGTGGTTTTAGGAGGAGGTCTCTGTCTCACCTCTTATGCCACCATCTTTAATCGTCTCCATTTTTTAAATGTATTTTAGTTGTTTTCTTAAGTACAAAAGGAAATATATGGACCCAAATACACATTTCACTTTTTTTAAAATCCTAGTATATTGTAGCACATTTTAAATAACAGTGACATAAAAAGGAAGCTACATAAAAGCAAATTACTACTTACAAAGTAGTAGGAATATTTTTTCTTCATTGAAGTATTTCAAAGTCTTTCACAAATGTTTCATTCCAGGAAACATTTGAACTTAAAATATGTCCATAATATCCACTGGACAATAGTAACATATTTCCCTAGGGTTTATTCATAGGACAGTTCAATCTCCAGAGCCATTCAACAGAAGCCACATTTGAGGCCATTGGCAATTTTCTTTTAAGAGGAGATAAACATGATTTTATTACATAAATGATAGATGTAAGTTTTCGATTTAGGTAAAATCTGGAGGCACCTGGTACCCATTAATTAATAGAAACATTTCTACATGTATTTTTGAAATTATTAACATGGCCCAGGAGAGGCCTCAGCATATGGCAACAAATAAGGGAAATCAGAAAGTAATGAGTCCCTATTATGTGTGCATCTCAAAACAACAACCGAGTCAGAAAAAATAAGTAAATAAAGAAGGAAACGTAAACTGGGGTAACTTTAAAGCATAATTAGAACTGTCTAAAATTCATTCAACTGGCTCAGGGAATTTTCTTATGCTGACAATGAGTAGATAAGTTGCAAAGAAGCAAAATTGCATTTTTTTAAACAATAACAAAGATTGTGTATATAGATAGCATGTGAGTCACTTACATATATCAATAAGGCACTGTGGCTTTTCCCAAATAATATTAATCATAAAGAGTCAATGTATATTTTTTCACAATCATTAAATTCAGGTATGTAAGAAGAAAAAAAGTCCTTAAAATCCTGTATTTTGCATTTGCTTTTGGCTATAAGCTTAAAAGGCTATTTTTCTTTAAGTCCTTTTTCTTAGTTATATATGTTTTAAACTAAAAATCTGCTATGTGCATGGGACTTGAAATACTTACCTGACTTTATGTGTTCATTTATACTTCTAATTGCTTTTCCTGCTGTGACTTCTAAAATTGTAAGTGTCCTTTTATCATGCCAAGACACTTCTTATATAATATTATCATTGTTGGAAACTCATTCTATGTAGAAAGTTTACAAGCCTTATGCCTTAATCTATTTAGTTTCACTTATTTCTCTGTGCTATACATAAAACACACACACATACACACACATACACATACACCCATGTGTGTGTGCATGCACGCTATAGTTTTCCCTAACAGATAATACCAGATTTGAGTTTTGCTTTCCTATGATGATTTCACTATTTTTAGAATTATTTTTATTATTCCAATTCCTCATGAATTGGTGATAACTGAAAACAGTCCTGCTTACTTATTAGTTGGGTTTTATATGCTTTGAAATCCCCAAATTGATCATTTAAGGGAACTAAACATTGTGAATCCTTATCACAGTGTTTTACTGAATATATTCCCTATAATGGTTCCTTCTGTTGCTCCTTTCTCCCTTTGCTATTCGTTCACTCAGCATCTATCATGTAGCAGATTCTCTGCTGAGCAAGAGATTAAAAATTAGTGAACAACTCTGAAAGCTTGTGATGCTGAAAGAAGAATTACTGTCTACAAGGTAGAAAAACATCATGTTATATGCATGTAATGGGGGAATGTGATTCTAGGCAGAAGGCCCAGCATGAACTAGAGCCATATTCAGGACACATACGTAGTTTGGTGTGGCTGGAGTGTAGGGTGCCACTTGTTTTGACAAATACTGAATAGCAATTTGTACTCTCTGTCTTCCAGGAAAAGATGAATATAAAAATTCATTTCTTATATGCACACATTACAGATATATTGTAAATGCATGTGCAGAGTCCAAAGAGCAGTGTGCATCTGAGACAAATACACTTCCAAATTATGTGACTAATGATGTGCTAGCATGACAAATTGGTGTTTCCCTTCCCCATAAACTTCAGATATTTTCTTCAACTACTTTATCATCAATTTACCTAAGATTCAGCTTGTCAATTGCATAAGAGCATTTGGAAGAATTTACTAAATCTTTTGAAATTGCATAAAATCCCTATTTAAAATAATCACTATCAACTTCAGTCCACTTGTTTGACAGTGGATCTCCCTGCTAGAAGCATTTCAGGACAAACAAACAGATTTCTTAGGGTATCTTAATGTCTACTATATTATGACTTTCTTTAGAATTACAGGCTGATTGAAATAGGGGCTGGGCTTTCCACCTCAGCACCTATCTTGAAGCACAGGTCTTCACTGAACAGCATGCTATACTGCATAGGGGGAAGAGTAGTGATTTGAAATTCCAGAAAGATTAAAGTAAACAGTCCCAAGCACCAAAACATCTAACTGTTTCCCTTTGTTTTGTTTCACTATTTTTGAAGAATGAAGAAGACTAAAGGAGAATTATGTATAGAAAAGAGATATTTTGAACTAAATCGTTTTTTCAGATTTTTTTCTGAATGTTCTGCATTAGAAAACAGTCCTCTGAGTTATTTGAAAGTCATACGTTATGTGTTAGCAAACTATATACATTCATAAGTTAGAGTGGAATGTGTCAAATGAGAGGAGTTCAAACATTTTTTGAGTAATTGAGCAAATCCAGGTTTTCTGTTTTTCCAGCATCTACCTCCAGTATAAATTTCCAAAGGAGTATTAAACATTCTAGAACGTAAGCATCATTACTTATCTCTCTGGGAAGGCCATCAAGGTGCTGATGTTTGAAATATGGTGGGTTGAAAGTCAATTCATGGCGGAGCTAGCAGCCTCACCCTAGGTAAAGCCAAGGGTCATAAACTTGCCCCTTCAGTGTAATGCGGCTAAGCACAGCGATTGCAAATTTGCTATTCCTGTGCTGATGGGTTCAAACTTCTCATATAAGTCCTATATGTGTATTTGTTAAGAAATTAGCCATCGTAGTAATTAAATGCTAATATAAACAATAAGCTTCTGACAAAACCAAAGACAATGTAGGGTGTTAACCTAGAGCTGTGAACCCGTTTCCCTAATAGGGTAACTGTGGTAATAAGGTCTAGAGCACACCTTTTTGTCTGAGTCTAAAATCAAATAATCTGCTTGAAATTATTTTGTAAATGATATTAGTGAAAATTCTGCATTTTCTTTTTTATCTCATATTTTTGAGAGATCTAACTCCTTCCTTTCCTTTTTTAAATAGCAGATCCAGTCTTTAGTTTTAGTGTGAAGGCAATCATGGTACCATCATGGGCACAACATTCTCCAAGATTGCTGATAGCTTAAACTAAAATAGAGTTTGGCTTATTCCTTGATAGGCTTCAAACCTTTTATTAATTTTGCATTCCTTCTCACAGAAAGGATGCATTACTTTAAAAGGTGGCAGGCTTGGATAAATGAAAGACAATGACATTTCTTAAAGGATTTAGTATGAGAAATTCTATACTTCCATTCACTTACTTTTAGCAATATAAATTTTAAAAATTAGAAAATGAAAATACTGTAAGGATTAAAATGCTGAAATAGGAGGTAGCTCTAAGAAATCATTTGTATATATCTCGTTATCCACAGCTTTTGTTCATTTCGTTCATTTTTCTTACATTCGGTGGAAGCATAGCATAAGACATAAAAGTGTACACATTATAAATGTACACATCAGTATTCATAGAGGGAACTTAAATGTTCAGTCAATACACATATCAAGCAATACAGCACTTGTAAAACCCCAGAAGTTCCCTCATTGCTCTCTTATTATAAGTACTCCACAATTCCATTTCAGGTTTAGGTTTTAAAAGGCATGGAAGGATAAAAAAGAAGGGTTTGACTTTTGCATGCAAGATAGGGAGCTGAAACAGGTGACTTCACCTGAGGGACCCCTGCCCAGTGAAATGATGAACTTCACTGCCACCACCACCATCCCAACAAGAAAACCTAATCCAGAAAGGAAAGATATGTGTGTCTTGGTCTTGAATTGGCAATGAGACTCCCCTGAAAATTTGAAACCATCAATAGGCCCCATGAGGGTTTCAGAGCTCATACCCATGTTACCTGAATCTCCAAATTAACTATAGACAAGAAAATTTTCTGGAAAGTTGTCAGGTGGTTAGCATCCTATAGCAGATTATTTCCAAATAGGTCCCACCAATATATCCTGTCCTACATCCTCTCCTAACAAAGCCTGCTCCTCTTAAGCCTGGGTATATCTCTTAAATTTAATGCCATTGAGCATAATAGAAATATGTGACTTCTGAGAAGAGGTCGTAAAAGGTAACACAGATTCCCTCTAGCTCTCTCTAGGACAGGGGCCTTTGGAGCTCTAAACTACAGCATAAGAAATATAAGTACCCTGAAGCTTTTAAGCTGGAGAGAATACATGCATATGTGGTGAACTAAGGGGCCAGAGCAGCTGCAGTCCCCAGCTGTTCAAGTCTTCTCATCCATGTGAGTGACTGAGCCTTTCAGATGACTTCAGCTATTGAGCTTCCTAGGTAGGTGGCTAAAGTAATGTACAAACTTTTGAATGAAAATGACATCAAATGATATCATGGTATTCCCATGAATCCTCAGGTTCATAAAGCCCAACACATCCTAAGCAAAACCAATTACATAGAAACTTTAGTGCATCAAAGTCAAGAAGAACATTTTAATAGCCTTCAGAGAAAAATCAGTACTGCTTCTGCAAAGAAAAATCAGTATTTCTTCTGCAAAAAAATCAGTTAGACTGAGAGTTGCCTTCTCAGCAACAATATAGATGGCAGAAGAAAGAATAGTATTTTTCAAGAGCTAAATAAAAATATCAGACCTATAAAACATACACAATGAGACTATATATGATATAAAACACATAACAAATTTTATTGGCTGAAACAAAAAAGTCTCATAGGAACTCCTACAGTACTTATATATTTAGAAGAAGAAAGGACTGGAAATAATTTTGGATCTTGACTTAGATGTTATAAACAAGATAGAATCAAATATGCAAAAAATATAAGAAATGAAATGATAAAGAGATCAGGAATTAATAATTGAAATCAACAAGTAAATAGAATCAACAAACTGGAAGTTGCATCTTTGAAATGTTGAACAAAAAATTAGCAAATTATCATGAGTCATCAGAGAAAAAAACCCAGAATATTGTTAAGAATGAAAAGAGCAAATAACATAGTAGGAAAATAATATGAAAAATAAACAAACACTATAAAAGCATATATTATATAATTCAAACAGATTAAAATCAATGACAGGCAAATTTATAATGTATTATTTTTTAAATGTATATTTAATGTATAAAATAAACAATATAAATAATAAATTTTAAACACTGAAAAAGAAAAGGATGTACATAAAGACATTCAGTGCTACATAATGTTCTACTATTACTATACTGTTTGATGGATTAACACATATTCACAGTATATTTTATATAATATATTACACTTATTCTGTTTGATGTATGAAATATTTCATAATGAAATGTTTAAGAGACAGTTTTCTCACAGGGTAATAGCAGATTCATTTGTGAATCTAACTATATGAATACATTTTACTCTTAATTCAGAGTACGTGATAGCTACATATCTTTCTAATTAGATATCCAGTTTGGAGGTAGAAAAAAATAGTTATGATTACTGAAAATAGTTATAATCACTGATTTCAGAAAACAACTCATATCTTGACTATTTCATCTATGACTATACTGTCACACAACTCTTCATTACAAAAGAGAAGATTTAATTAATTAAAATGAAAATTTCTTCCTGGCTAAAAAATAAGTCATGTTTTTATTGGGATAGCTCATACAACAAATAATCCCAGTTACCATTTTAATATAAAATAAAATAAACTTATTTTAATAAGGAATACTTAATGTTATTTGATATCACTCTACTCCCCTTGGTCGGGCAATTTCCCATGCAGTTTCAGTGGGCATTTTCCATTGTACTTGCCTTGTCTTAATGATCCAGAAATTTAAAAGGGGTTATGCCATATTCAATAAATTTGTTCAGACCTTGAAACATTGATATGGAAAAGATGCCTTTGTAAAGCATAGGCATGTTAGTCTTTGATTCTTTTTACGGCTTAGACTATTTTATGACTTTCTCTCAATAAAATCCATAAAATTAAAATGACCATGCAAGGGTTTATGAAGCGCCTCTGACCCAACATGGTGAAGCTAATGGTAGCAAAATTTTTTCCTCAATCTGCTAAAATACCTGGAGGGCACTATTTTACAATACATGGGTAGACAGGAGGTCTGGGAAATCCATTTTTAGGGAAATCCTTCATCTGGCAGCTGCACATAGAAAGAAAAGTGTCAGTGTCCACGGATTATATTTTAAATATTGCAGAATATATGTCAAACAACATCTAGCTATCATACTTTGGAGAGAAACAAATGAAAAAGACCTTGGCAAAAATTAAAGTATAATTATTATTGAAATCATGACTATTAATAGTTACTAGACCATTAGTCAAGTTCCATCACTCATTGCATTTCTTTTCCAATTAGTAGAGAGAAAAAAATGAGTGAGAAAAACATCGTATCATTGGGTTAAATTCCCCTAACCATTATTTCTGTCCTAAAATTAAAAATCATACCATCTGAAAGATCTGTGGTTAGGGGATCAGTTGGGGTCTGAGTCTAGGAAACCATTCCAAAATATAATTTATGCTCACATTATGGTAACAAAGTTATTCTGTAAGCATCCTATTAGATTTAACTC
>JAQQAC010008719.1:8635286-8685166 GCA_029783875.1 Phataginus tricuspis | reverse complement strand
CCTCAAAAAACTCAAAATAGAAATACCATTTGACCCAGGAATCCCACTCCTAGGAATTTACCCCAAGAATGCAGCAGCCCAGTTTCAAAAAGACAGATGCACCCCTATGTTTATTGCCACACATATTTTTATATAAGGGGGCCAAAATTTATATATATTGCTCAGTGTATAAAAGTAAACAGCACTGTGAGTATGCAAGTCTTATCAACACTTGCTCTGTGTTCTTTGAGGGAAGCTGAGATTGGAGGATTGAGACAAGGAGACAATACGATGTAACAATAAATGGATGTAGTCACTGTATTTGAGTGACATCCACCACCTGGTTTTCATATATTTTTTATTATATTGCTATTATTTTGGTTATTATATTGGTCATCATCAAGAAAGTCTGCCTTGCAATGGTTTAAACAAATTCTTTTATTTTTCTTTTATTTATATCCCAAACAAAAAGTGATGATGGTGGTAGCTATAACAGCTCTATGGTCTTGCAATTCTCCCTAAGAGGACCACCAGCATGGCCACCTAAGATCCCACAGTGGCTCCTGTAGAAATAACCTCAAATGTCAGGAACACAGGGAAAGAGTGATCCAAGCTATAACTGTCCCTTTTATAAGGAAGCAAAATTTCTCTTGAGCACTCCTTCAGACTTTCATATACATCTTATTGTCCAGAACTGTGACATGTGACTCCTTCTAAGGCAAGGAGGCTGAAAATAGACTTAACTATTTAACCTCTACGGTTGGTAGCTCGGAGGGGCAGAATTTCCTTGGGGAGGGGAACTGATCCACCAACCACTACGGCTGCCAAAGGCATCAAAAAAGTAATTCATTCAGTCGGTATATATTTGCTGAATATCCACTATTGTTCTACGTTCTATTTAAATAACATATATACATATTATATAGACCTCTTGATATTTACAAAATATATTTTGTAAATACAAAATAATTAAATAAATTTCAGAAAAGATGTACCATTTCAAAAAAAAACAGTTTTCAAAAACTGTACTCGGACATCCTGGAAAATGTTATGAAAACAACTATTGCAGTTTGAATACTATTATCCTAGAAAATAGAAGTAAAAGTGTAAAGAAAACTTGTAAATCTAAAGATGTTTCCATGAGAATGTAAAGGGACTAATGTACCCACAACACGTATAACAGGGCTTAACAATTGCTCCAGGCATTATAATTTCTATACACATGTTGCTTTTTTGCTAATGCTATTAAATTTTTTTTCTTACAAAGACAATATAGCAGACTTAGGATAGATGATAATAATACAGTTTTTTTTTTGTGAGAAAATATTGGGTAGTGGAAAAGAGAGAATTAAAGGGAATAATTTAATTGTATAAACACTATACAGTCCTGACTGAGATAAAGAAAAGATTAGAATAGTATCAAAACAGCAAAACTGCTTATTTGGTCATTTTAAGACACATGTTTATTTTTATGTTTAAGATATATGTAATTTTAAGGTCTGACTGCATCGGTAATAATATAAAATAAAGTTAAAGCAAATTCATATCCTTTTTAGAAACTGAAAAAAGATACTTTTGGAAATTTCAAAAGTGAAAAAGTACTATAAGTGTGTCATAAAATTTTTAAATATGTATTTTGAATGTCTACAATAATGTAGATAATGTATAAATGTACTATTATTGTTAATTTTATCTCCCAGATATATCTATGGGACTGGAATAAAAACGAACTATTTTCTTGGCTAGATATCCATAATTTCATAAAGGAGCTCCTAACTACTAAACTATTTGAGTCAAACCATCATCTCTATTCTTTTGAACAATTCCGAATATTAGGTGGAAAGGCAAACATGACTAGGATTAAACTGTTTAGCTTGTAACTTCCATCTTTGTCCCCTCTTGAAATAAAGTTGTGCACTTTCACTATTAAAGGTAACTTCCCATTCACTGTTTAGCCCTTCAATGGTCCCTTTTTCTTCAAAGAATGTGTACATTCCTGAATTACAGACTGTTATATAGTGCTGAGTAATAGCATTAAAAAAGTAAAAGTAAAGAGGTGAAATTAATTTTAATGATGTATTTTCTTTAAACCAATATTCCAAAGTATTGTTCTTTCAATCAACCAGAGGAGTCTTCACATGTCTGTGAGTTGATTTGGGCTGCTGTCTGGGAACTCAGCTGGGAATTAGAGGACACCAATATGCAGCCTATCCGTGTGACTTGACAAAAAAAAATCCCCAAGGTTCCAAAAGGAAATGTCTTAACAAACATATCAGAATCAACATTGCCTTTTATCACATAACTTCAGGAGCCCTGAAGCACCACATCCACCAGATTCTATTTGTTAAACGTGAGGTATTTATATTAGCAGAGATTCAAAGGAAGGGGACACAGAAACTACCTTCAGTACAAGAGTATTAAAGAAGTCATTGACATATTTTAAAACTACCCAAGACTATTTAGGTACAAATAATTTATAATCCTCCCACTTGCAAAAAATACTTACTTTTACCCAAGATTCCTCAAAAGTCTTATTTCATTACATTAGCTTCAGCTTCAAGGCTCAGGATCAGTAATGTTCTTCATATGAAGAACTTGTGAAGCAAAGAGATACATTATCTGCCTCCCTTTTCCTACACCCCTCTCTTAAACATAGCAATATCTACAGTGATGCAGGGATTAAATAACTGCTATTAATACAACCACTTAAAATGATGACAAAGGAAAAAAATGTTATGTAACAGTGATTGGTCACAGAAATTCTGAAATACACCCAGGTACATGTTGGCTGTTCTTTGACGAAGACTCAGTTCTACTGTCTGGGGATTGTCTTGTTTGTTCTGTTTTGTTTTCCCTGTGGCACTTGGCTTTGACTTCTGGGTTCTCAGTTTTGCTCTCTGACTAACTGTATGATATTTCCGTACATAAAGCATGACGAATTGTGAGCTAGAAATAAAAAATTACAAAGACTATTAGGAAACAAGCTAATTCATTAGAGTAATGAATATCAACTATAAGTAAGTTAGAATGCCAAGAATATATAAGTGTTATACACTCTGATCTACACTCTCCTTAGTTCTTTCTCCCCATTAACTAATTCTATCTTTGATTGTATCTAAACTGCTATTTTTACCTATGCAATATGTTTTAAATTTTAAATTTAAAATACTTCAAAATTTAAAAGAAACTTCAGAGTCAGAGAGATCTTATAAGCAGCATGGAGAAAAAATCAGGATAACTAAAAAGAAAGTTTGACAATAAATTTGACATCAACAAAATGCCAAAAGACACTATTATACACTCCTGGTGCTCAGAAAAATAATTTTTATTCTAGAATCCCAGTCTGAGGTGAACTAACATTGAGAGTAGGCACAAAATAGACATTTTCTAGGGAAACAGTAAGTAGAAGTTCACCACTCATAGAAATTAATAATAAAAAACTAAGAATATCATTTAGGAAGAAGGAAGGAATCTCTGCACACTTGGAAGGAGTTGGATGCTGGGTGTAATGGTGATCACAGAATTTCTTAAACATATCGGCAAATCCAATTAAGGCTTACCTGAATTTTGGAGTGATAAAAAATTATTGACAAGAAAACTGTGTAAGACAGGAGGCAGTGGAGTAATTGGAGGTAACAGGTAATAAGCATCTTGGATATCTTGAGAGGAAACTAATCAAAACTTTAAACATTGTTAAATAAATTATTTTATTAGAATTGTTAAAATATAAAAGTAAGAGAAGGAAGATGAAATTGGGGTGGGAGAACCCTGTTGCAGAAATGCAGAAGACAAGGTACTTTGGAAATTCTCTAATGATAAAACCCTTAGAATGTTAGACTGTAGCAAACATCACTGAAAATGTATACTGAAAGTCTTAGGATTGTAAGGGTAACACTCTGGGTTCAAAAAAAACAGAGTAAATGGAAAATGTTTTCTATTCCAGAAAGTGGGACCTGATGCAGCAGCTCTGCTAGGAGGGATGTCTTCACAGTGCCAACCAAAGGCTTGGCTGTTACTGGTCCAAAACGCAAAGTGTGAGTTGAAAACTAGGGTGCAAAGTAAGTACTGATCCTCCAGCTGCGCTCGGTGGCATTTGTAGAGAGCAGTAATCAAATCTGTTGACAGGCTTGACTGCTGATGGTCGTGGAGATATAGGGTCAAGGTAGGATATGAGCATTAGAGAGAAGCAGAGTCTGGTATTTCAAAGGGTCTCTGCCCTCTACACAAATGTGAACCCCCCAAAATGGTCATCTTCAATAGGAAATGAAAAGAAATATTGTCTATATTTCAGTTTTGGCTGTGGACAGCATAAAAAAAAAGTTCCCCCTCACATTTTGTGACCACATGTCTCCGTTCCTAAGGATGTTATATTAATATTTATACTACTTGTGAGGTCTGGGGACTCAGGTAACACAGGAGATCTGTGACAAAGTCCAACTAAACATAGGATTTATTCTAAAATAACGAAATACAAGCTACCATGATGTCAGCAGCAGACAGGACCAAACAGCAAGATTAATCTGTCAAGAAAAGCAGAAAAGAATCACTGGATGGAGACTATGTGGCATAGACTGGCTGCTGATCTCCCAACCATTTAATTTTCCTACTGGATTAGAGGTGTAGTGATCACATTTCCAAGCTACTCTTGTGGTTCTGGCCACATGACCAACTCCTGGCCGGTGGATGTGTGTGCAGCCCATGTAGGCCACTTTGAGGACTAGATGATGATAAACTTCCAACATACAGGCCTCTGTTCTCTTTTTTCCCATCCCTGCAGAATGAAGAGGGCGGTATGGGTTTGGAGGTGGGGGAATCAAGGTGTTGAAGAAGATTGTACACTCAAATGGGCCCAAGGAAGGCCATTCGGCCCAAAACACCTGACTGACCTGGATTTACATTTGCATGGACTATATGGCAAAGATAAGACGTTTGTTTGGAGTAACAGCTAGTACTAAAAAAATTAATAAGCTATAGAATACCTATAAGAGAGTCAATAAAGGAAGGGATTGAAAATGAATAAGGAAAAAGCTCTTTCAGTAAGGACCAGATTTGGAAAAGAACCAAGCAAATAACATATAAATTCAGTATTTGGGCATTAAAATCAAATTCAACACTTATTATTTTAAAGTTCAGATTAATTGGAATTAAAGGAAGAAGTAGTAAATAAAAGACTTATCCAGACTAGAAATTATTCAGAATGCCGCACAAAAAAAATGAAAATTAAGAGAGATGGAGAAAGGCCAAAACACTCCTACCAGGAGTTCAGAAAGGAGAGGAGAGAGGGAAAGGAGGAGAGGTACTAGCTGATGGCATGAGAAATGAGAATGTTTCAGAGCTGATAAAAGAACTGTATTAAGGAAACACAGTATGTTCCAAATAGGTAATGAGAAAGCTACACTTTGATACTTAGGAAACTGAAAATCACAAAAGTTAAAGGATGATCTTAAAAGCAACATAAGAAAAAGACATATTACCTGGAAATTACATGGCAGAGTCTTCATTGTAACAACAACCATAAAAGTGTGGAAAAATATCATCAGAGTACTGAGAAACATTACATGTCAAAAAAGCTAACCTATTACTCAAACTGAAAGTGATTATTTATTTCTTTTACAAAGGATGTTTACCATTCATAGATCTTCATTAAAGGAAATTACAGGAAAGAAAACATACTGAAGGAAGAACTGAGTTGCAAGAATCGTGGTTAGACAAGAAAAAAGAAATTAATTTATTTCACAAATATGTGTACTTCACCTTTTGTGTGCAAAGCACTAAAATAGTGCCTGAGGACACAGAGCGAATAAAGAGACAAAACTCCTTCCCGTAGGGAACTTAGACTCTAGAGAAGTTTAACCAAAACTTTTTAATAAAATATATAGTGCTAAATGCTGTGGTCGAAATTAAAACAGAGAATGTTGAGAAGGAGCTTCAGTGTTTAAGAATGTGGTTAGGAAATTTAAATATATTTTTTCTCTTTATTTGCCAGCTTTTAAAGGCAAAGTTCTTCCTTTACTCTCACAATATTCTGACCCCAAAAAAGGAGGTGTGTTCCCCCACCAACCAGTTCTCCACTTCTTTGTGGACACCAAATAGTCGTCCTACAATTTAATTTATTCTGACTGCCCAGTGGAGAGCAGAGCCCACAGATAGGCTACTCCCCACTTCAAAGCCAATAGCAAGTCCAGCTTGTCACCTGTGCCTCTGAGGACTGACCAGCCACAAATTGGAGGCCCCCATGACCCCCTCCTCATGCTTGATAATTTTCTAGAATAGCTCATAGAACTCAAGAACACATTTATTTACATTGTCCAGTTTATTATAAAGGATATGTCAAGGGATACAAACAGCCAGCAGAAGAGGTAAGGGAAGGGGCTTCCATGCCCTCTCCAGGAACACCACCCTCCCAATATCACCACGTGTTCACCAACCAATTTGAGCCCATCTTGTTAGGTTTTTATGGCAGCTTCATCACACCACATGGCTAATAAAATTATTAGCCTTTGGTGACTAAATCAATCTTTAGCCCTCTAATTGTGCTTAATTCCTCTGGTAACTAGTCCCTATCCTTCAAGAGTTACCTAACTAGTATAAGTGCAGGAATGGTGGAAAGGTGCTTATTAAGAATAACAAAAGGCAATCTTATCACTAAGTGAATTCGAGAGGGTTAAAAGCTCTGTGCCAGGAACCAGGGATAAAAACTAAACATATACTTCTCATTATGTCACAGTACCACCCTGGCCAATACACTTTTAGGGACAAGCCTCAAAGCTTAGCTCAACCTCTTCTCCATAGACAGAGAATTCATTTAACTTATAGTCCAAATGGGGAATATTTGAGCATTAAACTGGGTGCTATTAATAATCACTTTGTACAGCAGGTACAAATAAGGACTCTCCTGGAAAAATTAGACAAAGGGCCCACATACCTATATGTGGAAATCACATTTAAGCTGCTATATCCTTTTCTTCCTGGAAAAGTGAGTTTGGTCCAAATACCATTATATCTTAGTATAAAAAGTATCTAATACCAGTTGACCAAGACTGGAATGTGTACATATAGAAATGCTTGTTTATATTAATCTATGCAGTCTTAAAGTGGATGAAGTTTAAAATGAGAGAGATAATAAAGAAAGAAAAATAATTAGTCCATAAGAAATACTTAGAAGTTAAACTACAATGTAAGAGTAAAATTAGGAATGTAATATGTGATCTAGGTGAATTGACACACAATTTTGAATAAGATAAAAATATAAAGCCAACTAAGAGATTAAATAACTATTAATAGAAGCAAGGCATAAATGAAGGGAGTCTATTAGGTAAATAACAGTCCAGGTTAACTAGCAGGAAAAAATAAATGAGTAAAAAATTGAAACAGAAAAAGGTGTAAAAGTCATGAGAAAGTCCTTGGAATGGCTCAGCACCCTTAGGATGTCGCTTCCACTGGGACTGTGCTTGTTTCTCTGTCGGCCCCCATCATTACACACACCCTCATCCTCTCCTATTGTTATCTGTGTGGTTCCTTCTGCCTTTGCCCCAGTATAGATATCCTCGTCATCTACCTATGGGAAAAAGACTCAGATATGTAAATCTGAGAACACAAAAATAGCTAAGAAATGTTACTTCGAGTTGAGAATCTTCCTTTCCTTGAGGAATGTATAAAACATCCACTCAATTTTTCTCCACCCATTTCTCCTTAATGACAAGCTGTTTTTGATCAGGTATTAAAAGTCCTTGCAAATCAACCTCTTTAACAAAGGAGTGTTTTCATTTTGAGAAGCAAATTTCAACCATTAGGGAGAGGAGATACACAAAGACTTTGGTTCTTCAGCTAGAATTATCTGGAAAGCTTGTTAAAACAGATTGCTGGGCTGTGACTAGAGTTTCTGATTCAGTAGATCTGGGGTGGGGCCCCAAACCTGCCTTTCTAATGAGTACTCATGGGAAGCTGACATTGCCCGTCCAGCAACAACTGAGAATGACTACCCAATTCTAAGAGAAAATTCCTCCTTCTGCTATGAACTACATTAATAGATTCTTTTTTCTGCCTTTTATTGGAATATTTAACCCACAGGATCTGTAAAATCTGAGTATCTTATAGGGAATGTTGTTAACATCATTGGGGCAATATTGTTCACAAGTTGAGTTCATTTGTAACTGGCAACCATTTGAATGGCTGTGAGTATTTAATCTCCCTAAATTTTGATTTCCTTCTCAGTAAGAAAAGAAAGATAACACCTCTGGATTGTTAGCATTTGTACATGTGGTGAAGTTTACTAAGAGATTACACATAAAATGTTTGATATGTGCTCACCACTAGTAGGATGAAGAGAAAAAGAAAGAAAAAAAGGAAGAAAGAAAGAGAGCATTAGAAGGAAAAACACTCATTGTCTCACACATGTGATTGCAAGGTGAAACACAGTACTTAACATTTCAAAAAACACTAAGGACCACTTTTATATTTCTTATCCAATTCTTCACTCTAAAACTAAATGACAGATTAGTAAAAATCTAAAAACTTTTTCTATAAAACTGAATGTAGTAATTAAGCATTTTATGAAACTTACAAATACATACAAATTGCATATGATATTTCAAACTAAGAAAATACTTATAAATATAACTTTCTCACTAAATATAGATACATTGTAAATCGTAGGCATGGAGAATGATTATGAGAATGTTTTCTTTGGCTTATGTATTAAATACATATGATATACTAATTCATAATAGTGATTTATTTCTTGTTTTTTCCTGATTTGACTTCAATCTAAGGTCGTTGAGAATGAAGATTCTGCTAGCTGCTGGAGAAATAATACAATTTCCCCAATTGCAGATAGATAAAAAAGATTAAATTCACTTCCTATATGATTATCTTTATAAACAAATTAAAGATTCTTAATGATGACCTCCATGTTGTTTTTTAGGAATGAATTTCTTAATCAAAAAGGCAGGTGATAATAATTTTATATCAAATCCATTTTTCACAATAAAATGATATGCGTTTTATCACATTTATTTAGCACTGCTTCTAAATGCTCTTTCACATGTACTTTGTGAAGTGCATGTACATTTCTCAGTCTGTCTTGAAGTGAATAAAGTTGTATGCTCTGTTAATGCAGTTGGAATAATTTACCCACAGTGAGATGGGAGGAAAGAAAACAGGGAACAATACACATCTGTTCAAAGAATCCTTAGAAACGTGCATAATAGTGACATGAGAAATATACTGACTGAGGATACAGCAAACTCTGTTGATATGTAAAATAAATAGCCCAATCCACTGTACTATGAATTCCTGCCAGTTCTCAGTGTGGCTTAATGCTCTGTTTTGACTATTAAACAGCAAATAGTAACATCTGGAAATGTGAAGGTCAAAGGGCATTTTCCTCATAAAACTGCACCAGCATGATTCATACTAATCTGTATTTGAACTTTGAATGAATTGAGGACCGCTGCTGATATTGCCATTTAAATAAATTTAAAAAAACATATTTTATGTTGTTGTGATTTTATTTTGGTGACTTGTGTTACTTAAACTAGTGTAGAATTCAAAAATTCCAAATACTGCATCCTTATGTTTAAAGTGAAAATATCTATCTTTGCTGAAATGTATTCCATCATGCCTGTGTTATAACATTTGGCAGATGAGGTTCATAAAAGTAAAAAAAAAATGTATCCATATTCAAAGCTTGCATGTATTTTCCACTTCTTGGGTTGATAATTGAATGTATTATATTTACATTTGAATGTATGCCCTACTTTAAATGATATTTAAAACAGGGCTTCTGGATTTTCTTTTTTCCTGTCATTATTCTCTCTTATTTCACAACAATACTTGCTATGGACTGAATGTTTGTGCGCCCTCCCCCAAATTCATATGTTGAAATCTTAACTCCCTAATGTGCCTGTCTTTGGAGATGGGGCCTCGAAAATACTAATTAACTTAAACAAGGTCTTAAGGGAAGAGCTCTGACCCAATAGGATTAGTGTCCTTATGAGAGGAGCTGTCAGAGATCCTGCTCCCTCTTTCTCTGTAATCAAGAAGAGGTCATGTGAACCTACAGGGAGATGATAACTACCTAAAAGCCCGAAGAGATCTCATCAGAAACCAACCATGCTGTCACCCTTAGCTTGGACTTCCAGTTTCCAGAACTGTTGAGAGATAAATTTCGGTTGATTAAGCCATCCAGTCTGTGGCATTTGGTTAGAGCAGCCTGAGCTGTCTAAGCAATACTTCACTTGGGATTTTTCAGATGATTTGTACAGAAGTGCCTTCCCAAAGTAGTATTTCACTGAGGTTGAGGCATAGGGGTAGGGGTACTTGTAGGTCATAGACAGGGAACAGTACTGAGGGGGAATGCACTATTTTCAAAGAAAGCTAACCATGATGTTTTGAATGGTCATTTCTAGGTTCATGGATCTTAGAATTAACCAATAACAATAAGAAAGCCTTCGCTTTTAGCTGGCCAATTTCTAAAGGTTATATGTATGAACAAAATGTAATGTTGTAAAAGGCAGCAAATAGAAATATCTCAAAAGTGCCATATATAGGAATATTTTTGCATGTAATTAGGGCAGAGAACATTTATTCTCCTTCCCTTTGCCACCTTTTTGGATAAAATGTGCCCCTAGCTGTCTGAATTCAGGTTGCTCCATAAATTTAAATATTCTCTGACTGCCCTTCTATTTCACCACTTGATCACAGAAACCAATCTGAAGAAGTTTAGACTTTATCAGAAGTTATAGGGTCATGTGGAAAAGCAGAGCTTCCAAAGAGCAGATGTTTTATAAGTGTGTAAATTAGATGCCGTCTACATATCAGTGTTCTACTCCTGCTCTCAGTTGCTGAGATTTTCTAGTACTGATTAATCTAGCTATTAGATCAAGTTACTTATTTAACTGCTTGCAATTTACTGAAAGAGTGAGTCTCTGATTGGGTAGATTGACTTTTAAATATCATGGTTTTATCTCAATTGAGTTGTTTTCTTGATAGAAGAAAGTTTAAGCATTCGGTGGTGTTGATCTCTATATTGACACATGGCTGATTGGTTACTAGATTGTGTTGGGCGGATAATGCTTAGTTGTGATGGGATGGCTGAAGAGATTGTCATCCTAGCTCATGAACTAAAGACAGCAATCACTCCTGGTAAAATGATGATGTCGTTCCTAGGCCAAGGGGTTCCATGGGGTTCATGAACATTATTAAATTTTATTTTTTACGCACAAAAAAATCATTGGTTAACTTAATTATGTTTGCATAATAAATATTTTTTTCATATGCTTGAAAAGGCTTTAATGAGTTTCTTTGTATTGAGTTGTATTGCTGAAAAAAGCATATGATCTATAATTAGTTATAGTTCTTGTTTAATAAGTACCGGGTGCTTGTCAGTTAACATTTGTCAGTTTTCTATCAGTATCTGTGAACAAATGTTCCTAGTTAAATAAAATAGGAGAACTTGGGGGGGGACTATGAAAGGGTAAGTCTATCCCTGGGTCGTAGTTGGCTTCATTTGATATCTTAAAACTGATGTCTGGTTTCTTTAAATAGCATATTAGAGACAAAGCATTGAGGAAAAAATAACAGGTTTCAACCTTAGAGGCATTAGTAGATGAATTTAAAAGACTGCTTCTCTAAATTGAAAAAAAAAATGCAAAAGACTGGTTTGACAGAAGAAAAATTTAAAAATTGTAATACAATTACATTTAGGTCACCATATTTTCTGTAATAAATACATTTGTCATATCTCTTTGGCTTTTTATGTGTTATTGTGTAGAATGTTTTCTTAAAAACTGTACATCTTACTTAATTGGGAGAGTTAAAATTCCTGATCAAATATCTAAGTAAGAAGATAGAAATGTACAATATAAATAGAACTATAATGAACAGTTCTGGTATTTTTCTTTCAAACTGAAGTTGTCTTAGGATTTTAGAATTTAATGGATGACAGAGTGTGTGTGTGTGTGTGTCTGTAGGTCTGTGTTGTGATAGCAGATCTTCAACAACCAAGTGGTAAAGATTAAGACTAGTGAGAATTTATTAGCACGTAGAAGTGCTCAGGTCTAGAATCCTGCATGAAGTTTTAGACCTTTCCCTAGTATTTAACTCAGTTTGAAAAAGAGACTTACCATCTGGATCCAATTTTTTTCTTTTTACAACTTTCTGCTATTGCTCTTTTTTTCTTCGACTTTAGACTGTCTTTTGGTGCTCAATCTCATGAATTATTCATTGAATCTTACTTTCACTCTAATACAATTAATTTATTTAACAACTTAGTGTATTGGAAAAGTATTATCATCATTAGGTCAGACATTTTAGAAGAAGTAATTCTGTCGATTTCCATTTGTTTAATAGTATGTACAGCTTCTGACCAGTGTTCCAGAAACACAATTCAAATCTTTGCTTGACATCTTTATTCAGTCTACTCCTAAAGTGTAGAAAACCATGCTTATCTCACTTTAAACCTTTTACTCACTTTACACAGTCAATGGTTGTGTCTTGTGTTTCACAGAGTTTTAATATTACCCTAAGCATAATGGACATGCGTCTCATTTACATTAACACAAAACGTTCAGACTCCTGCATGGAGAACAGATTGGAAGGGACCAAAAATACAGAATGTTGCAGTAATTGGAGAATGAGGTAAGTTGCTACAAATAAAGAGGAAAGAAGGGGGACATTTAAGAATATTTTGAAATTAGAATGAACAAGGAGGACTGAAATTTGGGGATGAGATTAAAGGTTAATAATATCATCTAGATTATTGGTGTGGGCATTTGGGAGAAAAAGATAGCAATTATTAAGATGTAGAAGAATGAAGTTGAAATCTGGGGGCACGTTATTTTACCTCCAGCATTAGTGGACAAACACACATTTCCACAGACATGAGATTTTTGCAATGCTTCTGGGCATTTTCTCACGCATCACCTGCCTCATTACTGTAAGAAGCTATCATCATCCTCTAAAATTTCCTGTGATTCCTGAAACTGCCTGACACCTTGGGAGGAAAGAACAAACAGGGGAGCTAAAGTGACTTTTTGTGCCTTTAGATATTCATTATTCAATGGTTTTATAAGCATCTAATTACAACTATTAAATCTATTCCTATTCTAAATAGCTGTAATGATTTCTGTTTTACTGACACAACCTTGACTTCCTTTCTATTTTGTGAAACAGAAATGCACTAAATGTATGCTGAAAGGAAATATGTCAAAAAATTCAAATTTTGGCTCTTGGAATAAGGGTGAGAAGTTGTTATTCTTGACAGCATAATTTTTGCCAAATACTTACTTTTCTGAAGTTTATAAATTATAAACAGTTGTAATTCAATAATTAGAAAAATAAAGACACATGCTAATATATTCTGTATTTTATTTAGATGATAAGTATAATAACAATTACATTTATTAACCAAATTAGTACCTACTGCATACCAGGTACTATCCTAGACACTGGAGATACCACTTTAAGGAAAGCAGAGTACTTGTGCTCATTAAACTCACAGTTATATGTCAAGCAGTGACCTAGAAATAGAATAATAGAGAACAGCAAGAGAATAGAGTGCATGAGCTTCGAGCAGAGGCCTAAATGAACTGAAACACTGAGTCATGGATTATATCTAGGCAATAACTGGCCAATCCAAATGTGTTAAGTACAAAGGTCATATGGTAGAAATCTGTTTGACTTATTCAAGGAACATCTAGAAGATGAAATAGGTGGTTTGTCATGCAGAAGAGGATCCAGATCTAATTAAAGGCTCCTAATGTTACTGTAAACACAACGAGGAAGCGCTTGGAGCGTGTGTGCAGTTGTGGGAATCAATGTGGAGTAACCCAATTTAGCTCGCACTTTGAAAGTATCCTCTGGTTAGTGTGTGAAAAATAGTCTGAAAAGGGGGTAGTTTCAGGAGTGAAACCAGTCGACCTGTGAGCACAGCTTTGCATAACGCCTAGCTAAAAGATGTTGGAAGCTTGAACTAAGGTGTACAGTAGAAACAGTGGGGAAAACAAGTGGGGTTCAGAATATATTTTGAAGGTAAGCTCAAAATGATTAGTCCTGGGAAAAAGGAGAAGAGTAAATAGCAGCACCTCTGTTTTGGGTCTGAGTAACAAGTTCAGTTATTGAAAACTGCTATATTACAGTTCCAGTAAGTATATACATTTTTATCTCATTATATGTTCAAAACATAATGTTCTGAAACATCATGATGTTGTGATTCAACTTTTTTTTTTGGATGAAAAACTGAGATATGGATTAAAAAAATAACTAGCGCTAGACCACACAATTACTAAATAGTAGAGAAGGAAGAGAGTTCTCCCAGAAAGCAAGTTGTTTTAAAATGGTAACAAGGAATGTAACATCTTGCTATATTCTGTTGGTCATGTGAAATATTTCTGCTGTCTTATTTCCTACGGCATTGTTTATCCATGAAGGATGATGTCATCATAGATTAACTGATATAACTGAGTGAAGGGGGAATGGTAACTTACTGAACTCTTCCCAAATTTTCACATAATCAGATAGAGATATCTCTGCCAACTGTCAATGACTGTGCTGGTCCAAAATTCCATAATTTAAAGTGCAATGGGGATATTTTATCAAGGGGGGATTATTGGTTCATCACTGAAAAAATTTACAAGCTTTAAGGCCTACAAATACATACATTTGTATATATTGATAATAGAAAATGCTTATAGCGTCTTTATAATATTCATTTATATGTGAGAGAAGTGAGAAAACAAAGTTACAAGAGATTAGAATATCTGTCTATGGTCACACAACCAGTAAGTGGCAGAATTAAATCTGAAGACACCACTCTGGCTTTAGGGTCCATACGCTTAAGCTTTGTATAATGCTGACTCCTTAGTTTCTTGTTGTGAAAAGGAGGTTGCATTATTGAACATATAATTTTTCAGAATAACTTTGGTAATATTTTAGCATTTACAATCGAATATCAGTGAGTGTATCTGATTTTGACCTGAAGTTTCTAATGGCATACACCAGAACTCATCCTCTGACATAAGATTTCTTTGTATTCAGGAAGTGATTGCATTCATATTACTGTGGAGGGAAGGATAAGCATGTGAGATCCATGGTACACTAGTAGAGCTCCTTATTTTGTTTAAAAACAAACAACAGTAACAACACAGTCATTTTATAGAGTGCTTTTGCGCATTCGCATATATATCTGCATTGTTTCTCTCTTTTTGTACCTTATTTTTACTCTCCAGTTTCTGAAGGATCTAGTTTATTATATGTAATTGTGAATAAACCTGAAGTTATCCTTGACATTTCTTATTCCATTGTTTTTATTCAAGTGTGGAAATTGTGAGGAGTTTATGTTGCTTGACCTTAAGATTATGTAACTCAAAGATTATATTTTTCTTGAGTATTCATTCCCATTTTTAAGATAGTGTGTTTGTACATCCCATCATAGAACTCATAAACACTAGAGCCCAAACATAATGCACGAAATGTCAAGAATATGAATATAAATGGTCCGTGATCTCCCAAGTTGAAGATCAAATAGTCATATATATTTTAACACATACACAAAATAAGCTTAAATATCACAGCACAATATTATACAATACAAGACCACATACTATATTTTTAGGTTGGTTAATGAAATTGGGAAAAAGAAATGGGCTATCCTTGAAGGTCACAGTAGCCCATGTCAATTGTGTTCTCTTTGGGTATTTTTCTGTTTTGAATTTATGCTTCAAGAACAGCCCACATTTTTTAAACATTAAGTAAAATAAATTCCAGGAAATGTAGAAAATGATGATTTTGCAATAATAATAATTAGAATATTATGAACACTAACAGAAAAGTTTGAGTTCTAAATATGTGCAAACACTATTCTATATTTTATCGTGTTTAGTTTCCACAACAAATTCCTTGGGTAAGTACTATTGTAATTTACACAGAGAGACAAAGTAATTTGCACAGGGTGTAGAAATTCAACTAATAGAGATTGAGTACAGTGTCTTGTTTCTTAAAATATCAATTATAAACCATCCACAACAGCAATTTATTTTATTTTCTCTATTTTCTTCCAGTTTTCAAAATTAATGTCTAAGTTACAGAATTCTAGTCTTATGCTAAACACATGAATTATCACATTTAATCCTCTCCACAGGTAGAAGGAAGCACTATCATTATTCCTGATTTACAAATGAGGAAACTGGGACTTAGACAATTAGAAAAAACAAAACAAACCTACCAAAGTCAGAAGATACTGTCGAAGCTTGTATCAACATATAGGAAATTTGATCACTGAACCCATATTTAAGCACTTTCTGTTTCTGCTTCCTGGTAGTTATTTATATGTTGACATTTTTATGGGTGTGTAATCATAGTATATATACTACACAGCATCTACTATTTATGGTTCTGTTTTTATACATAGTCTAGTTTTGTAAATATTTTCCTTATGAATATGTACTATGCAGTCATTTTATGATTCAGTTATGATCCATGGAGTTGATATGCCACAATTGCTGTTTATTTTTGTGGGCATTGATGTAGATAATTAGATAGATGATATAAAAAGTCCTTTTGTATTTTTGTTTTTTAAAATACATTTCTTTATCCTATTTAACATTCCCAAATTATTTGAGAACATTGAGTCATAGGTTTCTAACCTGTGGCACTTTTTTTTTTATTCTCTGCTTCAATAATTGATTTCATCAGCTCCTGTTTCCTCCTGTAATATGTAATTGTCAAACCTCTCTTCTAGCTCTGGTCTTTCTCCTAAATACCAGAACTAGATATTCCTAAGTGCTACCTTAACATCTTCATCTCATTGTTTCACAAGAACCATGAGTCAAGATTTTCAAACTAATTTTTACATTTCACACAGGTTTCTTTTTCTTATGGGCACTACCATAGGTATAGCATTTTTTTATTCTCCCAGAAAGTGAGGGAAATATTTCAGTCATCCCTGAGTTCTTCCTTGTCTCACATGTAATTATTGAAAATAAATTGTGGCATTTCTTTCTCCTGAATATTTCCAGACTCTATTACCTTTACTCCAAGCTGGCTGTTTTTGCTTTAGTTTATATTGTTACTCTACTCACTGCCTTAGCCTTCTTAGCCTCCTAACAAGTCCCTCTGTCACTGCTCTGTCACTCTTCCAAATGCTGCCATTATCTCTCTAAAGAACATATCATACGATGTCATATTATTTCTTAAAAATGTCAAGAGGATCTCCCATTCTTATAGATAAAATCCTTTATTTTATGATATGAGAAAGGATAATTTCCCTTTTCCTATGAAAAAAACACTTTTCTATGGTGGCTTTGGTCAGGAAGGCAAGCCCAGAGGGAAGACAAAAAAATATGGCACTGATATTGTAGTAATTGTGTTATGTAAATTTTGATTATCTCCTTGTAACTTGGCTTAACAGGGCTTTGGGACCCTGACAATGGAGAAGAAAATAATCAAGAGAGGATAGCTTTGAGTTGCCAGAGACAGAGGCCTGAGTAAAGAAGTAAGCTTTTTAGAAAAAATGCAGGAGAAATATTCATAGTGGGTATGGTCACTGTCACCTTATCTGTGGCACTGTTCTTTTTACAATTCCTCTGCTATATATTTTTAGCACTTTTTAAATTATAAAACATTTATTGATTACCACAGATTTTTCTAGATATTTTTAATAAGGCATTCAACAGAACTGGCAAAAATTGGTAGCTTTAGGGAGCTTACTTTTTAGTAGACTACATACACAAAGGAAATATAACTTTTAAGATATATTTTCAAACATGTTACTTTCTCCACTAATTCATAAATGAGACCAATAGTAAAGTTAAGAAATTTAAAAAAATTATTAGCATTTCAAGGAAATGGATATATTCCTTTGGTTTCTCAGAACAAGCTGTTGGTATATGAACAGTAGAGAAGAGCTATTAGCCTTTGTCAACACATATCTATGAATTCCCCCCCACACAAACTACATACACACGCACAACATAAACACAGAGAGACTTGAGAAGGATATTGTTACCCACATATGCATTCATTACATTTTTCTGTTCCATAGACATTTGAATACAAATATATCTGCATGATTATAGAGGTGAGGGAGAATAGCTTGGTGGAGGAAGAAAAGAATGGGTTTTGAAGTGACAAACTAATTTTAGTTCCTGTGTGTCATTGGACAAGTTACTTAACGGTTCTAATTTGACAGTTCCAAAATTTTTGGTCTCAAAATTAAAAATTATTGAAGGCCCCAAAGAGGTTTTGTTCATGTGGGGCATATATGTTGACAGTTATATTAAAATTAAAATTTAGGGATGTTTAATATATTACTCATTCTAAAATGACAATAATAAACCTATTCCTTTAATATAAAGACCTTTTTATGAGCCATAATTACCTTTTCCAAAACCTATTCTTGTACATCCACAGATATTTAATAAGAAAAATGACATTGTTTTTATTTTTACCAAATAAAATATCTTGTTTAATATAATGTCACATCGACGTTGGTATTTACTGTATTGGTAAATGATGTTTTGCTTAGTATGTGAAGTCAATATAGTTTCAGACATATAGTTTTCAGATCACTGTGGATACTCTTCTTTGATAATAAACCTTAACTCAGTATGTATAGTTTCTGAATGATTAGTTGTAGTGAGGAAACTGAAACCCTATGAGGGAACATTTTCTCCTTTGTTAAAATTCACTGGTTTATTTTATACTTTCAATGGAATTAAATATTAAATTTGTGTGATATTGTAAAATACTGGTTTATTATATTATGTACATCTTCCAAACATTACCACCTTTCATTATGAAGTTTCAAAAAATCAGATTACTACCATTACTGATATCATCTGAAAGTCTTTGGTAACTATCGTGAAGGTGTCAGGCCTGTGCTGAGAGATACAGGTTTTCCAAATGTCTGCTTTTCCTCTGACAGCCCTGACCAGCGCCCTCAGCTTCGGACCATGTGTTTCCTGTTCTACTTTTCAGATTCCTATGGACTCCAGAGGACTCCCTGGGCTTTCTTTCAAAAAAAGCTCTAAACTTATTATTCTTATTTTGAAAACATAAATATGATATGTATAATTTCCTGGTAGGTTATATAAATCTTTATACTTTATTGGTAGATTTTGATGCTCCAGAAGCTTGGAGGCTTTCAGTCAGTTTTCAGTCTTCAAAAAAGGGAAAAAAAATATCCATGTATCTCAGAGGCATTAGCTTGCATCCTATCCTTTTCCTCATGGATTTAAAGTTCATTTTATTCCTTTTTAGTGAGTTTTTGAGAAGCAAATTTCTCTAGGTGGCGTTAGATATATCTGAGTGAATTACCAGCCTCTGTTTGCTACGTTGTCTGTGCGTCATGATTCTGGTTCACTCTCAGGAAGATATTTAGCATGAAAATTAAACTTTAGTTATAAGTATAACAGTACTTTAAAATTTGTGTTTAAAATACAATCTAATAGAATCACACAGAATGTGTGTGAAATGGCAGAAACAAATGAAATAAACATCCTAGAATACATCATTTCATCTTAAATAATGGTGGTGATATTACATAACATTTCATTAGCATATTATAATGACATGTATTTTCACTGTTTTTTACACTACCATGTTTATTCTTGTACATCTGGCTATAATAGTAAGGATAACTGAGCCTGTTATTATTATTGTCTTCCTAAGAAAATATTGGATATCTACAGGATAATTTAAGATTTTTGAAACATGCACTTAAAAGATTAAAAGATTGGAAAAGGCTAAAGAAACTATTGTAATTCACAGGGGTTTCAAATCCAACAAGTTTGCATATAAGCCAATAATTATTTGTTGAAATTCTGCTGCTGAAAGTGTGTCTATGTCTAAAGACAAAATGCAAAATACATGGTGAGTAAAGACTGCTTTCCATTCACATTTTAGGTAGAACCAAAAATAAGGGAATGCAGAGTAGGTGAGATGCTGAGAATATTGGCAATGAGCAGATGTTCAAATCTGTTGAGAAAGTCGTTGCTTTCAACCTTCAGTTCTTTATAATCTGGAGTCTCAAAAAATGCTTCCGATTCCCCTAAAAATGCTAAAGAAAAATCTGAATACAGATGTTTGTTTTGTAAAACAGTCCACCATGTAATTTCCAAATTTATCAGTTTATCAATAGTTCAGAGGGAAAGTTTCATTCAACTGAAAGTGACATAAAGAAAATCTGGATTTGGGGATTTTTACTTTTAGTTAATTTTCCATCATTGTACCTATTCAATTTAACCCATGAACAGTGAAAGGAGGACAGTTGTTTTTTGTCTATATTGACTTACAAGGTCTGATCTTTTCTGAGATGTGGTACTGATTAACAAGGTTTTAAACCATTTGGAATGCATTACTTAGTAATGTTACAAAATATCTTTTCTTAGGAGCTTTAAGAACATAGTGGCAAACTATTTTTCTTTGTATATCAGACAGGGTAATGAACAAAATCAAAGGTCCTAAACCCTTTGAAACTGTATATGGAAGTTTGTGGGTGGGAGCTTCATGAATTATTCTGAGGAGAGGTTACACAGCTTTCATCAGATTCTCAAAAAGTATAAAAAACCGTCACAAAAAGACAATAGACATTCAATGAACAAAGTCTTTACAGTCCTATAATTGTATAACTATGCTTATATATTCAGGTTCACAAAAAGTAAGTAAACTGGCACATAGGAAGGAACAGCTTGACTACATGGGACTTTTCAAAAGTAAATATTTAGAAATAAAGACATGTTTCCTTAAAGCACCTGACATTGTGGCAGATTTTTATAATTTAGAGAGGAATGTTATTTACTTCATTTACTGCAAAAGAAACATATAGAAGTATATACTTGTCATTAACAATTCCTTTATTATATTTTCCAAATCCTTACAAAATGCTGTTAATTTTCATTGGTGGCTGATGGTGGTCTAACATCAAGATAGTCTTTGACAAAGAGAGGACAAAATTGAAGACAGGGCTTGTTTTCCTTTTGTAAGCTTTTGAGGAATGATGTGCTATCTTGCAGAAACCATTTTGTATTTAACAAAAAGAAGGAAAAGGGTCACGTAAAGAATTTATTTCATTAAAGGTGATTTATTTCACATTATGAACATTGACCCAAAGAGCAAAGTTTTATGAACCTTTAGAAAATAATACTGCACAGAGAAGCCCAAGGAGGTAAAATCCACACTTAGAGACTATTGCATATGTCAATCATGTTTACAAGACTGGAAGAAAATGCTATTATTCTCCTCTTAATTTTTCCACATTTATTAAATGTATTTAACTTAATGTCTCTCATGTAGAACTCTTATTATGACTATGTTGCAGTAGAAGCTTTCAAATACACATTTAGTGTTTTTTCGTGGATACATTGATATTCTCACATCATCATATTCTAGGATCTGGGACAAGGAAACAACAGGAGAAGCAACAAAGGGTGTAAAGTTTATTTCACACACACATCACTGAGTTACCTGTCCCCTGAAATGCGAGCAAATCCTTGGGATGCAATAATCAAGTCTCCCTGCACTTCTTCCTATCTGTGATATTGATCAGAGTTTCCTTTAATTAACTTTACAGAAGTTGCAACATGCAGGTTTCCATTTAGATTTACTAACTTCCTTAGAATTGTTTGCATGTCTAAAGTAAGTATGCTAACGAAGTTTGATGAGATACAGTATCACACTCCACTAAATCTAGTGTGTCCTTAGATAATTTTACCAGTCATTTGTAAGAACCTCAACTATACTATAAACAAAGAATCACAAATAACATCAAGGAAACTCTCCACTGAATAACTACTTGTTAAAAAAAATTATAAATCATGCCAATGAATCAAACAGAAACTCACTCTAGACTAATTTTAGATGCACCACTATGTGAAAACCCAGGAGAGTTGGCATGTCAAATAATAATCACTAATACCTGATAAAGATACCAAATAGGCGTTTCAAGGATGAAAAAGTGAGTGATAGGATATTCAGCCTCAAGGAGATTATCTACTAAACCACTTAAAACACTTCATGAATAACATGTTGTGGGTAAAATTGTAATATTTCCAGAATTTCTTGTCTGGCTTTAGTGCAAGTGATACTCCAAATCAACAGGCGTTGCTAAGGGGTGGAGAGTTGCAGTCCATCTCCACATCAGTGGGTAATTACCTGGGCACTGAGGGCTTATCTGGACTGGAGAGATTCCGGGGAGGCTTCACTTGCTTCTACAGGAGCAGAAGAGAGATGGCTCCCAGGCCACAGTTTGTAGGCAAGAAATGGCTTTAAATTTTTATTTCTCCCTTTGACTGATTTTGGCTTTAGAAATATTTTGCCCTGAGATTTCTTCTCCCAGGAGTTACATTTGGTGGTAGTCGGCAGGACCTCTGAACCCAAAACCTGTCTAAATGAGTGCAGCCTTTGGGAGGCCACCCTAGAGATGGTGGGAAGATGCCTGGAATCCCCATTGTGGATGGTGGGGAGGCCCCAGTGGATGCGGTGGCAGAGGGGGCAGCTTCACCTGTTATTGTCCCTGCATCTGTGGGGCTTCCAGTTTGGGAGCCCCTAGTGGGGAATTGGTCTAGGGTAAAGCACCTCCTAGAGAGGTGGGGCATTTCCCAGAACTGGGGAAGGGTGAAGACACCATAAGCTGCAGAATTAGCCCTATGTGAGTTAGAAGACTGCTTAGGGGCCCTGAGTGGCTGGGTAGCAACTGGCATTGTAGAATCTCTTTTCCTCGAGTTAGTGGAAAATGTCACTGAAGAGAGAAAGGTGGTTAAACCAGAGAGAGAGAGGTTTAAACAGGAAAGAGAGAGGGCTATTGAGGAGAGAGGATTATAGAGAGGGTTAGAGAGGAGAGAGAGGGACTTAGGTGGGAAAGAGACACACTGCAGCATCACTTGAAGGAGCTGGGCAATAATCTATGGGATGCCTTAAAGAAAGAGAGACAATTATTGAAAAGACAGGTCACGTTCCTAGAATATTCCTTAGCAGTGGGGAGGGGTGAAGCAGCAGGAAATGCCAAGCTGCAGGAAGCCGAGGGGGAGAGGGAGGAAAGAGTGGTGCCTTCAGCCCTGGAAATGGTGGAGGAAGTCGGGGTGGGGGGGAGAGGAGGAGACGGGGCCATGGGCTGATCTGTTGCTGAGGCCTCTGCCCAAGGTACCAGCCTTTCCTATATTAAAGGCCCACCCTGTTGTTAGTAAGAAAATAAAAATGAAACAACCACGGGCTCCTTAGTGGGAGGAGCCACTCTCTCCCCAAGTTGTAGAGCACGCCATGCTCCGTCCCTATACCCAGGATGAGCTGGTGGACGTGAGCGTCTGGTACAGGCGGAGGCCATTGGAATCTCTGCCTACATGGCGTTTATGTCTCTGGAATATGGGGGTGGAAAACATTGTTATGTTGGGTACTGAAATGAGTATTCTGGCTTCCCTAATGATCACCACAGGAATGAAAAATCTGGTGCTGCATACGGCTCCCCCATCTTTCTTTGGGTCCCTAGTGACTATTCTTGCCCCCACATAGGACAGCCCATAAGTGAGGCTACTCGTACTGTAGCAGATGTAGGGGAGGATGAAACAATAAGGGCACGGAGGGAAGTACAGGCCATGACTGAAAGGAGACGTGCAAAGGGCCCCGTGAAGATCTCGAGGACCCAGATGTGGGTTGATTTGACAAAGACTGGGATAGTGAAAGGAAAATTTGATGGGCAGCCCAATAGAATCTTGTTAGAACTGTGATAACAATTAAAGCCAGAGCAGCATTTCCAGCTGCTGAGGTCCAGGGCATAGAAACTGGAGTCAAGGCCTCATGCCCGGCCTGTGTCCCTGCAAAACTTCATGGGGGAGAGGACTCAGGATTTGCCTGAGTCCTCACCCCCACAGGATGATTGGGCATTGAGGTTCAACTGAGGGGTGTGGCCAAGGCCCCCACGTTGGGGGACATGATGGGGACCGGAGGCCACATGTAGAATTAGCAATTCATTGGTCCCCTGTGAATGTACAACATGTCCTTGCGCTTGTGGACACAGGAGCTTAGTGTTCTCTTATTTATGGCAACCCTGAGCATTTTCCCAGGCCCCCTGCTGTGACAGATGGCTATGGGAGAAAGGCAATTAGAGTGAAAAAAGCCCAAATCCCATTGGGGATAAGACGTTTACCCCCAAAGCAGTATAGTGTATACATTTCTCCCATCCTTGAATATATTTTGGGGGGTAGATATCCTGCAGGGCCTGTGGTTACAGACCACTGCCAGTGAGTTCAGACTGACGGTATGTGTAGTAAAGGCAGTTCTGGGGGACATGCTAAGCACCCACCTGTAGCTCTGCCTGTACCTTGGTGAGTGAAAAATACTAAGCAGTATAAATTGCCTGGGGGGCACAAGGAATTCGGAGAAACTCTACAGGAGTTGGAGATGGTGGGCCTCATAAAGCCCACTCATAGTCCTGTTAATTCCCCAGTGTGGCCAGTGAAAAATCCAGATGGCTCTTGGCACATGACCGTGGACTAAAGGGAATTGAATAAAGTCACACCCCCTTTGCATGCTGCTGTCGCCTCTATAGCAGACTTTCTAGACACCCTCAGCCATGAGCTGGGAATGTATCATTATGTAGTAGACCTTGCTAATGCTCTATTCTCTGTTGACATGGCACAGAAAGTCAGGAACAGTTTTCCTTCACTTGAGAAGACCAGCAGTGGACACTCACTCTACAGCGATAGCTCCACAGTCCCACTATCTGTCACAGACTTGTAGCTCAGGGCTTGGCCACATGGAAGAAACCACAAATGGTGCAGTTGTATCACTTCATTGATGATATTATGCTCATGTCTGATTCTCTTTCAGATTTAGAAGGGGCACTTCCTAGACTGCTGGAACATCTACAGGAAAAAGGATGGACTGTGAACAGCACCAAGGTCCAGGTACCTGGTTTGTCTGTGAAATTCTTGGGAGTTGACTGGTTAGGTAAAACTAAAGTTATTCCTGAAGCTGTCATAGACAAGGTCAGGCTTTCCCTACCCCTACCACTGTGACAGTCTTACAAGAGTTTTTGGGTCTTTGGGGCTACTGGTGAGTGTTTATCTCGCACTTGGAAGAGATTGTGAAACTTTTATACCATTTGGCATGAAAAGGTATCAGGTGGGCCTGGGATGAGACATGTGCGGCTGCTTTTACTGCTGCCAAGCGGGCAGTCAAGGCTGTGCAGGCCTTCAGTGTAAGGACTCATCAAGACCTGTGAGCTATATGTTCATGTAACCGAAGATGGTTATGGATGGGGTCTTTGGCAGCAGCTTGAACGGATACGCCAACCTACTGGATTCTGGTCACAACTATGGAAAGGAGCAGAGGTCTGGTACACCTTGATAGAGAAGCAACTGGCTGCTGTGTACCACGCATTGCTGGCTATGGAGCCCATCATCAGAAGAGCTCTAACCAAGGTAATAACCACCTATCCCATCAGGGGTGGGTGCGAGACTGGATCCAAAGGCCGCAGAGTGATGTGGCACAGACACCTACAGTGGCCAAATGGGGCACATATTTAGAGCAGTGCAGCACCCTCTCTACTATCCCCTTAGGTGGAGAACTCCAACACTTATTGGAGCCACTGACCTGTACAAGTGGAAAGCAGGAAGAACTTGCTTTTGAGCCATCGGTAGCCAAGACTCCTTATCAGGAAGGAAAAGCCCCTACATCTGAAGATGCTTGATATACAGATGGTTCTGGTCATGGGCAGCCCCTGAAGTGGAGGGCTGTGGCTTTCCATCCTAAGACTGAGACAATATGGATGGAGGATGTAGAGGGGAAGAGCAGCCAATGGGCTGAGTTGTGGGCAGTATGGCTCGTGATCACCCAGGAGCCCTCTCCCATAGTTGTCTGCACTGACAGCTGGGCCGTCTATCGGGCCCTGACCCTGTGACTACCGACACAGTACCATGCCAATTGGATGGTTGGTCACTGGTCCCTTTGGGGGCAAGAGCTGTGGCAAGACCTATGGGCCTCTGGTCAGACTAAGCCTGTTACTGTATATCATGTGATTGGCCATTTGCCTTCGGCATCCCCAGGGAATGGTGAAGCAGACACATTGGCCCAGGTGTGTTGGCTAGAAGGAAAGCCTGCCTCTGATGTTGCCCAATGGTTACATCGTTTATTGCATGTGGGGCAAAAGACAAGTGGGCCTGTAGTCCATCGATGGGGCTTGCCATTGACCTTTGAGGAAGTCAAGAGTGCTGGGAAAGAGCACCTTGTGTGCTCCAAGAGGGACTTACACTGAGTCCTGCAGCAACTTGGGACAATAGTAAAGGGGCCTATACCCCCGTCAGGTGGCAGATAGACTATATTGGGTCTCTGACCATATCAGAAGGATGTCGTATGCCATGACTTGAAAGGACACAGCTACTGGCATGTTGGTTGCTTTTCCTGCACATCATGCAGATCAGTAAACCACCAAGAGGGGCTAGAGTGTCTCTTCGCAGCCTATGGCTGGTTGCATAGTGATTGAGAGCCATCAAGGCACCCACTTTACTGGACATGCATTACAAGGATGGGTACAGCAATTAGGAATAAAGTGGCAATTTCATGTACCGTATAACCCTACCAGGGCAGGCATAATAGAGAGGTACAATGGTTTGTTGAAATCTGGCCTGAAGTCAACACCAATAGTCTATGGGGCTGGTCATTTCTCTTATGGCAATACTACAGCACTTGAATGAGAAGCCCCGAAAGGGAATCTTGAGCCCTGTGCATATGCTAACACACATTGCTGCCTCTCCTATACAACTGTATGTGCAAACCAAAGAGGAGTTATTGAAGCCAGGATATGGCCAGCAGAGCAACATCTTGCTGCCAGCCTCAACTGCATTAAACCCTGCAGACACTGTTGAATGAACGTGCTGTGGCAGATGGCTTTGACACATGGACTAGTGATGGCTGGCCCTTCTGTGTATTCCTGGAGCAATAGCAGAGTGGTCCCCAAAGGTCACAGTAGTGTACCCAAAACATCCAGGAGGTAAAGCATCTTACGTGGAAGTTTTGTTTTATTTTTATGGCCAGTGCATGTACCTCCCATAGCCCTATATATTGACCCAACTGTGACTCCCACAGGGAGTGGGGTCAAAGTCTGGTATACTAGACCAGGAAAAGATCCCATTCCTGACACTGTTCTATTATAGGACTGCTCTCTTGCATGTATCCTACCTGATAGACAAGATTTGCCTATGCTGGTGTCATTAAAACATGTATCTTTTCACCCTTAAGTTTATTTTCTTCTATAGTCCTTGTGGCCTGGATGCACCCCATGGCTGCTGGTGCCACATGATGATTGCTCTGAACTCTCTACCTCTTCAGCTACTTCCTGCTGGAATAAGCGAGCTATGGACCTAATGTGCATAGGACTTTGAACCTAGCTGAATCCTCCAGCTTGAGGATTATCATGTTTTATTGCTGTTGCTATTGTATGTCATTAGTCTGGTCACATTGCTCCAGTTTTCTCTCCCAGGGACCACTGTGGAAGAGGGGAAATGAGTAGAGTGTAAGGTGAGATTTCTATAGGGGTGGCCTGTGGGTAAAATTGTAATAGTTCCAGAATCTCTTGTCTGGCTTCAGTGCATCTCCATATCTACAGGCATTCCTAAGGGGTGGAGAGATATAGTTCATCTGCATATCATTTGGTAATTACCTGGGCAACTGAGGGCTTATCTGAACCTGAGAGGCTGGTGGGAGGCTTTGCTTGCTTCTGCCAGAGCAGGAGAGAATCGGCCCCCAGACTGCAGTTTGTAAGCAATAAACGGGTTTTAAACTATATTTTTCTTTCTGACTGATTTCAGTTTTTGAGGTATTTTGCCCCAGGATTTCCTCTCCCCAGAGTCACGCACATTGTAGAGACTAGTAAAATCCATAATTGCATTGGAAAGTGACAGCAGGGCTGAGACAGGAGATACTATATCAACAAATTATTATGAAATTTCATTTGTTGATGGTGGAGAATGACTTATTTAAGTCATGTAACATCCACCGTATATCTTGACTATACTGAGCACATTTTATAAGGATGTGGTACCTGCCTGTCTCTGTATTCATTTTCTACTCCTTTTTTCTTCTTGGATGTTTAAGTGTCTGTATCTTCTTTCTCATACTCAAAAAGGCCAGTTTAATTCCCATGTCAGGCCCTTTGCTGATATTGCAACCTGTCCCTGGAATGTATCCCACCTTACCTCCCCCACCAGTTTTAGAATAGCTACTCCCTTTCATCAGCAATGCCTTCACTCAAATATTCTCTTTCTAATGAAGACGAGATGACCACAGTTTACATTATTTTCTTGGTCTGTCCTGTGTCTGAGTTTTTTTCAATCATATTACACTCATATTATACCCCTGTTATTTCTTCATATCACTTTTGCTCACAAAACTATAGTAAATTTTGCTATGTTTAGTTATTCATTTATTGAGTGTTTCTTCCCTAACTAGAATATAAGCTCCATGATAGCACACCCATGTCTATTTTTTTCACTATCCCAACCTTGAGGCTTAAAACAATGCTTGGTATGCAGCAGACATTCAACAGCGTTAATGAATCTTACTGAGATGTGGCTGGTTTTCTCTCATTAAAATATACCTGATAATTCTTTTTTAATGCAGAAAATTCAGCCCTATTTTCCTCACTCTTTAATCCTCCAATGAGCTTTTCACAAGCAATTTAACACTACATACAGGTCTTGAAGATATTAAAAGGATTCGAAAGTCTAGAAAATTGAGAAGTGGAGGAAGATTCTATACAGTAAACATAGTTCATGGAAAGGGAAAACAAGAGAGAAAGTAGGGAATAACAAGTGTTTAAGTTAGGCAGGCTCACAAGGTTTATGTAGCAAAATAATGAAAGATTAGACTGAAAAGAAGAGAGAAGATAAGGTGGGTTAGATTCTTTGAGGCTAGTATATTCAAATACTACAGACATGACCTTGAATTCAGGCATAAAAAATAGATAGAACTTAGGAAAAGAGTATAAGAGCTTGTGAGCCCAGACCAGCAGGAAAACATATTCACTGCCATTAAGTCATTTTGAGTTCAGACATCAAAGGCACACACCTGTCATGCCCAGCATAATGTCTATATACATCCTCACCAAACGTCACTCTGAAACCTTTTCTAATTCCCTTTACTGTATTAATTTCTGGCTTCATCTCCCTTGGTACTTTTCTTTGTATTTTCTTATGGGATTCCTTTTTATAGAACAACTTATTTTGTTTGTTTAATTTCTGAATAGGTTTTTCCTGTTTAGAACCATAATATCTATGTAGGCACAGACAATTTTTATTACCATATCTCTGATGGTGCCAAGAATAATCCTCATATCCTATAGGTAGACGAAGGCTTACTCATCCTCACCTCCGAACACGCTCGTCACCATGCTGTGCTCTGATCTCCCAATGGTCCTTTGTCCATGATTATAGAACAGTACCCTTTACATTACTACCCTGGAATAATCTTCTTGAAAACATATTTCTGTTTGATTTTTTTTTAAATTTAGGCTGCAAATCCTACTGTAAATTTTTTCCCCTTCCATATGCTGACTACATTAAGCCATTAAACCTAATATTTTCATGAACATAAACATATTTATTCTCAATAGATATATCTCCCTTAGGGTTTTTTTTTAACTACAATTACAACACTGCGAAACCCTAAGATTCCCACCAGGACATCCTAACCCTCATAGATACTTACTCTTTGTTGGTATATTTTCCTAGAGACACCTTGCTGACCTTGATCCAAATATCTATTATTTCTTGGTCTCCACACTAGTATTTCATAGTTTATAGCCAGGAAGTATTGGAATGACATTAGCATCTCAACATTTTATTTTTCATCTTGACCACACCGGTAATGTACTCTTTAAATACAACCAGTAGAGTAGACTCATTTTAGTGATGTATAACATCAAGACAAGGCTGTAATTCCAAAGGAAAAAAAGAAAAGCTCTAGTAGACAACTTAAAAACTAATGAATATTAAAGAACTTTGAGTTTCATAAAAAGCTTAGCACCCTTATATATTACACAATACAAATTCATTTTAAAATAATTATGTAATATCTTATAAAAATATGCATCTTTCTCACACATTTCAAACTTAAATTATCTATTTGAACAAACTAAAAATGCAATCAGCTCAAATTTTTTGGACTACTACATACATGTGCTTAAGAAATAAAACAAATAATACCCTTTATTATCTTGATCAAAAAGATTGTGGAGTAACTAAATTGATTTAGGAATACGAGTGTGTTGAATAGCACTTATTCTGGGGGTTTGTGGTATGCATAAAATTGCAATATTTCCAGAATCCCTCACCTGCCTTTAGTGCATCTCCAAACAGTGGGTGTTGCCAGGGGGTGGGCAGGAGTAGCCCATCTCCATATGAATAGGTAATTACAAGGGGGAGCCAGGGCTTATCTGGACCAGAGAAATTGGGTGGGGGCTCTTCTTCTGCATCTTGGTCACGACAGACATGGGAGAGCAGAAGTGGACTGCTTGTATGAAATAAAAGGTTTTCTCCCACTTTATTTCTCCCTTTGACTGATCTCAGTTTCAAAAGTATTTTACCTCAGGATTTTCCCCCAGACTTACACGGACCTTGGGAGAACAGAAACCCTCTTACCTTCCCCCTTGGTGCAAAGTAACCCTATTTCTTTCTTATTCAAACTCAGCTTTCTTTCTTGCAATGCAAAAGGTCTTTCCTCCCTTCAATTGTGTCTCATTTTCCTGAGGAAAATTAGACCATGTTAAGATCCTCAGTGGAAAATGCTGCAACACGAGGTATTGATAATGACCTTGTTTGAATGACAGAACATTTCCCCTGACCACCTTCCCATCTCCACATGTTATTCCCTATCACCTTAGTAAACTTTGACTTGAGTCCTTGGATGTAGGAAATATTCATTTCGATGGCAATAATATTACTCTTTTATTTTGAACCCATGCCATTTTGAATTGGTAAAATTTAAATCCCAAATTTATTATGTTTTTTTGCTTCTGTAAGAAACTAAAAAAAATAAATGAATCTGCATTTTTCCTAGACAGCAATTTAATTAACTGCAGTCCTTGGTGTTCATCTACATACATTTGCCTCTAGGCCTTCCCAGCTGTTCCAAGTTCTGCCCCGTGGTTCATGCCTGACATTGCTGTTGGCATGTAGATTTTGTTTCATTGTCACAGAGGCACTGCGCCTCCTGTCGTTGCCGATCCTTCACTGCAGCCCTGTTGCTGCTGAGATGGCTTTCACACAAGCCACGGAGGCAAAGACGTCTACTGCCCTTTGATTGTCTTACTGCTTCCTATGCCAAGAATTTCATCTCATCCTTGATCAGGGGACATATGAGTGTCACCACACAACATGCCCTAGAAAATATTCTTCTCTGTGTCCTTTTAATCATTACCAGTGCATAGATCTCTGTTCTCATTTCAGGTATTCTTCTTCCCTCTTCGTCCACAGGCCTTATTACATAATAGGGGAGGGGTAGTCTTGCCCTAGTCCTAATTATTGAAGAGACTTTGCCTCAAATCCTAATCCTATAACTTTCCATGTATTTTTGTTTGTTGTTCTTTTTTTTTCTTATGGGAAGCTTATCTGGTATACATGGATCACAAGGAAATTATGATGGTCCACCCATACATGGTTATGGGTGCTAGTAATAGCACTCTTTTTAGATTTTTAAAGGTTAAAGGTATTAGTTGAATAAAATTAGGGACATACATAAAAGTACAAAGAATTCATGATCAATATCTAAGATCCCCTTTCACAGAGATAAGCATTGCTAATTGACTCTTCCATGCTGATCTATACCTATACCCACAAATATGCACACAACTGGAATCTCATTGGCCTTATTTATTTACCACTTTTTCTATTTATGAACCTTTCCCCTATCTCTATTAACATTCTCTGAGACATGGATTTCAAAGAATAATGTATGTGTTTTTAATTCATAGAGCAAGAAGTTATCATGTGGGTATACATAAGGAAAAAAAAGGGCCCAAGCCATGCTGACCAAAATCATATTTTGATATAGTTATTTAGATATAGTTCTCAATTTCTTTTTTTTTTTAAGGTCTAATTGATCAATAAGTCTCTAGCTGGGGATTTTGCCCTGAAATCTCAAACGACACAGATTATCAGGAGCAAAATTCCATAAAAGCAAATCACATCCAGTATACATCAGATGCTTTCAGTGATTTATAAATTTGAAAGGGAAAACATCCTTTCAATATAGGTAAGAATGATTAAGCAAAAATTCATAGGTATTTATTTATTTTGCACATTTTGCAAATCCAGGGAAATATTTTGAGTGCATTACTAATGTTTATGACAGTAATGTCAGAATTATAAAGGATATCAGAATACATATTAAAACCTAATAACACCGGGATTTCTGATAATCGTCATATTTACGATAAACAGTTTAGTGATTTCTCATGTCAAATAGCAGACAGTTCTAAACTTAGTAGGAGAGACTTTTATTCAAAAGAACTAATGCAAGAGGAGAAAAGAACTATTACATTAGGGAGAATCCTGTAATCATAAGGTCTGCAAGGATCCCCAGAGTTAGACAGAAAGAGATTTTCTTTTATAAAGAGTAAATAATGCTGGAAATAAGAAAGATATGGGGAAGTGGGAGGAAAGAAAGGCTGGTAGGATTAGATAGTAGATGAGAGATTTTAACCTGAGGCCAGTCTGTTTCCAGGTGGGCCTGCATTCTGGCTCAAGCTGAGGGTGGGCCAAAGTTCAGGGACCTGGAGGATGGAGAGGAACTTAATGACAATTTGGTCAAAAAGCATTTTGTTCTGACTGATCAGTGGCGGCAAGCGTTAAAATATTCACTTAGGAGGCAAAGAAACGGGGTGTTAAGGGTTCCTATCTGGCCTTGTCATTGGTAAACAAGGAGGGCAGCTAATCTAAGATCTATGGGGAAGGAGAGCCCTTTGCAGTAAACTGTTCTCCAGAACATGAAGGGTAGGGAGGTCTTTTAGCATTTCCTGTTTTCCAAGAACACAAGGCTCAGGTAAAATTCAACACTATTACTCCATTTAAAAAAATACTGACTTTGTGCTATACGTAACAGTAATTAAACTCAAACGTCCCCGCCCCCTCCCACACACACGTGCATAATAAATTAGTAAATAACATGAAGGTTGATCTTTCCTTTGTTATCAAAAACATGCAAAGATCACCCTTCCTTCATCTCATTGTGATTGAAAGGACAGGGAGTTTTTCTATATTTGGCTTCTCACCAGCTTCTGTCCCATGGGCAGCTCAGTTCTCACCTTTCCTGTCATCTCAGTTCCGTGCAGAATGCCCAGCCGGCTATGCCGGTCCCGTGTAAAATTTAAGGTATGTTTCTAATTGTGTACTTGAGTCCCTGTACTAATTTTACTGATTAAAAATGGAAACAAAACCTCACATTTTTTCATAGACTTTATTTTTTAGAGCATTTTAAGGTTCACAGCAAAATTGAACAGAAGATACAGAGGTTTCCTCTCTATCAGCTGCCTCCCCCAGATGCAGAGCTTTTCTGGTCATCAACAGTCCACACCTGAGTGGTGCATGGGTCTCAGTTAGTGAACCTATGTTGACAGATCATAACCACTCAAAGTCCTGAGTTTACATTAGGGTTTACTTTTGGTGGTGTACATTTAAACAAATGTATGACATGTAGTCATCATTATAGTATCATACCGAGTGTTTTCACCGCCCTAACAGTTCTGTTCTCTGCTTATTCATCCCTCCCTCCCTCCTAACCCTGGAAACCATTGATCATTTTACTGTCTCCATAGTTTTGCCGCTTCCGTGAAGGTCAGATGTTTGGAATTATATGGTATGTAGTTTTTCACTTAGTGATATATATGTAAGTTTTCTCTATTTCCTTTCATGGCCAGATAGCTCACTTTTTTTAGTACTGAATAATATCCATTTCTTAATTTACCATTAATCTTTTGAAGGCCATCTTGGTTGCTTCCAGGTTTTGCCGTTATGAGAACAGAGCTGCTATAAATGTCAGTGTGCAGGTTTTTGTGAGAACATAAGTTTTGAGTAAATACCAAGGAGCCCAATTGCTGGACTGTCTGGCAAGAGTATATTTAGTTTTGTAAGAACCTGTTGAACTCTTCTGCAAAGTGGCTGGGCTATTTTGCATTCTCACCAGCAAGGATGAGAGTTCTTGTTGTTTCACATCCTTGCCAAGCATTTGCATTTTCAGTATTCCTGGATTTTGGCCAATCTAATAGGTATATAGTTTATGTCATTGTTGAATTCAGCAATGTGTCCATTCTACCTGAGGTTCTCCTACCCCAGTATTGGTTCCCATGAAGGCTCCTGCCTGTAGGTTTCCACTCTGGTAAATTGTGATTCTTTGTAGTATCCTGTAGGTCTCTCCAATTTGGGGAACAGTGGTTTGCTCCATGACTTTACTTCTCTTACAGACCTAAGAAGGGTTGTTGGTTTTTCAGTTTATTCAGATTCAGTATTTTACCTCTTGTTAGGATGGAGTGGTGACTTCCAAGTTTCTTACTTGCCAGACACTAACCTCATTTTTAAATACTGTGTTGCCAAAGTCCATTTATATATTTTTTCCCTGTTTTTAGTTCCTTTGGAGTCTCTTTGCCATCAATCCGTAGATCTCTTTCTCCAGCAGCATTTCATTTTTATACAAGTCCTGGCTTGGTTTATAGCTTGCTAATTACAATACAAGAATACTCATTAAACAAATATTCAAAAATGTGAAAATATTTTATATTTATATCATTTGAGTAAACTAGGTGTTTGTTCATTTATCCTTCCTCCACTAAAATCACTCATTTTTTCATAGTTTTTTATAACTAGTTCTATAAAAAATAAGATACAAGAAAAAAACAACATGTTTTAAGTAACTCTACAGACAAATCTATTCCCCAGTTGTAACTAAATCTCTAGCTAAATGCAGACATTCTTAATATTCCAAGAGCACATTGGGTGGTATATTGAAAGACATTCAGAATCCATCAGTTTTAAAAGCAAAGCAGTTTGCCCAGGCACAGTTCTTCAGTCTTAGCTTGTCTGAAAATAGCATAATTGAAACTAAACTAAAACATGTAAGTCTTCCACTCTGTTTTATTAGTCAGGGTTCTCCAGAGAAAGAGATCTCTTTTCATAATATACGATCTGAATCTAATCAATTATATGAAGATAAAAAATGATAGAAAAAAGGACAAATAATTACTGAATGCTATTATACATATGACATGAAATAAAAACATGTCATCTACATTATTTCATTTATTTCTAGAAAATATCTATGATGTTAGAACTACTTTGAATTCTTATTCTACAGATGAAGAAACTGAGGTTCAGTGTGGTTAAGTGATCTTCTCAGGACTGCAGAACTATGATATTCTGGATTTTGTGCTTATACATGAAATCTGAAATGAAATTTAATGCTATGCTTCACTCTGCTCTACTTTACTATACATCGTCCCATACTGTACTTTCCTACCCTATCCTTTCTTATCTTATCCTGTATCTTATTTAACTCTACTCTGCTGTTCTAAACACACCATAGTATACTATTCCATGCCAAACCACCTAGCTTCAAATATGGCTAAAAGCAGAGATACTTCATTTTAGAACTTGTACATTATATCTCCTCTCCTGTTGGAAAAAGTGTATTTCCTATTTTTACTACATCCTATGTGCTGAGTGCACATGTACGCTCACACATGCACACATTGTTTAAAATCTGTTGCATGACTACAGAGATTATTTAATGAATAACTTTTTTTATGAAATTGTACTGAGTCCTGTTTATTATGGTTGTGTATTTCCAACATGAATTCACTGCTGTATATTCAGAATAAATGATATGCACAGATAGTCTGAAGGCAGCCAGTCCAGGAAATAATTATTCTATATTAAGATGTTTTATTAACTTGGTGAACTAAAAATATTAATATACTTTTGCTTTCCTGAAGTGATGATATTCCTCACTATAAAATTATTAATTTACTGGCTTAATAATGATTTTGAAGTTAGTGCTGCATAAGCATCTGAAGATTACTAATTATTTTATGATCAGATTAAAGGACACAGTTTTTATTACCTGAATAAATGTACTGTAGAGTTTATCACTGAACTATTGAAATATTTAACCCACAAACACTCTACAGGAATATTTTCCTACACTCTCTACAGGAAGTAGACATAAACTAAATTATACTTCAGGTTTAACAAGAATGGAAATGAACATGGAATTTAATAATCTTGCTCTTGGATTTCCTTTTCATAAAGGGAGAATCTAGCTGGGTGACTTGTTACCAAGTGCTGTGAGACTGACCACCTCACTAGGTAGCTGATTGGGTTCTTGTCAGCACCATCTGTGACTACTCCAGGCAAAACATCTGATTTAGCAGAAGTAATGGATGCAAAGCACGGTACTTCTGAGTTTATAAGAGATGTACTTTTTTACTTTGGGATAAATATACTTAGGTTGATAGCTCTAGGCTGGTCTATGGAAAGAACTGGAGGATACCTTTCTCCTCAGCATTTCCTAAGCTTATATAGCTGGAGTTGAATAAGCATGCCTAAAGATCTTTGTTTCTAACTGTCACCAAGTATTTAACATTTAATAAAAACACCAGTATTCTTTTGAAGAAGAGTCCCTCCTGTTTCATAGCATCAATATTTGGCATAAGTAAAACAAAATTGCAGTTTAAGTATAAACAAACTTTTTCCAAAAAATTTGATCCTCAAATACATACATACATATATATATATATATATAATTAGTGGTCTAGCAAATTTTATCACATCACAATGCTCATGTTAGGCAGAAAAACAGATACGAGTGGGATGAAAAGGGGCTGAAGCCCACTGAGAGCTCAGAGAGTCAATCAGAAAAAGCCGGAGAGTGAGAAAACCCCACAGAGTCAACCCCCCTTTGCAGCGAGTCTATCCCACTGCTCTGAGTCTTGCGTGACCTGCAGACTTGTTCCGGCTCATGCCGATGACGCAGGGCTGGGACAAGGGATGGGCATCATGATTCATTTTCCTAAAAAATGCCAAGATTAGCACAATAAGAACAGGAGGGACTTTTCTTAAGGCAAGAAGCAGTCTTAACTGATGTGTTCCCAATATCTGGGAGTGGCCATTTTGTTCTCAAGAACAAAAGGTTTGTCATAGAAAATGACCTAAAGGACTGATTATAGACAATGTCATATTGTCTCCCACCGGAGGCAGACATCATGAGACCCCAACAAGCCTATGCCTCCCGACCCTTTACCTTTATCCAAATCCTGAAGCTCCTGAGAAGACAGAATCCCTGCTTTTGGGGGCACCTCCTGCTCTCTGAGGATGCCCGCCGTCCCCTTTCTTCAAGTGTGCCATTCTCTCTGTTCTACTTCAGACTCATAGGGAGGGGCTGCTGAGAGCTCCGATTCGGGCTTGCAAGTGCCAGGTGCCTGGGCGACCCAGACGGAACTGCCCTGTACAACATGCTCTTTAGTTGCCTGCCTAAAAAGTTTTTTTCTTTGCCTTTAGGAAGTTCTCAGAACATAATCTCCTTCCACCTAATGCTCTGTGGCTCCCCCAACTCCTGGGGAGGTAGGGACTTAGTTCCCATGCTGTGCAGATTCAAGTGGACACTGGATGCCAGATGACCGTGGGATTGGGAGGTGGCAAGGGATTATGCCCTATGCGGAGCATTGGTTCAGTAAGCTTCCCTTTCCTGCCTCTGTTTTTCCTTCCTCTCCGCTTTATTCAAGCAAACCTGCCTTTATCTATCTTTACTCCAGCCTGTTCCTCCCTTAGAGTATATTCATCAGTGTAGTAATAAAACTTTCATTCTACCTCACTACTGTGTCTCTGCCCTTCAGTTCTTTGTTGCAGTGGGGACAAGGGTGAAGGAGAGCAAAGCAACCCCCAGCACTCACAATAAACCTGATGCTGTAAGACTGTGTAATATTATTCTAATTTATGAAATGGGAGACAAGTGAAACCAGTCTTTACAAAATATCTCTTGATGTCTACCAGTAGCTGAGTGAATTATAACAAGGTAGGGGATATAATTCCTTTGGCAGAGCACCCTATTTGGTTTCTTTAATGGCATGCTGTTTTTTCTTGGGCCTGATAGACTTCTGATGGATAAAATTTAGCAAAAGCTAAATTCTTCACAAGAGACACCTGATTGGTTGCTTGAAGAGTTCAAACACTGTGAATGTGCGTCAAGTGCGGAGCATGGCATTGAGCTGAGCGTAGAGCAGACTATCAAAGAAAATTAAGGGTGTCCTTTTATCACAAATGGGAATAATTCATGTAGCTATATGGAAAGTTAAAATATTTATAAGGTTGATTAATTTGAGGAATCTTTCTTTTTATAGGTGAGGAACTATATCATTTAATGTTTACTAGCATAAGCCAGAGTAAGGTTCTAGACAGTTAATATTTTCATTTTCAAACTCATATGCCATTATAAACAAAGGACCTAAACTTTCCTTTCTCAGACTATACATCAAAAATTTTTAAAAAGAGATATATCTGCATTATCTCAGACAAGCAATTTGTCTAGCTTCCTCCCTTCCCTCAGTCATTTCTATTCTCTCTAGAGGAGAAACAAAGGACAGGAAGTATAGCCCTGAAGCCTTTATTTAGCTTGTTAGCAGGTATCTATTGATTGGACACTGTGTTTAAAGCTGTCTTTTAGTAGTTGTGCTCTTAATTAGAGTGCTGCATGTTTGGATCTTAGTATAAGTTGGTGTAAAGTACAATTCTGTTCAATTGTTGAGACTGTCATTGTTTTTCTTATATATAGGAGTAATTAGGGACAACTTGGGCTAAAGAAAGAACATATGTAACCAAAAGAATGATCATTAAGTCTTAAAATTTGATTTCAGGGCAAATATTTAGAAGAATATAATACAAAGGATATAACTCTTAGCAGTAAGGAAAAGGAGGAATTGAATGATTTGATGGAAGTTTGTTAAATAGACTTTCAGACTACTGTTTATCTATAGCTTCCTAGTGACTACAAAATAGAATCCAACCTCAGGATATAATTCAATGTTAATATGTCTTTCACTACTGCCTTAGAGTAGATTTTTATTTCTAAAACAGGGCTTCTAATTACATACAAAATAAAGTCCAAGTTTATTCACAAATTGTTCAAGGTCAATTAATATGTTTTACCTCTAGGTCTTTTCCTAGGACATAGCAGGCAATCTAAGCAAACTTGACCATCCAATTTACTGGTGGTGGTACAGAGTTTTGTTGAACTGTTTCTTGGTCAATATTCTCTCCTTTAAAAGGAATGCTCTTTTCCTAACTTCTCCTATGAAAATCCTGTATTCTTCAGCATTTGGATCAAATATCATGTCTTCTATAATAGATTTTTAAATTCTTCCGATTAGAAATAATCTCTTTTCTGAAATCCAATAACACTTGTTTTAAAAAATTAAATACATATATATTAAAGATATATATATTATATACAAAATGTATTTATATATAATTTATAATTGTATATATATATATATATATATAATTATACCAGTAATAGTAGGCCTGGCCTACATAGGGGAGGCATCCATTGTCTGGACAAACTCAGGCTGATGTGAGGCAAAAACTACATGGAACAAATCTGGACAGGATGCCCAAGGTGACCACCACCTAGTAAAATAATCATCCACTGAGAGAATTTTCAACGAGCAGTCGAGGATACTGTTTGTGGCTTCTTGATATACAATGCAACTTAGAAAAAAGAGAATAAACTGACTTTAGCCTACTAAGCTGGGGTTATTTGTTTGGTTCTGTTTTTTTCTCAATGGCATTATGTACCTATTATTTGCCTCAGAATTCTTTAGGCACTTGCGAGAATATTTGTGTCCACATGGATATTCTGTATGTGTGCATGCAGGTTTTTAAGTTCAGCCTCTCTAATAATTCCCATGTTTCTCTTTTTATTCTCTTCCTGGAATCCTCAGAAAGTGAAAAAGTGAGCATTGTAGATCCTTTGGTAACTCTCAGGAAATGAAAAAAACATTTGGCTCAATAACCGAGAGACCTGTAGGATTTTAATGGAAACAAGTACAGTCAGGAAACTCACTAAGCAATTGTGGACTTTAGTTCTGAGACTGTTGAAAAGTCACACTCATGTGTAAACATCCCTGAGACAAAGGAAAAACCTACTAAACAAACCCTTAAACTTCAAAATCTTACAGATGCTGCTATTTTATTTTGATCTGCTAATTCATCAGTATTTGGTCTACTATATATATTTTGCTGTTAAATAATGCATATTTATTCTGGTCTCTTAAATTGCTTAAAATGACCTTTACTTGATAAGATGCCGAGTAAAGAGTAACAGCAGAATAAATGCCTATGTATTTGCATGCTCGAATTCTGTGTTTGAAGTGTATGCGTTAGTGCTATGTTTTAGTTATCAAAGCATTTCTTCTGTGACTTGTCAGAATTAGTGTAAGGCAACAAATAAAACTGCAAAGACAGGTAGTTCCATATTTACAAAACAAGCACCTCATTTGGCAAAGATACATGCCTAAAAATAAAACTCTGGGCAAAGAGCGAAACATAATGAGATAACTGGAGAAATTCATTAATGCAAGCATTGAAATAAATTATTTTAATGCTCTTACAAATGAGTGAGCCTCATAAATGAACCCTTGATGATATATAAAACTCCAAAATGTACCTCAGAAAAGCTATGCACCTAAGAATGCAGAATTGTACTTGATAACTTCTGTTGTATAGCATTTAGAGTCAGCCTCCAAACAAATTAGAATTTAGTTGCTCTGAAGATTGCATTTTAATTCAAAATCATGCAAATTTTATGGTACCGAGGTTGATTGCTTATATTCCTCAATAAGTAAGGAAGAACTAAAAAATCTATTAATTTATTTAAGTAATAAACCTTATTCTTGTGGCATTTAGTTTTCATGTTCATCCCATTCTCATTTCTAGTTCTGCTAAAGACACATTGTAACTGGCATTAGGTAATTTTGGTTTAATAAATAACATTTAGCTATGTTGTATATATAATATTATTTAAGCAATACAACTTTGTAGGAATGGGAAATTTACTCTTTTCATTTTCTTTTCTCTTTCTTGAATGCTAGTGAGAGAAACTTGAAGAATAGTTCTAGTAAATCAACTTGAATCATAATTGAAATATGAAATTTAGCCACACCAACTGACTCTGTTTAGAGGAAGTAACTCCAGATGACCCTGCTGGTGATGATTCAAACTTTTAGACATTGATTAGATCACTAAGAGATGAGAAATACATTAACTCAAAGGTAGTTTATAAATAAATACAGCTTCAGATATTTTAATAAAAATCTTTTGTTTATGATTCTACAGTCAGCTTGCTTATGACAGTGTGTTTATTTTCTAGGCTTAAAGTAATGAGGTCTGCTTCATTTGTCCAATGTTATCAATCAGATCTACAGGGAGAAGGAAGTCGTTTAAACATCCTGGAAGGAATCCACTAGGTAGATATAACCATCAAATTGTCATTAAGTGATGATATTAAGAATTTTTGATGCCCCCAAAGTAGACAGATAAAAGAATTGAGTTTCAAAGATAAAGAGAATGGATAAGAGATTTTAAGAATAAGACATTTGAAACATTACAGTAACTACACCAACTCACACCAAAGGGCATTTTTCAATTCATTTTGTTATATGTTGTGCTCTGCTTAATGTGGAAAAGCATTTGAAGCAGATTGCATTCAAAGATAGAAAGCAATATTTTAGAGAGAAATAATAGAAGAAAATCAAGGAAGAGAGAGAAGCTATGCCTAAATATTTGCACTGTCTTGAGTCATGTAAATTCAAACTTGGTGGGGTGTAATTCAAAATTCACTGTCTCTACAGCTTCATCGCCTAGTCATTCCTCTACCTACTGTAATCTTCCCTCACTCTACAACTTCATCGACTCTGCCCTTTCTGGGATGACCAACTGCTTCCTTGTTGCTAAATCCAAGAGCATTCTTTAGTATTTATATACTTAACTTCCATTTAGTTTCCTCTCTCCCAGCAGTAAGCATCCCTTTGCTTTTCAAAATAGCCTGCTTCCTTCTTGATTTTCTTTCTTCTTTTATATCAGTACACTGCATTGGTCAAGAATAGCATGTCTTTTGCCTGATTTGGACGTTAGGCACATGAACTTTTTCATAAGGGGCAGAGAAGGGTTATACTAATATAACTCTATAAATATGCTGCCTCGGTTGTTACACAATATATGAACTCCATATAAAGCAGGTAAATGTTCATACTTACTGCTGTTAAACTGTGTTGCTGTACCTGCCATGAGATTGGCCTAGAAGCTTAGGTATGGTAACCAGGCTCAACTCACAGAAAAAGAAATTGAACCAGTTACTAGGAAAATAATGTTAGGTCACACAGTTGCAAGGGATGTTTTCTTGTTCTCAGGTAGGAAAACTTCTAAACTTCATATTAAGTAGCTTGAGAAACAAGTATATGATAATATGAGGTGAGTAGTTACTTCACAAAAGTTACGCTCCATAGGTCCCCAGATAGTTGGCTGTTCAACCACATATAAATGATGGCAGAAATCCTAAATTACTGGAGAGACAGTCTGAAGATTTATTCTAATTGATTTATTTAAAAGGATCTAGAAAGCTTTCCTGCCTGACTTGGAATAGGGATGTTTATGCCCCTGGTTTCTCCAAGTCCCAGCCAAACTCAATGTATAGGAGAATAAACAAGCTTTTGCATTTTCAAGGTATATGTGACTTTTTCTAAGGAGCTTCTCCTGCAGGGAGAGAATGGTTTTAACATTTGAGCCCTCTCCTTTGGTTTAAAAGCAAAATGACTGGATGTGTAAGTATGACCCTTAGGTTTTAAAGGATAGCAGTGGACCTCTGAATCTACTCTGACATAGTACTACTGGAGTGGGTGAAGCAGAGAACCTCAGAGGCCAGTGATTGCGTGCATAAATACTTTATATGTGGGTGGTATTAAAACACCCACTGAAAGACAGAAACTAGTAGAGAGGAAAAAACAACCCCAGATACATATTGTTTACAATTCCAATTTAAATGTAAAGACAAATAGATTACAGGTAAACAAGACAGAAACATATAACATACTAAACTAATCAGAATAAAATGAGAATAGCTATATTAATTTACATATAGCCAGACAAAGCCAATTTCTGAACAAGGGAAATTATCAGGACTAAAGAGGATATCTTGCGGTTCTCCTCTATGCCACACCGACATCAACAGTCATAAATCAAATTGAGAGTATGTACTTGATATGATATCATGGAAATGTCACTAACTCTGATATTTTCCTTTCCCAAACACATAACCTCAATCTACTCATGAGATCAACATTAGACCAATTTCAATACAGGGGCTCTACAATATATATGATCAGTACTCTTCAAATTACCAAGGTCATCAAAACAAGGAAAGGCTGAGACCCTGTCATAGTCAAGAGCAGCCTCAGAAAACACGAGTAGAAAATATAGTGTGGTACCCTGATTGGGATTCTAGAACAGAAAAAGAATATTTGGTAACAGCTGATATGGATTTTAAAAATAATGGATCAAACTCCTTCTTCAATGTAACAAATGTATAATACTAAGGTCAATGTTAGTAATACAGAAAACCGGGTATAGGAGATATGGGAAACTGTAATATCTGCTCAATTATTCTGTAAATCTAAAACTATTCTAAAATATAGTCTGTTAATAAAAGGCCAATACTTAAAAAATGTCCTTGAAATGTGTTCATTTGGTTACTGCATTAGTCAGGGATCACTTAGAGATTACTCATTTTTCTGTTATTGGGAATGTCAGAAAATCCAGATTCTACGACAATTGTGACCAGATCTTTTAAATTCAACAGGGAACAAGAGGAAGCTGGCATCTAAGAAATCTAAGGAAAGCATTCTCTTACAGCAAAGGTTAAATATTTAAATTGTTGTCAAGAGAAGCTGTGGAATTTCCTCTTCTGCAGGTGTTTATAAATAGAATTATTTTACATGTAATCTAATCAGAAGACAGATTGATGGATGAGGTGACTTCTTAGATTTGCCTGTTTGATAAATTTAATATTACAGTAGCAAGTTGCCATCCTGAAGAAAATAATTGAACATTGGAAAAGAATGAATAGAGGGAAAGGATGACATAGAAGAAATAGAGGCTTACACTGTACTTGAAACTATTAATATGATGAAAAGCCTGCATTTTAGTGTCAGAAGATATATGTTTCCATTTCACAATATCACAAACCCATTCATTCAATGTCCCTTTGCTAAACATATATTAAGTGACTATAATTAAGACACTTTAATGGTTTATAGCTGCTAGTACATTTTTAATAAAATTCTTTTTCATGAGGGAAAATATTTGGAATTAAAGAAGAAACAAGAATTAGGGTTTCTAGATTTTTTTTAACAAAAATCCTACAAGGATTGTAATTTATTTAAATAATTTTCTCTTGGTTAGTTAAAATATAAGAACAGAGGAAAGGTAAGTCTATATTGTGAAATGGTGAACTTACAAACTGATACTCTCACAGTTTCAACTGATTTCGTAACATGGCTAAACAACTCTGTGATTTTAGTGGTTTTTTCCACTGGTTCTTAATCATTTTTTCTCTCAGTGTCCTCTCTTTTTCTTTTGCTATTATTAATGTACAATTACATGAGCAATATTATGGTTACTAAACTCCCCCTATTATCAAGTCCCTACCACATACTCCATTACAGTCACTGTCCATCAGCATAGTAAGATGCTATAGAATCACTATTTGTCTTCTCTGTGTTATACTGCCTTCCCCGTATCCCCCCCTGCTACATTATGTGTGCTAATTGTAATGCCCCATTTTCCCCCTTATCCCTCCCTTCCCACCCATCTTCCCCAGTTCCTTTCCCTTTGGTAACTATTAGTCCATTCTTGATTTCTGTGAGTCTGTGGCTGTTTTGTTCCTTCAGTTTTTGCTTTGTTCTTAACTCCACAGATGAGTGAAATTATTTGATACTTATCTTTCTCCTCTTGGCTTACTTTACTGAGCATAATACCCTCTAGCTCCATCCATGTTGTTGCAAATGATAGAATTTGTTTTCTTCTTATGGCTGAATAATATTCCATTGTGTATATGTACCATATCTTCTTTATCCATTCATGTACTGACAGACACTTAGATTCTTTCCATATCTTGGCTATTGTAAATAGTGCTGCAATAAACATAGGGGTGCATATGTCTTTTTCAAACTGGGCTGCTGCATTCTTAGGGTAAATTCCTAGGAGTGGAATTCCTGGGTCAAATGGTATTTCTATTTTGAGTTTTTTGAGGAACCTCCATACTGCTTTCCACAATGGTTGAACTAATTTGCATTCCCACCAACAGTGTAGCAGGATTCCCTTTTCTCCACATCCTCGCCAACATTTGTTGTTGTTTGTGTTTTGGATGTTGGCCATCCTCACTGGTGTGAGGTGATATCTCATTGTGGTTTTAATCTACATTTCTCTGATGACCAGCGATGTGGAGCATCTTTTCATGTGCCTGTTGGCCATCTGAATTTCTTCTTTAGAGAAGTGTCTATTCATGTCCTCTGCCCATTTCTTAATTGGATTATTTACTTTATGTTTGTTGAGGTGCGTGAGTTCTTTATATATTTTGGATGTCAACCCCTTATCGGATACGTCATTTATGAATATATTCTCCCATACTGTAGGATGTCTTTTTGTTCTACTGATAGTGTCCTTTGCTGTACAGAAGATTTTCAGCTTGATATAGTCCCACTTGTTCATTTTTGGTTTTGTTTCCCTTGCTTGGGGAGATATGTTCATAAAGAAGTTACTCATGTTTATGTCTAAGACATATTTCCCTATGATTTTTTCTAAGAGTTTTATAGTTTAATGACTTATATTCACATCTTTGATCCATTTTGAGTTGACTTTTGTGTATGGGGTTAGACAGTAGTCCAGTTTCATTCTCTTACATGTAGCTGTCCAGTTTTGCCAACACCAGCTGCTGAAGAGGCTATCATTTCCCCATTGTATATCCAGGGCTCCTTTATCAAATATTAGTTGACTGTATATGTTTGGGTTAATGTTTGGATTTTCTATTCTGCCACCACTGGTCTGTGGGTCTGTTTTTGTGCCAATACCATATTGTCTTGATTACTATGGCTTTGTAGTAGAGCTTGAAGTCAGGGATCGTAATTCCCCGTGTTTTATTCCTCCTTCTCAGGATTGCTTTGGCTATTCGGGGTCTTTTGTGGTTCCATATGAATTTTAGAATTATTTGTTCCAGTTCATTGAAGAAAGCTGTTGGTATTTTGATAGGGATTGTGTTGAATCTGTAGATTGCTTTAGGTAGTATAACCATTTTGACAATATTTATTTTACCTAGCCAAGAGCATGGGATGAATTTCTATTTGTTAGTGTCCTCTTTAATTTCTCTTAGGAGTGTCTCATACTTTTCAGAGTATAGGTCTTTCACTTCCTTTGTTAGGTTTATTCCTAGGTATTTATTCTTTTTGATGCAATTGTGAATGGAACTGTTTTTCTGATTTCTGTTTTTGTTAGTTCATCGTTAGTGTATAGGAAAGCAACAGACTTCTGTGTGTTAATTTTGTATCCTGCAACTTTGCTGAATTCAGATATTAGTTCTAGTAGTTTTGGAGTGGAGTCTTTAGGGTTTTTTATGTACAGTACCATGTCATCTGCAAATAGTGACAATTTGACTTCTTCTTTACCAATCTGGATGCCTTGTATGTCTTTGTTTTGTCTGATTGCCGTGGCAAGGACCTCCAGTACTATGTTGAATAACAGTGGAGAGAGTGGGCATCCCTGTCTTGTTCCCGATCTTAGATGAAAAGCTTTCAGCTTCTCATTGTTAAGTATGATGTTAGCTGTGGGTTTGTCATATATGGCCTTTATGATGTTGAGGTACTTGCACTCTACACCCATTTTGTTGAGAGTTTTAATCATGAATGGATGCTGAATTTTGTCAAATGCTTTTTCAGCATCTATGGAGATGATCATGTGGTTTTTGTTCTTCTTTTTGTTGATGTGGTGGATGATGTTAATTGGATTTTCGAATGTTGTACCATCCTTGCATCCCTGGGATGAATCCCACTTGATCATGGTATATGATCCTCTTGATGTATTTTTGAATTCGGTTTGCTAATATTTTGTTGAGTATTTTTGCATCTACGTTCATCAGGGATATTGGTCTGTAGTTTTTTTTTTTTGGTGAGGTCTTTGCCAGGTTTTGGTATTAGAATGATGCTGGCCTCCTAGAATGAGTTTGGAAGTATTCCCTCCTCTTCTATTTTTTGGAAAACGTTAAGAAGAATGGGTGTTATTTCTTCTCTATACGTCTGGTAGAATTCAGAGGTGAATCCGTCTGGTTCGGGGGTTTTGTTCTTGGATATTTTTTTGATTACCATTCAATTTCGTTGCTGGTGATTGGTCTGTTTAGTTTTCTGTTCCTTGCTTGGTCAGTTTTGGAAGGTTGTATTTTTCTAAGAAGTTGTCCATTTCTTCTAGGTTTTCCAGCTTGTTAGCATATAGATTCTCATAATATTCTCTTATAATTCTTTGTATTTCTGTGAGGTCATTTGTTATTTTTTTCTTTCTCATTCCTGATTCTGTTTATGTGTGTATATTCTCTTTTTCTCTTAATAAGTCTGGATAGGGGTTTATCTATTTTGTTTATTTTTTCAAAGAACCAGCTCTTGGTTTCATTAATTTTTTCTATTGTTTTATTCTTCTCAATTTTATTTATTTCTTCTCTGATCTTTATTATGTTCCTCCTTCTGGTGAGCTTGGGCCTCATTTGTTCTTCTTTTTCCAATCTCAGTAATTGTGTCTTTAGACTATTCATTTGGGATTGTTCCTTCTTTAGATAGGCCTGGATTGCAATATACTTTCCTCTTAAAACTGCCTTTGCTACATCCCATAGAAGTTGTGGCTTTGTGTTATTGTTGTCATTTGTCTCCATATATTGTTTGATTTCTGTTTTGATTTGGTCATTCACCCATTGACTAATTAGGAGAATGTTGTTATGTCTCCATGTATTTGTGAGCCTTATTGTTTTGTTTCTAAAATTTAATTCTAGTTTTATACCTTTATGATCTGAGAAGTTGGTTGGTAGGATTTCAATATTTTTTACTTTACTGAGGTTCTTTTTGTGGCCTAGTATGTGGTCTATTCTGGAAAATGTTCCATGTGCACTTGAGAAAAATGTGTATCCTGTTGCTTTTGGGTGTAGAGTTCTGTAGATGTCTGTTAGGTCCATCTGTTCTAGTGTGTGGTTCAGTGCCTCTGTGTCTTTACTTATTTTCTGTCTGGTTGATCTGTCCTTTTGAGTGAGTGGTGTGTTGAAGTCTCCTAAAATTGCTGTCTATTTCCTCCTTTAATTCTGTTAGTATTTGTTTCACATATGCCAGTGCTCCCGTATTGGGTGCATATATATTTATAATGGTTATATCCTCTTATAGGATTGACCCCTTTATCATTATGTAATGTCCTTCTTTATCTCTTGCTACTTTCTTCGTTTTGAAGTCTATTTTGTCTGATACAAGTACTGCAACACCTGCTTTTTTCTCTTTGTTGTTTGCATGGAATATCTTTTTCCATCCCTTCACTTTTAGTCTGTGTACATCTTTGGGTTTGAGGTGAGTTTCTTGTAGGCAGCATATAGATGGGTCTTGCTTTTTTAGCCATTCTGTTACTCTGTGTCTTTTGATTGGTGTATTCAGTCCATTTACATTTAGGGTGATTATCAATAGATATGTACTTATTGCCATTGCTGGCTTTAGATTCGTGGTTACCAAAGGTTCAAAGGTTCTTCTTTACTATCTAACCATGTAAGTTAACTTTCTTGTTAAGTTACTGTAAACACTGTCTGATGTTTCTTCAGTTCTCTCCCTTCTTATTCTTCCTCCTCCTTTCTTTATATATTAGGTATCTTATTGGATACAATATTCTTGGTTCGAGACCCTTCTGTTTCATTACATTAAATATATCATGCCATTCTCTTCTGGCCTGTAAGGTTTCTGTTGAGAAGTCTGATGATAGTCTGATGGGTTTTCCTTTGTATGTGATCTTTTTTCTCTCTCTAGTACTCTGTCCTTATCTTTGATCTTTGCTATTTTAATTATTATGTGTCTTGGTGTTGTCTTCCTTGGGTCCCTTGTGTTAGGAGATCTGTGAGCTTCTGTGGACTGTGAGACTATTTCCTTCCCCAGCATGGGGAAGTTTTCAGCAATTATTTCTTCAAAGATACTTTCTATCCCTTTCTCTCTTTCTTATTCCTCTTGTACTCCTATAATGTGAATATTGTTACATTTGGATTGGTCACACAATATTATTCTTTCATTTCTAGAGATCCTTTTATCTCTCTCTGCCTCAGCTTCTCTGTATTCCTGTTTCCTGATTTCTATTGCATTAACAATCTCTTGCATCTCATCCAGTCTGCTGTTAATCCCTTCGATGGCTTGTCTCATTTCTGCATTGTCTTTCCTGACTTCCCTCACTTCCTCTCTCAGCTCTTGCATATTTCTCTGTAGATCCATCAGCATGGTTATGACTTTTATTCTGAATTCTTTTTCAGGAAGATTGTGCATTTCCATCCCTTCAGGTTCCCTCTCAGATGTTGTCTGGGTCTGGGTGATCTTTGTCTGTACCATATTCCTCTGTCTTTTCATGGCAATAGAAGTGGTCACTGGTAGGTGCCATGTATGTCAGCTGGGCTCTTTAAGACTTTAAAAAAAAAAACAAGAAAAAACAAAGAAAAACAAACAAAAAAAAGAGAAGTAAGAGAAAGAAAAGAGAAAAAGAAGAAAGACAGAAAAGAAAGAAAAAAAGAAAAGAAAAGAAAAGAAAAGAAAAGAAAAGAAAAGAAAAGAA
>JAQQAC010008719.1:8557209-8635276 GCA_029783875.1 Phataginus tricuspis | reverse complement strand
AAAAGAAAAGAAAAGAAAAGAAAAGAAAAGAAAAGAAAAGAAAAGAAAAGAAAAGAAAAGAAAAGAAAAGAAAAAGGGGAAATAAAAAACCGCCCACCCGGGGTGGATTCTGTAAGGATGCTGTAGGTGGCGCTGTTGCTCTACTATTCTGCAGCCACGGCCCTGCCGCTCTTTGTCACTCTGGCCAGGGTGGAACGAATGAGGCTGTTGTTCTCTAGGTAAAGTTTCAGTTTGGTTACCTTTTTGCAGTTGCCAGCCAAGGGGTCCGAAATTTCTCACGCCTCCCAGCCCGCTGGGCTGAGCATGCCGGGGCGATCGTGTTCCCTCGCTGGGCATCCCGCCTCTCCACGACCACTAAAAACAGCGCGCACTTTTCTCTTGTCCTGGGGCGCCGGCTGCACGGACCCGGGCGCGTTCCCAACTCAAAACCTGCATCTTCTGCCTTTCCAATATCTGATGCACCGCGCGATGTGTGTCAGCGCTCCCGGCGCAGATCACCAGGGCTGGTTATTTCGCGGGCCTGTACTTCCACTCCCTCCTGGCTCTGAATCCTCTCCTCCCGCCGGTACCCTGGGGTCGGGGAGTGCTCCGGTACCGCCAGGACACGGCTCCGTATCTTACCCGCCTCGCGGGGTGCCGAGTCCTCTCAGGTGCAGATGCAGGCTGTGTGCTGTGCTGTAAGTTCTGGTCTGTCTTTTAGGAGTAGTTGTATTTGCTGTATTTTCATAGATTTATATAGTTTGGGGAGGAGATTTCCGCCACCCTGCTCACGCCGCCATCTTCCCAGAACCACCTCAAATCTATTGAATCTTAACAAATGTGCCAATCCTTCCCCAGGTTCTGTATCTTAGTAAATGTATGATAGATGCTACCCATGTATGAGTAACAGATACATGATAGTTGAAAGGTAGTTCCAAAAAAAGTTAGAACATTATGTCATACTCATTTTTTGTGATATAGCATGTCTTTTGAATATCAACATATCGATCCTTTCCATTAGTAAATATTTTGTTCCCATTCCTACTTAATGTGTGTGAATATAAGTACAAGCATAGTGGTTAGAAATGTACCAAGGCATGCTCTCACAATGTGTTTATGTGTTTTTGTCTGACATGTACATTCTTATTCCAACGTGAGGAGGTATTTGGCAGTAGACCACCCCCATGATAGGACTATAAAGTCGCTCTGATTTTTGAGTTCAGGAGGGATGTGAAACATGCCAGGATGTGTGCCTTTGCTCAGAGGAGATAGAAGCATACATATTTTCACCAAGGCACAGTGGAGCAATGAAAGCCCTGGATTAGCTGCTAAGGATCCGTCTGCCTCCTAACCCCTGTATCAAAGAACAGATGAAATCTCCTAACCTAAAGGACAAATCAGCAACATTTGAAGAGAAGGTGGATTTTACAGGTGTATCAGATACCACTGTAGATAAAAACAGATCCTTGTTGCAGATCAAAGACTGGACCTTCTGTAACAAGGATTAATTTAAAGTCCTCCACCATTTTCATTTCCCCTTGGTAAATTCTATAGCTGACATACTAGGAATCTAACATACCAGAAGTTGAGAATTGGGGACATGGGGAGAAGATGTATATTTTCAATTTTGCCTTGTGTTTAAGACAAGCCTCCTATGTTCTAGTTACACAAGAAAATATCACATTGGCATGTGGCCTGAAAACTGGCTCACATTAAACAGTATAGGATTTTTCTAAACCTAGATTTATAAAACTGGAGAAAGCCAATGAATTTTTTGTTTCCATTTGCAAGGTAATACATTTTTAGTCTGCAAATTACTTAGTAGCCACATAAAAAAGTAACTGCGTGGGCTTCAGAGATCACCAAATGCTGCCATTAGAGAATTTAGGGTAAGTGAGATGTGGTTCCTACTGTCGTAGTTCACTGCTAGCCACAATCAGATATTAAACAATTACTGATACATTTTTGTTACAATTATTATATCCCGTAGTTGCTAATGTGCTAGAAAAATTAAAATGTTGTGGACCAAGTAATGCAGAATGTTTAAACAATATTTAATTTGTGTCAAAGTACCTTTAACTAACTCATCATGAATCAAACATCAAAACAAATTCCATGGAATTTAACCTCAATATATTTCATGGGCTGTTTATAAAATATGTTACTTTAAAATTATTTCATTATTGAAGAGTGACATAAAATAAATCTGGTGATGGATGATGGAGTGAAATTTCAGACATTTATTTCTGGGTCAGGAATATAAATATTAGAAGGAGCTCAATCTATTGAAGAAAGGTAAGTTAATAATAACAAACACGATGTTAGCTTTTTATTATAGTGAGAATAGTACTTCTATTTATTTCTATTAAAGAATCTGAAGGGACTAGTTATATATTTAAATAGATATTTTAAGGATGTTAACTAGAGCTATTGTGATCATTTGGAATACTTATAAATATCAAATCGTTGTACACCTGAAGCAAATATACTATGGTAGGTCAATTATACCTCAATTTAAAAAATGGAAAACGATATTTTCTATGATTTTTGAATATTTGAAAATAATTTTGTCTCAACATTAATTAATTATAAGCATAGTTAAATGGAGTTAATAAGAAATGAATTAGTTCATGTAGACACGGGAGCCTAATTAAATAAGCTCATAAATATGTGAACTTATCTCTTGTGTGTGTGTGTGTGTGTGTGTGTGTGTGTTTCCACATTGCACCACCTAGTTTGAAAATGTGCTTCTGGGTTCCTGGGATGCCTCAGGGAGAGCAGTGAGGTGAGTATGAATCTACTGGCATTGGAAGCATAAAGTTGTATATTCTACTTGAGATTTTGTTTGCTTTTTAAAGGCTATAATTAACCATTGTTTATTTTGTTAAGTAGTGTTGTATAACACAAATGACAGTTTCAAAATATTGACCATATAGTTAACAAAAGAGAAGTAAACAGGATAATCTAGCCAACTTTCTATTAATATATCAGAAAATGGGGAGTGCTTTGGGCTCTGTTTCTATGCAGACATTCTGGAATTGCACATCTGTAAATACATATCTTATTCTAAACTTCCATCATCTCAATCAAAAATTAAATTCTAGGCATTCTGTGAGAAGTATGAATATGCAGTCCATCTCCAAATTACCATTTTCCCCCAAAGAAAGTGCCAATAAGTTGAACTTCTATGACTTGGAATACATACATAATGCTATTCATGGTGGTTTGGTTTCAGGCCAGTCCTCAAATCCACTTAACCCAAAATGTAATTTAAAAATTGATTCTAATCTCCATATGTAATTACATTTTTATGGGAAAATAAATCAATATGCTTCACTGAAGCACTGATGTCAGACCGGTTGCTATTTTTCTTTAGATTTGTAACTTTTGAAAAGGGTATGCAAACCTTCTATTGGTGTGGTAGATTATTTTTCAGCAAATACTTGCTACTTAACCTCCAGCGTCACTCTTTCAAGGGAGGAGGCTACTTGCTTCCCTCTTGACTGTGCGTTGGCCTTGTTATTTGCCTTGGCCGGTAGCTGCACTCCACTCGGCCCCGAAATGTGCCTGTGCTATTGCCTTTGCCATCCTGGGGGTTGGCGTCTGTCCCAGACCATTCCCTCAGCAGACCCTGCCCTCCATCTCTGGGCCCAGAATGAAACACGTGGAGCAAAGTCTCCATAGGGAAGCCTTAGATGTGGGAGTGAGAAATACATTATTATTTCCCACTAGTATTTTGCAGAAGTTTGTTGTGACGGATACTGAAACAACAGTCAACACATGGCAACCACCTACAAGTCCGTGGAGGGTGTCTTAAGGACACTCAAAGGGAAAAAAATGCTATGAGATCTGGGCGAGAGTTAAGCTAAGGGTATGTTTTTTCATCTGAAGGGGATGACTCCCTAAATTTTGTCCCTTAAATTAGTCCTAACTTAAAAACAGTAATATGTAAAACACTGAGGCAAGAGTGCATTTTGGGTTGATACCTCTTTCATCCACACTCCCTTGCTAACTGGTTGTCCGTCAAATGTCCCAGGGGAAGATGAGTAATGGTAGCAGATTAATGATGGACATTAAAAACATTGACCTATGATAAGAACATCAGTGCAGGACAAAGCACTGGGAAAATAATATTGGAAAAATAAAGACACACATTCTAAAAACAACATCCAGATATTAAAAATCTGACAAAGAATAAAATAAATTTTTTTGCAATATGAAGTCTAGACATGCATCAGGGGCAAGGGGAATATCCTAAAATTACATAGGGAAATATATTAATAGTGTTGGAAGAGCAGGGAAGCATTAACAATTTGAAGCGTTGTGCCAGGAGACCCTGAGGAAGATCTAGAAGCTGATGAGCAAGCGTAAGAATGGCTCACCATCATCAGAGGTGGACATCCTTTGTCACCAATGGGACAGTTTTTATAAGGATACAACCAGAGAGAAGGTACCCTGGGGTATTCCTGATAGTATATAAGGAATGCCCAGAGAAACAAGGTGTCTGGCTCTTGGCCTGCCTATTTCTGTCATGTTTCTCCTCGTAGAGTGGTTCTGCTCCAAACCATATTCTCACTATGACCAAGAATTGGCACTTTCTTTCCATGAGCAAGTCATCTACTTCCTTGATTACTAGGGAGGCCACAGAAATCAACAGTAAGCACTGGCGTTTAGTATGGTTAGAGGCATAGGGAGGGACTAAGCATGCTTATTTTGAAGTTTGATGTGGATATTTATTCAGGTGTTACACCACTGAAAGCCAAATAAGTATAAAACAGAACATCCCTAAGAGATTTGTGGGAAAAGGTGATTGCTTACAGTTTTATTACATTTGACATCATGCATCACAAATATCCCCAGGTAACTTGTCTAAATTTTTGTTTTTGCCAAGAAAGAATACATGGATTCCTATTTATCAGTCAATATTTTCTCAAGAGGAATCATACTAAAAAAAAAAAAAATCCATTCTCATGTTGCTTTTTCTTTTTTTTTAACCACAAACCAAAATCTGCTTCAGGATTCAGGCATTCTTTTAAATAAAAATTCACACCTCAGGCATTCTTTAGCTCTTCCCCAAATTTATATTTCTAGATTAGGATTGAGAAAATAAGAAAAACATTTAATTTATGTAGATGAATGTACAGAATGTTACAAGAGGTCACAACTTTTCTAAATGGAATAAAACTGATGGTGAATAATTATATATAAATGCTCATGTTTTAATTTTTCTGAAAGGTACGTTACACAGTGGTAAGCAACTTGTATCTGTTGCCAGTCAAATTTAAGTTCCATTTAAGCTCTATATCAGTCTGGATATAGAATTTAAATATTTATTTCAGGGATTATGACATAAAGAATAGAGATAAAGGCTGAAGATTTATAGTTATGTCTTTTAATTGGTCACATGCCATTGTACTTCCCTAAATGATTTTCCAATCATGCTTAAACATAAGCCTGTATGTGAATGTTTATAATGGCTTTAGTATAATAATCCCCAAACCTGGAAACAACCCAGATGTCTTTTCAATGGAATTGTGACTCATTTTATAACTAGAAGTTTATACTTTTTGATTACCTTCACCCATTTCACCCACCACCAGCCCCCATCTCTGGCAGCCACCAATCTGTTCTCTATATAGGAGATTGTGTGTGTGTTTTTGTTTTTTAGATTTCTGTGTGTAAGTGAGAGCATATAGTATTTGTCTTTCTCTGACCTATTTCACTTATCATAATGCTCTCAAGCTCCATCCATGCTGTCACAAACGGCAAAATGGCAAGATTTGATTATTTTTAATTACTAAATAATATTCCATTGTATGTGGGTGTGTATATGATATGTATACATATATATATCCATTTATCTATGCATCCATCAATGGACACTTAAGTTGCTACCATATCTTGGCTATTGTAAATCATGCTGCAATGAACATAAAAGTGCATGTATCTTTTCAAATTAGTGTTTTATTTTCTTAAGAGAAATACCCAGAAATGGAATTGTTGAATCTATGATAGTACTATTTTTAATTTTTGGTGGAACCTCCATCCTGTTATCCATAGAGGTTGTACCAGTTTACATACCTGCCAATAGTGCACAAGGGTTTCCTTTTTCTCCACGTCTTTGCCAGCATTTGTTAACTCTTGTCTTTTTGATGATGGCCATGCTAATGGTGTGATTTACACTATAGTTTTGATTTGCATTTCCCTGATGATTAGTTATGTTGACCATCTTTTCATGTGTCTGTTGGCCATCTTTGGTATTTCTTCTTTGGAGAAATTTTACTCAGATCCTGTGCCTATTTTTGGTTGGATTGATTTTTTTTTTGTTATTGAGTTGTATGGTTCTTTAATTATTTTGGATATTAGATAAATGATTTGCAAATATATTCTCCCATTCAGAGGGCTGCTTTTTCATTTTGTGGGTGGTGTCCCATGCTGTTTAGAAGCATTTTAGTTTGATGTTCTACATCAAACTTCTTTATTTTTGCTTTTGTCCCCTTTGGTTTTGGGATCAAATCTAAGAAATCATTGCCAAGATCAGTGTCAAGGATCTTACCACCTATTTTTTCTTCTAGAATTTTTATGGTTTCAGGTCTTAAATTCATTAGTCTTTAATCTATTTTGAATTAATTTTTGTGTACAATATAAGAGGGTGGATGAGTTTCATTCTTGTGCATGTGGCTGTCCAGTTTTCCCAACATCATTTTTTGAATAGACTGTCCTTTCCCCATTGTGTATTTTTGGATCCTTTGTCCTAAGTTAATTGACCATATATGTGAGGGTTTATTCTAAGATCTCTATTCTGGTCCATTTCTCTATGTCTGTTTTTAGGTCAATCAGTTTTAATTACTATAGCTTTGTAATATAGTTTGAAACCTGAATGGTGATGCCTCCAGCTCTCTTCTTGCTCAGATTAATTTGGCTATTTGGGAACTTTCGTGTGTCCATACAAATTCTAGGTTTGTTCTATTTTTTGTGAAAAATGCTACTGGAATTTAAAAGATATTGAGTAGAATTGAATCTGTAGGTTGCTTTGGGTAATATGAACATATTTATGACACTAATTCTTCCAATCCATGAGAGCAGAATATCTTTCCACTTTCAGTTCCTTTCATCAATGTCTTCTAATTTTCAGAGTATAGGTCTTTCATCTCTTTAAATTTATTCCTAGATATTGTATTCCTTTTGATGAATGCAACTGTAAATAGTATTGTTTTCTTAATTTCTCTTCTGAGAGTTCATTATGAGTGCAACAGATTTTTGTATATTGATTGTTACCTTCTACAACTTTTCTAAATTCACTTATTAGTTCTAACTGTTTTTTGGTGGTATCTTTAGGTTTTCTCTGTATAGTATCATATCATCTGCAAATGGTAACAGTTTTACTTCTTTCTGTCCAATTTACGTGGATTTTATTTTTTTCCTTGCTTAATTGCTCTACTCAGAACTTGCAAAACTCTGTTAAATCAAAGTGGCAACAGTGGGAATCCTTGTTCCTAATCTAAGAGGAAAACCTTTCAGCTTTTTACCATTGAGTATGATGTTATCTATCATACAGGACAGAGGAATCCAAGTCCCAAGTGTAACTTTTTACTCAGTACTATCATTTTAATCTCCTGGACAGTATTGAAAAATATGTATTACTTTCCCTGTAAGTAAGAAAATTGATGCCCATTGAAACTAAATAACTCCAAAAGAACTTACTCTGTAAATAATGCTGCTTGGACAAAAGCCAGGACCATGCATTTCAAAACATTTTTTTCTTTCTAATTGTAAATTTACTATTTATATTAACTGTTGCCAGTTTTAAGTGCTTATTATTTGAGTTTCTAGACATTTGCTGAGTCAAAAGCATGTGAAATTAATTTTGCATTTTTTCAGCTTAATGAGATATAATGATTAGCATACAACATTGTGTAAATTTAAGATGTACACCATGGTGACTAGATACACTTATATACTGCAGTATGAAGGATACAAACTTTCCATTTAGATGATAAAATAAATTCTGGGGATCTAATGCACAGCATGGTGATTATAGTGTTATATTATAAACTTGAAAATTGCTAAAAGAGTGGATCTGAAATGTTTTCACCACAAAAAAGAAAAGGTATTTATGTAATGTGATAGAGGTGTTAGCAGATTTTTTTGTATTTTGAATTTTATTAAACATTTTTATTAAACAAATTTCACATGCTTTTGATTCAGCAAATGTCTAGAAACTCAAATAATAAGCACTTAAAACTGGCAACAGTTTTTTTAAAATCTCTTAAAACTATATTAAGAATGGTGCAAATGAGTATCTTTATCTATTTACAGACACACCAATGGGTTATTCACTACAGTACTTGCCACCCACAAAGACTGTTCTCAGATATCTTTTATAATAAGAGCTAAACTCTTTGCTTTGGGCCTTTCAGCCCTATGTAACGAAACAGAAATGCAGCCATACAATGGACTACATTTAAGTAATAGGACAAACTATTGACTCATGTAACATGTCTGAATTTCTCAGTGTTATTTACTCCAAATGAAAAAAGCCAGATTGAGCTCCTGCATGCCTGTTGTCTCTCATCCTTCTCATCTATTCGCTGTGTTGAACACCCACACTGGCCTTTTTTAAGTTGCTTACATACAACATGCCACCTTGAGATTTTGCAGTTTCTGCATCCTTAATCATCCTATCCATTGTTCTGTGCATGCCTAATTTGTTCTCTCTTTTCCAATCTTAATTTAATGTCACATCCTTAGAGAAGTCTTTCCTGACACCACCAGCCTGCTATCCACCATATCACCCTATATTATAACTTATGCCCAATTAGTTTCATTCTACCATTTTTCATTGATAAAAATTCAAAATAAAACTGTAAGGCACTATACGGTCACACATTCTAAAATAATTATGTTGAGTTTATTTTTATTCTAAAATAAAGGATGATTTATTTTCTGTTTTCTTTTGAAAGCAGGCTCTCAAGTCATGTATAACCACTTGAAAAATATCAAATAGTCAATTATATAATATTAAATGAATTTCTGAAATAAGGAAAATAGCTGCCTTATACAGATAGAATGCCATTACACTATTTATTTTGAAGAATAAAGATTTAAGCCTCTACCATTAGACTTTCATGGGTGTGGTCAAGAAAACTATATAAAACAGTGGTTCCCAAACACGAGCATATGTCAGTTCCACAATCCAAAACAAGGATCGTTGAGCTCAATGCCCAGAGATTCTGATTCAGTAGGTCTGGTGTAATGCCTCGTTTTCGTTTTTGTAGCAAGTGCCCAGTTAATACTGATACTGCTGGTCTAGGGATTGCACACTGAGAATCACTCTGTTATAGGAAATACTGGGTGGAAGTGAGGGAGAGAAGTACTGGATTGTGACCGGGTAGGAAAGAGAAGAAGCTAGGTAGCAGGACAGAGGACTCCAAGTCCCGAGTGTCACTTCTGACTCAGTTTTTATTTATGAAAATTTTAAAACAATGAATGAATGGACTAATAAAGTTGCCCCTCATGAAAATATATTATTTGAGATGCAGAGTATACTTGACTGTAAAGTGTGTAACAAAATACTTCCCAACCAATATTAGATTTAATCAATTTACAACACATTTCAAACTATTGTGTAATCATTAACATCTGTCTTCATGTGTGAAATGCTCTAAAGAACCCTAAGCAAACTTCAGTTTGAATCAACGTTTTGAGCAAATCTGGTTTAAATAATGTTTCTGTGGATAAGGGATAGTTTCCTTTCCACCTTTATAGGTGTCCTTATTTAAAAGCTTTACCTTTCTCCCAGAAAGGTAGACTGGAAAGTGAATGAAATTGGAGTAAAAATACATGACCCCTACTTTTCTCACAGGGATTTATTTTGAAGGTTAAAGAGATTTTCACTTGTTGCATGTTTGATATCTTTTGATGAGAAAAACTATATAAACATTAAATATTATTCTAGGCAAAGTGTTCATTAGTGCTTTATTTTCCATTAATATTTGCCAAAACCAGATTGGCACTAAGTGCCGCTTTACAGAATGTTTGGCAATCACTTGTTTTCTGTCAAAGTCATGTCAATATACAGATGGATTCCATTTCCACAGAAACCCAAATAAAGTGATATTCAAGATTAAAATTTGCGATGAAATAACTATTAATGTGTGAAATGCCTTAAGGAATTTATGCAGTAATGCAGAACAGTGATGAAATGCAATAAAAACTAACTAAATTATAAAACTACCCAGGAAAATAGATGGAGTTAGATATGTTATTATGATGACCACCGGCAATCTCATGTAATCACACTATACCATTAGCAAAGGGAATATTTTTGAATCACACATTGTGTAATTTTTAGAATGAATCTGTCCAGAAATAACAGCTAATGTTTATAAAAAGAAATTACACTTCCCTTGGGAAAAGTGGTGTTTGTTACATTAAAGCACATTGTAAAACTCTAATGATAGATTATGAAAAATCATGTGTGTGTGTGTCTGTGTGTGTGTGTACAGAGTGAAACTAGTGTGAGTCATGAAAGATACCCTGTGAAAGAGGGCTAACCTGGTAATACAAAACATGAAATTATTGGTCCTTCACAAGACCATGTTAATTAATCGTCTATGCTTTAAAATTACCTGAGATTAATGATTTGATGACATCTAATATAAGACTTTTAACTGGAGAGTCTATGCAAAGAGATACCAACTATCCTTACTTTGTTCATTCTTTCAATGGCTCTTCATGGATGGCAAACCAAACCAGGGGAATAGTTGTAGGCACTAGAGCTGTAGCGACAAACAAAACAACGTGTCCCTATGAAGCTTGGCTTACATTCTATTAGGGGAGGCATATAATTGAAAAAATATATATAATATATAAAATATATTTTAAATATAGTATGTAACATTTTAGGTAATGTTAACAGTTTAGGTAATAAAGATTGAGAAGATGCCATTTGAGGAGAGAAAGGAAGGCAAGTGTCCCTCGGGGATTCTGGAGCAAAGATGTGAAAATGGGTGACAACCTATGGAAAGAGATTTCAAGCCTGAAAAAACATGGGAACGTAAGTGGAAACATACTTGCTTTTTTCAAGGAACAGCATTAAAGCAGAATAGGCAGAGAAGTATGTAGAAGAAAATAGTAACCTGGGCCAGATCCATGGAACAGATCATATTGCTCTGTGAAAAGTGATCTTTTAATCTCAATTGCCTATAAATCCATTAAGGGTTTTAAACAGGAAAAGGACATGATTTGACTTAAAAGTAAGATAGAAAAATATTCTATCTGAATGTGGAAGGTTGCATATTTATGTAACATTGATGAAATATAGGTACAAGTTTTTGGGCCTACAAAGGTGCGACTGCTATCCTGATGAATTTCAAAATTCATTTTACCTAGAGAGAATGATAGCAAGCTATATTCTAGAAATGTTCTCTAAGCATTTTATTCTTCCTATGAAACACATTTTTCACAGTTTTAAAAGTAATGATAAAATGAACACCTGTGTAGACTCCATCCAGTTTACTTTAAAGTCTCCAGCTTACAGTGAAAGCTGGTTGGAGGCCCTTGGACTTTTGTCAAATATAGTTCTAAGAATTTTTGTGTCTGATGCTTTATAAGTGGAATTTTTAAAACATAATTTCAAATGTTTGATGCTTGCATATACAAACGGGTTATTTCAAGTTAACGTATGTTGATATGTTGCTCAATCGATTCTTAGTTCTAGTCATTTCTGGAGCTCCCTTAAATTGTCTATATGAAGATTCTTGACATCTGCAAATAGAGATGGTTTTATTTCTTGTCTTCTAATCTCCATGCATTTTTATTCTTTTTTCTTAACTTTTGCAGTACCTATTACCTCCAGAAAATGTAGAAAGTGATGACAGCATGCATTTGTTCCTGTTTTTTGAACTTGGGCGGAAGTGATCTTGTCCCTCTGTCATTAAATATGTTCGTTAGATAGGTTATTAAATAGGTTCTGTAGATGCTCTTTAGCAGATTGAAAAAGTTACCTTGGTGTTGTTATGTTTCTGAGAACTTTTATCATGGATAAGTATTTAATTTAATCACATGGTTTTTCTTTAGCTCATCAAGGTCTTAGTGTAGGTCTCCTTTCATTGTCTTCTACCTTAAATATGGGTTAAATTGTCCTTGTTCTTCATATTCCAAATAACTGTGGATTGTATTCTGCACACTGTGAATTCTATAAGCTCTACATTTTTAAAATTTTTTTCTTCAGAGGAATGCCGGTTTGGGTTTGTTTGTTTTCTCAGCAAGCAGTTACTTGTCTTAACCCAAATTGAAAAATCCATCTTTTAGGTGGAAGCTTAAATACTAATTCAGTTTTTTTTTTTATTCTCACAGTGTGTTCACTATATTTACAGATTGGAGGTCAGCCAAATATCTGTGAAGTATTCGTGTGCAACATCCGGGGTACCCCATTAGTTTTTCTCCCTCTTTAGAGATTCAAACCTTAGTCTCCGGCAGATATGGATGCCTTACACTCTGCCTCTGTTTCTTCAGGCCAGAAAGATGGTTTTCTGTGTTTTATCCTGTATACCGCATGCTAACTTTAGCTATACCTTTTGTGAAAAGCTGCAAAAATGCGTAATTACCTTACTTAAAAAGTGTTATATTCCTTACTTCAAGTATTGACATGCCTACAGAATCTGCTTGCGTCAGTATAGTTGTGAGTTTGTACATGTATTTGTTTGTATGTTTTTTAAAATTATATTTGCTATCTGTGACATGGTTGGGTCTGGTAGGAACTACCTAGTCATATAATAAGCAAAAGTTTTTAATCCCCTTATTTTTAATTTGTTTTTTAATTTTAAGTAAATTTTGTGCGGATAGCTCTAATCTCTCAAGTTCTGAAACTGTGCTCATTTTCTTCAAAATCTTACTTGACAGTTTAACAGAGTATTACATCTGTTTAAATAGCTATTTTTCCCACTGCAATTTGAAAATATTACTAAAATTCAGATTGGCCTATGTCGATTTTCAGATGATATGATCCTATCTGTAGAAAATACCAGAGAATCTAAAATAAAATAAAATTCAACAAAGTTGCATGGCATAAGATCAATATACAAATTATAACTGCCTTTTTGTAAAAGAGCAGTGATGAATGAAGAAAGGAAATTAAGAAAGTAATTCTATTTACAATATTTTCCAAAAGAATGTAATACCTAGGAATAAAGTTAATCAAGTTATGAAAAACTTGTATATTGGAAACTGTAAAACAGTGCTGAAATAAATCAAAAACTTAAATAAAATGGAAAAAATTCTATGTTTATGGACTGAAAGACAGTATTGTAGAGATGGCAATACCACCCAAAGTGTTCTAGAGGTTTAGCATAATGCCTATCAAAATTCCCAAAGGCCCATTTTGGAGATATGAAAAAACTGATCCTGAAATTCATATGGAATTGCAAGAACTCACACTTACCAAAATAATACTGAAAAAGAGGAACAGAGTTGGAAATATCTCACAATTTCTGACTTCAAAACTTGCTACACAGCTACTGTAATAAAAACTGTGCAGTACTGACAGTGATCACCATTCAAACCAACAGAGTAGAATGGAGAGTCTAGGAGTACATGCATATATCTATGTTACTATGATGTTGGACAAGTTGCCAAGAATGTTCAATGGAGGAAGAATAATCTCTTCAGTAAAGGATAATGGAATGACCGGATAGCCACTGGCAATGTAATGAAGTTGGACCCCAACTTTGTAACATAAAAAAATCAATTAAAAATGGTTCGATGACCAAAACAGAGGAGCTAAAACTATAAATCTCTTAGAAGAAACATGTGGCAAATCTTCATGATCTTGAAGAATCCCTGGAATGCATTCTTAGATATGGTACCAAAAGCATGAGAAACAAAGAAAACTAGATAAATAAGAATTCATCAAAATTAAATACTTTGTACAACAAAGGACAGTATCAGTATAGTGAAAAGTTAGCCTTCAGAATGACAGAAACTATTTGCAAGTCATGTATCTGAATAGGGCTCACTATCCAGAATATATAAAGAACACTTACAACTCCACAACAAACAGATAAGCCAATGAATATATGGACACATGACTTGAGAAGACATTTCTGCAAAGGAAGTATACAAATGTCCAACAAACACCTGAAAAGATACTTATCATTATGGAAATGCAAATCAAAATCAAAATTAGGTACACCTTCATACCCACTAGGTTGGCTATGATGATGAAGATTATGGCGACAGGAAGAAGAGGAGGAGGAAGGAAAATAACAGGACTTGATGAGGATGTGGAAAAATTGGATCCTCATACTTTCTCGTGGGACGTAAAACCATGCATCACTGTGAAAGCAGTTTTCAGTCCTTCAAAAACATGAGCAGACTTGCTACACAAACCAGTAATTCTACTCATACGTACAGATCCAAAACAACCGAAAAGAGTACTGAAACAAATATTCAAGTGTGTTCACAGCAGCACTGTTCACAGTAGTCAAAAGACAGAAATAACCAAAATTCCATTAAGAGGTGAATGGATAAACAATATCAAGTATATACATTCAATAGAATATTATTCAGTTGTTAACACAAATGAAATACTGACACATACTAATTGTAGATGAACCTCAAAACCTATGTGAAAAAAGCCAGACACAAAAAGATCACATATTGTATGATTCAATGTATACAAAGTGGCCAGAGCAGGTAAATCCATAGACAGAGAGCATGCTAGTGGTTGTCAGGAGAGTGTATGAGGTTCAGGTTGGGGGAGGGAAAAGAGTGACCACTGAATGGGTATCGAGTTTTCTTTTGCAATGATAAAAATGGCTTGAAAACTAGACAGAAGTGATGGTTACACAATTCTAAATACCCCTGAATTGCACATTTTAAAATGACTAATTTTGTGTTATGTGAATTTCACCTAAAAATTACACTGAGTTACCATTTTTTACAAATGGCAAAAAAGCCAAGTTTTACAGCACTTTCTGTGGGGAGGGTGGGGAAACATGCTGTCATACATGGGGAATGCAAAACAGTACAAACTCTACTGAGGAAAATTTGACAATAGCTAGCAAATTTACTTGTGCACACTTACCCTTTGAATCAGCAACCCACTTCTGAGATGCAGGGGTAAAAAAAACAAGTGATGTGTGTGCAAGGCTATTCAGTAGAATTCTTTGTGATGGAAAAAGAGTAGAAACAGAATAAATGTCCATCAGTAGGGGCTGGTTGAATAACCCAAGTTTCACCCACACAATGAATGATTTTAGGGTTTTGACATCTGTAAAGAGGTGTGAGGAATATCACTATACTGCTGTGGAGAAATTGCTGGGCTGAATTTATTGTCCCGTGAAGAAAGCAAAGTGAATGTCCGAAATAGGCAAATCTAGAGAGACACACAGTAGATTAATGGTTCCCTACGTAGCTAGGAGGAGAGGAAGTGGGAGATGTGGAGACAAGTAGTTTCTTTTTCAGTAATGAAAATATTCTAAAATTTAGTGGTAATGAGTGCACAAGTCTGAAAATACTAAAAAAAAAAAGCTTTAGATAGTATACTTCAGTTGGTGAATTTTATAGTATATGAAATATATCTCAATAAAGTTGTTATAGAAAAGGAAAGTAAGTGATAGATTTGGCATCCAGAATCTATGAAAATTGCATATTTTTCTGTTATTGAACTATAGAAAATTAATAGTATAGAAGCAATGGTTCAGTTTAATGGAGATTTTTCAGAAAATACTGCTATTTAGAGAGACCTCCAAAATGGGAGTGGGAATGGGAAGAAATCATTTCAAGTCTAGGGTAAATTAACACAAAAAAGTTCAGGGAAAAACTTTTGAGATAAAGCAGGGAGTGCTTCCTCAACCAGCAGACCAAGAACCAAACCATCGAAAGCAAAGTGAAATGGGTCAAGTGAGTTATTTTAGAGATCTTTCTTACCTAATGAAAACATATTTCAAACTGGCTCATGAAGGGACAGAAAAGCAAATGGGAAAATAGCAGCCAAAATTATAAGTAAGCTGATCCAGTATCTAATCTTGCCAGGACTGGTTATAGATGATTTATAAGAAAAAGTCTAGAAGAAGTCCACAGGACAACATTAAAAATAGGATTAGGGAAGGAGTCTAGTAAAAAGCTCAGACTGTTGGCTGTTCTCTATTTACTCACATCTGATTCTTTCTTCTTAGCTGGATGTTCCTGTAGAATGGCTTATTTGTGTATTTTTCACAATCAGCAAGTTGGAGGAAAATGAGGAAGCTGAGGTGAAAACCAATGGCATAGAAGGTAATGGTAAGAGGAAGGAGCAGACAAATTTGTGGAGGCTGCAAGACGTCAGGTGAGAGTATAAGTAGACAAAAAGTAGTCGATCATAAATTCGCCACCCAGAATAATTTTGCAGTGATTTAAAAGCAATTAAAGAGTCACATCATCATGTTAAAATCACTTTAATATTCAACTTATCTGTCACCTGTCAAAACAAATCTTTTCAAAGTAGCTTTGTGTAAAATATTCCATAGTAAATTCAAGAACATGCAGTCCTTGATTATATTTTTCTGAGTGATGGACACATGAATAAAATGAGTTCTACAGATAATACGGTACATCCTTTTTATACTAGGTCCAGAAATTGAATATTTGTGGGGTTAATTTTGTGGTTAAAAGTTACTTATGCACTTTAATATCCCAGAGACTGCACATTAAATGCACAGAGAAATGATTGGCCTGTAATCTGGTAAACTAGATTTCTTGATTTTAAGAAATTTATATCACGAACTTTGCAGAGCAATGTTTTCAAAGAACAACAAATAGTGTGATAAGGCTGACCTGGTGTAGAAAGAATGATCTTTTTGTTTTTTTCTTCCCTTGACCAATACCCAATTCAGTCCATTTAGAAACAAGGGGATAGGCTTGTCTGAATGATGAACATTTCATAGGAGACTTTATGATTGCTAATTATAGGAAATATGAGTGTTCCCAATTCCTCACCTTACTTCCTCCTCAAAAACATTTTGGATGATTCCCAAATGTTATTTCATGTACTTAAATCCAAGATGTAATAGGTTATTATATTTCCTTGTTGATTTTAACTCTAAAATGTGGATTCAGGATTAAACTCTACTCTTAGTTTAGTTTCTTTTGGCATATTATATTCTTTTCGAATATTATCCAAATGGAACAAAAAGGTTCCCTAAAAATTCACAGGAGAAAAAAATATATTTTTGATGTTTTTTTCAATCTTTTAAAATTTGTTCTCATTTTTACTACTGTTTAGAGACAACCTAAAAGCTGTATTTTAAATCTGAGGGAAGAAATCCTACATGCCACAGACCAGGACAATTACTTATTTGTGGTTTTTATCCCAAATGATAATCTGCGCGTCATGATATGGGAATGACTTTTTATTTTGTTGTTATTTTTGTTATTATATTGCAGTTCAAGAAAGTTGTCTCAGTAATTTGCCTTTTTAGGTAAAATATTGTCCCTCTGGTAGGTTTCACTGTATCAAGCCATGAACTTCCTAATGTTCATATTTCATTTGATACACAATACAAATTAACAATTTGTTAATACTCTTGTTGAAGAGCTTTCACAGAATCAGTCTATTTTAATACTAATCATCAACATGTGATTTATGTCTGCAATCTTAAATATAAACGTGTCTCAATTATTTTATTGTTTATCTTTTCATGAGAAGTGTATTTTTCATTAGCTTTATTATTCTTCAGCCCAGATTTTCAAATCTAAATTAAGTGTGTTAAAACACATTTCTACTAGGGCTTCAAAGGTGGACAATTCTTCTGTTTTTCATTTTCTGAATATTTGTTCTGTATCTACTCTGTGCAGTCACTACTCTAAGCATTGAAAATGAATGGTAAGCCCCTCTGGTGATTAGATTCTGTTATATAATAAACACAAATAAGTAGATAAATGAATAATTCATATAATTTCAAGTATTGAAAAGTATACAGTGCTGTATAATTTTAAAAGGAGAACTGATTGATCATGGATGTAATGTCATGTAGAAATTTCCTGAATATGTAAAGTTTCAGGTGACATCTAAAAGAAGGGTGAGAGTTAATGAGGTGAGAAAGTGAAGGGATCCCACCTTGTAGGAATGTAGAAAGTTCCAAGGAAAGGTGGGAGACTAATGACTGCAAACAGATGAAGGCAAGTCATTATTATCCCCATTTTGAACTGAGACTTAGAGTGACATTATCAGAGAGCATCTTAGAGTGACTTTATCAATATCTCACTCCTAACCAGATGGAAGTATATACATTCAAACCTGGTCTTTTTCATATTCAATCTCCTGATGGTATAGTCAAATCCAAAATCATAATTGCAGTGTGGAAGGGTTATCACGATTTGGCCCTAATTTCCCTTTCCATCTAGTTTTCCATTCCATCCCATTATTCCAGACAAATGATATGGTAAAATCTTAGAAGTCACAAACCAAATCTTATTTATCTTTCTATCCTCCTCAGGACAAAATATCTTGCTCTAGTGGGAACTTAATAAATATTTACTGAATTTTCATTAAAATTTCCAGTCATGAAAGTGTAATTTCAACTGTAAAAATCAACATGGATAGTGCTTATCAAATAGAAAAGCAGATGAGTTCTTTTTTTAATTAAGGTTTCACATGAAAAACAATGTGGTTACTACATTCACCCATATTATTGAGTTCCCCCCATACCCCATTGCAGTCACTGTCCATCAGTGTAGTAAGATGCCACAGAGTCACTACTTGTCTTCTCTGTGCTCCACTGTCTTCCCCGTGACACCCGCCACACCATGTGCACTAACCATAATACCTCTCAATCCCCTTCTCCCTCCCTCCCCACCCTCCCCCTTGATAACCATTAGCCCTTTCTTAGAGTTCGTGAGTCTGCTGCTGTTTTGTTACTTCAGTTTTGCTTTGTTGTTATACTCCATAAATGAGGAACATTATTTGGTATTTGTCTTTCTCAAAAGCAGATGAGTTTTTGTTAATTACTGCTTGTTTTGAGGATAAAAATCAACTTAGTCAAGATAAATAAATATTCTGTGACAACCCTTTCATAACACAGTGGTTAATCTTCAGTAAAGGTATAATTAATCCCTTAGTAAAATAAATATGGTATTAAATATGTAAAGTTATTTGAAGTAGTTTTAAGGTTTTGATTTCATAAATACTTATCGTTTATGTCATTTTGCTCTTTTTAGTTTATAAAAAGCCTTGAATGTTAAATATTTTTGAAACATGGAGTACTGTGAATAAAACAAACTATATTGGTTTTTATCTCAGGAAAAACTCATTATTGCCTGAAATTCCGCCATTTGCTTTGTATGGTTAATTTATAATGGAGACTTGTCATATGAATTAATAAACTAAGTTTGTTTTTTAATTATACATACATAATTGTATTACTAAATAAAAAAAACTAGATGTACTGATTCTAAAATGCAACCGAGTTTTATTTGAGAGACATTTTCGATTAAAGTTTCTAATGAAATTCTACAACCATAGGCTGGTATTTTTATCGTTATGAGATGACTCACATTCTTTGTGTGCTGTGGGTTAGTTTGTTCTGTGTTATGTCCCCAGTGCATTTATGCCTTCTATCCAATTATCTAACTCGAAGCTTAGTTTATTTAGGAAAAAAATTTGTGGCAAAGCTTGACAACAACTTAGATTTTATGCTTTGTCATGATGAGGAAAGAGTTTTTATTACTCCCGTGCTGGTGCGGACAGTAGGGTGGGGGGTTCCTCAGTGATTGTGTGCTATATGCATTAAATGAATTTCTTACTTAAATCCCACAGTAATCTTTTGAGGAATGAATTCATCCTGTTCCTAGTTAATATGAAGAACGTGGCATTCTTCTGGTCACACAGCAGTAAGAAGTTACTGGACTGCTTTTCACCTACAATTTTCAGGTCCATGTAGTTGGAATCTTCTGAGTCAGCCTTCAAGCCCATTGCTTCTCCTGGAGGCAGACGCACTAGCGGTAGGTTTAGTCTGGAAGAGATGAGAGCACCCGCACTCCCATTTTCTATCTGTGTGACCTTGGGAAATTTGTGTCACCTTTATGAGCTTCAGTTTCATTCTCTGTAAAATGAGAATATCAGCAGGGCTTTTGAGGTTATTGGGAGTAAATCAATAACATAAAGTATGTAAACCACATTGCCAAGTGCCTGGCCTCGAATCACTTTTACTAGTATTAACTTTAATGGCAGAAACACTGAAAGCAATAACCTAACCAGGGACTGAAGCTTTTTCTTAGCAGCCTGTGTTTAGGTTAGTTGCCTCTAACCCCTGTGCAACTACAATAAATTTACTACCTCTAAGGATTTTTGTAAAGGTTAAAACTGATAATGTATATAATGCTTCTAGCCTAGTATTTGACATACTGTGAGGTTTTAACATGTAATTATGTCTTAGTCCTCTCTGTGTGAATTACTGTAGCTCTGATTTTAATATATGGGAATTGGAACCATTGGAAGATGCAGGGACCACCAACTGAGTTTTAAATTTTCATACGTTTTTAAATCTGTATGAAACGCTGTTTGTGCAGCATATTTGAATTGGAATAGCTACTCTAAGGTGCCAAGCTGCAAGCGTACAATTTATGTGGCTTTTCAAATTAATGTGTTATAAAGGAACTTGGCTACTAAGATGGCAATTCTGCTTTTAAAAGTTTAAGAGCATTAAATAATGAAATAGGAACCTATGTTTTCAATATCAAATGCAAATTTCACAACCTTTTGAAATATAGCCTTTTAAGTTAATTTTAAGCAGGGCAAATACCATAAAATATATAGACTTATTTAAGTAACTCTTTAAACATATTAAACAACTATCTACTAAACTAGCCTCAGTGGGACTATAGTTATTTTTATGTCTCTGTGGAAAGGCCCTATTAATCACTGAGAAGTCCGTAAAAGCATGTAAGTGTGTTTTCTTGTCTATATGTGTCTGTGTGTGTTTTCCATGTGTATTTGTGTTTTCTTTTAAACTTGTGGAATTTGCATGTGTATTCTGCTAAATACTACAAGTTAGTTTACATATTATTTATATGGAATCTCACTCAAAAAATTAGATTTTACATACTGGAAGGGTAATTTACAAAATTATGAGGGGAAATTTTGACCATATGTGCCATAAATATTCATTTTAGAACTTAACTTATAAGTAAAATGAGGCACCTCTGAGTTTGAATTCAATATTTGGGTAAAACTACATAATATTTTTATCAACATTTTACGCACTGCAGTAAAATTTTTTAATTCAGTGTATAAGAAAAAGTAACAATTACTTTTTTTAACTATGTGATTTATTTTCCACTATTTTATAGCTTTGATTTCAAGATTACCAAATCCATAGGTCTTTTAAGTGTTTCTAAATTATAGCAAGCTGATTTAACCTTATAACTTTCTCATTGATAGAGTGAACTAGTTATTCTGTGTCTATAAATTCAAACAACATGGAAGCAGCTAAAATAAATATTCATAAACACTTTAAAGTAAAACAAAACTTAAAATAAGATCAAATAAATCATATTCGTATAACAATTCAAAATATTTTTGTTGAGTGTAAGTAATTCAGTCAGTTAACACAGAAATGTACCTTATACCAAACACTTTCTAAGCAGTGGAGTTACAATGACAAAACAGGAAAAAAAAAAGTCATTACCCATAATAGCTTTCATTTAGTGGGAAAATCAGACAAATCCAAGGTAAATGCTAACATAGTGCCATGGCAAATGGTGATATTTTCTAAAGAGAAATATGAGTGGTTTTGACAGATTGGGAAGTTCCGTAAAAGGAAGTATTGGATTTGCAAAATTAAATAGAATAGAATAGATTTCATTGAGAAAGTGACATTTTTTTGGCAATCTGAAGGTGGAGAGGGAGTAAGTCATGCAGGTATGCAAGGGAAGATAGCTTTAGGTAGTGGAAACAGAAATGCAAATGGCCTGAGGCATCGAACAACGAGGAGGTCCAGATGAGAAAAGAGAACAGTAGCAGGTGTTAAGAACAAGACAACAGGCCCAAAATCGAGTTGCTTATGCGAAGCAATACAAAAAATTCCACTAGTTCTTAGCCTTTTATTAGTCTGTGGCCCTAGTCTAGGGCTTAGCTAGTCAGCTTGAGCTGGCAGGTGGTTCCACCCAGAACCTGAGCCCCTAGCTCTTGGTTAGTCTGCAGTTCAAGTTTATTGGGTTCTTCTTGTTCATTTTGTAGATCCACCTTGGAAACTTCTAGTTCCATTGGTGCCACACCTCAGGCCTTATCATGGTTAGTCTGCAGTCTGGTTCTTTGGTCTGCTGGAGTCCACGGTTCTGTTTCCTCGATAGTGTTGGTTCAGCTAATGTGCACATGAAGCAAAGGAACAGTACATCTATTGTTAACAGAAATTTCAGAAGCCAAACCACAAAACTGGTGGGCACAAGTCAAACACTTAAAACCTGTTAGAGTGCTTGCCACCTAACTCTAAAACCGATGGCTAGGATAGGCTGGTCAAGGGGTAGGTTGTATCAATATCAGGTCACCCACAAATTTCAAGAAAATTTCCAAGCAACAAGGTGCAATGTAAAATACAACAAATTGCCAACCTGGTGGCACATACCCCTCTTATTTATTTAGCCTGAGTCTCAAAGCTTAGCTAAAAACATGGATCCTCAAGTTTCAAAAAATTGTTCACCTCATATTCCAGAGCATCTACTTATTTTACAGCTTAGAGCTGTGGACCCAGAAGCTGTAGATATCTTTAAAAATGACAAAATCTTACTAAGACAGTATAGAACTAAACTGGCCACCTTGGAGAATGTTTCAATTAGACAAGATACTTTATTTAAAAGCAAGGCTCTCAAACAAAGAGAATTGGATACCTCTTTTAATTTGTATGCAAAAGCCTTCAGAAAGCTTCTTCAAGATTCCAAAATAACTTCATTGAAAGAGTCCTTGAAAAAGGTCAATGAGAAATTAAAGACCTAAGAGGCACCTAAAGCAAAAGATGATAAGATGGGTGTGACTCCTACTTTCTCGACTCCTTTATTTCCTTTTATCAGCACTCAGTCTGCTGGGCTTTTATCTGGAGGGCCTTTCCACCCTGAGGAGATTACAAGACTGTAACAAAAAAATCCATCGAGTTAGTGGAGCAATAGCTTCAAGGCCAGAAATATAAAACAATCCCAGGGCTTCTCCCACGGTACCCACTTAGGGGTCCATCCTCACAACACCTGCTAGAAGTTGGTGTTTCATTTGCGGTCAGCCAGGACACTGGACGTAAGATTGTCCTCAAAGCTTTTGCCAAATCCTTCACACCAACTCAAAAGCCCCCGTATCTACCTCAGAAGGACGGCACCCTCATGGGCTCCTCCCAGAGTTAACAGGACTCTGAGGGATTTTATGGTAAATAGCTACCAGTTATTCCCTTAAACAGACAAGGGGAAACTAAAATTAAAATTAACGGATAACTTCTCTAAATTCTAGTAGATATCGGGGCTACCCTCTCTACTTTAAACACACTCACTCTCAAGTTCACAGGTGGGATCCTAGGAATGCCAGTCACAGCTGAATGTCAGAACTGAAGAGAATGTCACGCTGCTCCATTTCCATTAAGAGGACAAAATAAACTCATAATATAGTAGATAAGTGCAGGAGCTTGAGGAAAATGTTTATCAGATGGAAAAAAAGGAGCACAGATTAATGTAATCCAGGAGTGAATAACAGAATTATCATACTTCTTTTGTGAAGCATTCATTTTTTTTAATGGGTTCTAAAAAGATTTGACTTATTTCTTGTGGTTATAGAATGTAAAAAATCCATTGCCAATGGTACACTTTATTATCCATAGTGAACCTGGTGCATTAGCAGTGAAGTGAAACATGTTTAAATGTAGTTACGCTGAGGGCATTCCTACAGATGTAAACAAATGGCATTATGCTACCTAACTGAAGACACGAGTCCCATTTCTGAACATCTCTAGCATGAAATATATCTTTTTGAATTTGCTATTAACTACCTTGTTATATTGTCTACTGAGATATATTACTTTTTCTTCACTCAGTTATAAGTTCTTCAGTGTCAAGAGCTGGATTTTATACATGATTTCCCTTTGTAGCACCTACCATATAAATAATATATGATAAATGTTCAATAATTATTTTTATATATTAATCATACTTAAATATGTTATGAACTCAGTGATATCAGAAATTCGAATCTCTTTTTCCATAGTGCTTTAAAAACTACCTTCATTATAACTCTTCATGGTATATAAAGCATACTTTTAAATATATGACATAAAAACATGCTTCTTGAATGGAAGCGCCATGAAGATTTTTCCCTGAGAAATTAATAAAGATCTACAGAGAGCATTCTTTGGAAACCAAAAGTTAGTATGAATGCTAGCGAGGCTTAATTAAATTGTGGACATTTAAGTTGATGTTAAGATATTTCACTCTCTTCTGATTTGAGAAATGGATCAATGTGGGAATGGAGGAATCATCAGGAAAATTAAAATGACTATCATAGGAGTTATATAAAATCTTGTTGAGAAGTTTTGGGATATTGTCTTTAGAATTCCTTTGAAATTGAAAGGGACCACACTGGGATTCTTGACAATGAGAGATGATATTGACATCTGCTCCCTAGCTGGGATAAAAGGTGCTGTTACATGAATCAACCCTATAATAAATAACAATAATAGAAATATAACTCTTTTTTCTAAAAGTTATTCTCATAATATTTCCATGAATGTAGTGTGTATCTTTAGTTCTCTTATAAAATATAAAATCCAATATATAGTTAATAATTTGAAAATGTTGGGTCCACATTTGAGTTCCATATCTAGATTGAATATAAATAACTAAGAATACACTGATTGATGCTCCTAAATCCCAAAACTGATCTGGGAGTAGAGGGGGTGAGAAGCCGTACCCCAGTGTATGTCTACTGGTTTTCAGATGACTTGGTATTGGCAGTCAATAGCGATTTCTGCCACATGCTGGAAGGCATTGTCATTTTAGACACTGACATTTACTTTGAGGTTTCCATAATACATATCTCTAAAACCCAAGAGCACAGAAGGTAAAAACTGGATTTGGATATTACTCAGGAGTGAACCAGAACATCAGAAACCTATTTTACTGTGCTTAATCTGATATTTATTTGAATTGTGTCTTTATGGAAAGTCAAAAATAGTAATATTTGCAAGTCTGTAGTCATGTCTTCAAGGTCCTGAATGAGAAAAATGGGAACTTTCTTTAATCGGTAACAATGTGATATGATTTGTAGCTTGAAACATGAAGTCATATTATACAATAGTTGATTGAATGGAATAGGAACTGAGGTTTCTAGTTAGAATCCATTACCTTCATGTAGAAGTGTGGTTAGCCTTGAACTCAGTCATTTTCCAATTTCACAGACATCTCTGTTTAAAATTTTAGCGTAATTTTCCAAAAGCTAATTCTCCTTATATAATTTGAGGACAGAATTAAAGTAAAGTTTGATATTTCTGCTGTTACTTCTTTAGATAAATACACCAATCTAGATATTAAGTATAAAAAAAGTTGCAAGTGTCTGTAATATACTGATTGTCAAATAATTAGATACTGAATTGTACCAGAAGATAATTCAAAATAACAATGTACCAATTAAAATGCACATACACCTGGGCTCCCAAATTTTGTCTGTTTCTCCAAAAATCAAATGGAGAAGTTGTTTATAGAAACCCATAAATTGAACCATGTTCTTATAAAAATGCCGCATAAAATTTAGGCACCTGGGTATCTGGAACTCAAGCTGCCTTTAAACATTAAAATCAATGCTTAAATTGCTTCTAAAAGTGAATAGGAAATGAGTCCTGGCTGTGAGTTTTATGTGGCCAGGAACCTTCTGCAGGTGGGCTATTGAATTATCCAGGCACTTTGTGTGGAACCGGACATGTTCAAGATAAATCTCAAATAGGTGTCATTAAAATAATATGACTTGGGTCTTCAGTTTGATGCTTTTATTTGACAGCTTTCTATAGAGGGGAAGTTAAATTTTCCTGTGCATTATTCATGGGTTGGTTATTGAAAGTATATTTATGTTTAACTCTGACTATGTCTAAATAACAGCAAACTCAAATTGGAAAAAAAATGGAATTAATTTAAATTGATGAAAGACATGTAGTTATTTATTTATTTTCAATATATGAGGTTTCAGACTTGAGTGAATTTTAAATGAGTTTTACTCAGATCAATAAAAATGGGCTTAAGAGATAATTTAAAATGATATTCTTTGTACTTTTAATTAGTTCTCTGCATTTACTTACATATAAGGAGTCTATGAGTACACATTTTTTGTTGTAGTTATTTAAATTTCTTACGACAATTTTAAGAACACATTGAAACTTAAAGACACAGAGCACTAGCATAATGGAAAAACAGAAAGAGTGAATTGTTTTCCTGGATACTATGTTCATAATGTGTCAAAATGAAGAAGCTTTTCCCCTTGGTTATTTATAAGGGTGATGTTCTTCTCCATTGTCCTCAAACTGTGAGAGAAAATGATTCTTAAGTCACATGGAAAATGTCACCATGCTTAAATGGAATCATCTCCCTCTTCTTAAGAGAGCTGGGGCTGTGAGAGAAAATATTTCATTGATTGTCAAGGCCTGAAGTCATGTAGAATGTTTAAGCTGGGGAAATAAATACTATCAGCAAAGCTATTACTAGAACTACCAAATCAAAGTAAATCCATCCTGAAGTCCAAATCCTAAGAGATTCACCCCAAAGCCCTGGAGAAGTTGAAAATAAAGCAGGTATAAGCATAGAAACTTTATCTGTTCTACTCTGTGTGATTCTAAAGACCAAGTTAGAGACAGGCTGGCCAGGGCTTCTTGCCTTGTTGATCTCAAACAGTTCCAGTTCTACAGGTACAATCTGACAATTCTATTATGGAAAAGAAGATCAGTGATGCTTCCATTGTTTTTCATCACGATTATAATATCGAATGATAGTTAAAAGTGGGTTATCTTAGAACAGAAAGGCAATCTTCCTCTGTGTTCGTCCCACATCTCAATTATTGTCAGTGGAACCAAGTCATTTATGTGTATCGTAAAAATGACTAAATGTGTTTTGTTCGTTCACTTTAATAATTATTTTTATATGTTAATATTAAAATCATAGTCCATCTAGGTACTTAAAAATCTCTTGTGGGTTACTGACAAAGGCTTGATTGCAGGCTTTTGATTGTGGGGAAAAGGTTACAGAAATATACTGGGAAAAAAATGCCCTGGACAGGGAATAAAGTTTAAAAACCTATATGGAAAGTGATAGTGTATTTCTAGAGACCAAAAATCCTTATATAGATTCCAAAGTCAAAAATACAGATGAAATTAAAAATCAGGAAAGAGTCAAGTACTGAAGATCAAGGTAAAATAATCAGAAGACAGTGGCATAACTGGATAGGGGTAACACGACCTGTGGGGATAGGAGATCAAAACTTAGCTTCTTACTAACTATAGTGTATAAACCTCAGTTTCATCACTTGAAATATGGGATTTATAATGTTAGGTTTACTGTTTGCCATGAATAGTAAATGTAATAAATGTAGGCAGGGTATATAATAAAATATCTTAGTATATGGAGCAATTGTCTGACAAGCAGTCCTTGAGTCAAGGAGTGGAGTAAGACTCAGCCCACAGTCAGGAAAGGGGAAATTTGTCCAAATGAGTGAGATGCAAAATTCAGGAAGTCTGCAACCAAGAAGTTTAATCGAGTAACAAGCAAATTTTGACATATATTTTTTCATCATCTAACTATGGATGAATGTTGATCTCAGTATTTCTGCAGTTTTCAGTAGTATTATGTACATTGCCTAAAATATATTGGATGATCAATAAATGGGTTGAATGCATAAGTGCATAGAGCAGATAACAGGATATAGTGAAGCACTGGACTGTAACTGAGTTCCTTAGTTCCAGTTCTAGGTGAGTCAGTAGATAACTGAGATTTTGAGCAGATGATTTAACCCTTAGAACCAGTATGGTCAAATGGATGAAACTATCATTAGAATACAGCAGATCTCATTTTTCCAGGTCATAAATAAAATTCATTTTTAATATTAACCATATTTTCCCCTTACTGCTGCACATATTCTCTCAAATAGCTATGGTTTAGGTTCTAAGTGCCAATATTGACAGCAAACCCCATAACATCAATAGATGTTATACCCAAATAAAATAAAATCACTACTAACACATGTAAAAAAGAATTGAAAAAGTAACCAATGTACAACCAGGAGATGTATGATCTTAAAGCAAATATGAATGGTATTAATGTTACCTGTATCATGTATTACCTCTTCTAAAAAGGAGGTTGGAGATTGAATAAGGAAGCTGGAAGAGACTACCAGTCAATTAAAAAAAGAAAGCAACAGCATTGGCCATCACTGTCTATACAATCAGTCATGGTTTGGTTAATAATGAACAACTTATCTGGGAGATGGATTCAAGATGGCGGTGTGAGATGTGAGACAGAGAACTCCTCCCAAAACCACAAATAATATGAAAATATAGTTAATACAACAAATCCTGGAAGAGAAACAGGAAAGAAGGCTGCACCAGACTACATACACCTGGAGAACAGAGCAGACCACATCAAACAGGGTAAGGTCCCAAGGCATTGATCTGGTGGGACCCAAGCCCTTCCCCCACCACAGCTCACCAGCAGAAGGAAGAGAAACGGAACAGAGTGGGGATGTAAGCCTAGGACTGCTGAACACCCAGCTCTGGAGATCTGTGCTGGGAGCAGAAACCTACATTGCATGGTGCTCTGGAGATTAGTGGGGTTGGAAAGCTAAGACAGGTGGAATACATGGAGAGACAGATTCCAGCCATTTGTGGAGGACAGGATTACATATCTGGCTTCTCTGGGACAAAGGAAAGGCAGTCAGTCTGAGAGGCTTCCTAGCAGCAAGAGGGCTGCTGAAGGGGCAGGCTTGCATGGAGCTTGCTGTGCAGAAGAAGGGATAGGTGTACAAGGTTGTCTGGGCACGCTCTGCACAGCAGGTTGAGAACTTTCAGAAGCTTCAGGAGCTCCATCCCTCGGGCTGGCTACTCAGTTTCGAGGCCCCCCACTGTGATACACAGCCTGCTGTGCATTCCTCCTGGCCTGCAGGTACGGGTTTGCAAACCAGCAGTCACTGCCCTGGCGTCAGGCCAGCCAGAGGGAGGCCTCACCTACGACAGCTACAGACACAAAGCACAGAGGCTTACAACTGTGTGCTCAGCCTATAGGCTCTGACAGTGAAGATGGGCACTGCAGCCAGGAAGCAGGAAACAGCTCTTTCCTTCCCCCAGGCACCAGCACTGCTCCCCCATGAACCCTGACCTCACTCCAGGGGCAGAGCACCTCCAGAGACTAGAGCTTCTGAGGACTAGAGGGCGCCACATAGAAACATGAAACGTCAAAAGAATCTGGTTCAGACCAAAGTCTCAAACCCCAGAAAAATGGCTAAATGAAACTGAACACACCAATCTTCCTGAAAGAGAGTTCCAAATAAAAATCATAAACATGCTCACAGAGGTACAGAAAAATATTCAAGAACTCAGAGATGAATTTAAGATGGATTTTCAATCATTAAGAAATTCCATATCTGAAATGCAACATGAAATGGGAGGATTTAAAAGCAGATTAGATGTAGTAGAAGAGAGGGTAAATGGAATAGAAATTATAGAAGAGGAATACAAAGAAGCTGAGGCACAGAGAGAAAAAAGGATCTTTAAGAATGAAAGAATATTGACAGAACTGTGTGACCAATCCAAATGGAACAATATTCACATTATAGGAGACCAAAAGAAGAAGAGAGAGAAAAAGGAATAAAAAGTGTCATTGAGGAGGTAATTTCTGAAAACTTCCCCAATCTGGGGAAGGAGACAGTCTCTCAAGCCATGGGGATGCACAGATCTCCCAACACAAGGGACCCAAGAAAGACAACATCAAGACATATAATAATTAAAATGGCAAAGATCAAGGATAAAGACAGACTATTAAAAGCAGCCAGAGAGAGAAATAAGATCACATACAAAGAAAAGTTTCTCAGCAAAAATCTTACGGGCCAGAAGGGAGTGGCATGATGTATTTAATGAAATGAAGCAGAAGGGCCTCAAACAAAGAATACTCTTCCCTGCAAGCTTATCATTTAAATTTGAAGGACGGATTAAAGAATTTGCAGATAAGCAAAAGCTGAAAGAATTTACCTCCCGCAAACCTTCTCTACAGTGCATTTTGGAGGACTGCTATAGATGGAAGTGTTCCTAAGGCTAAATACCTGTTACCAGGGGAATAAAACCACAGTAAAAAAAGTAGAACAATTAATGACTAAGCAGTTGCAAAATGAAATCATATACCCCCAAAGTCAATCAAGGAATAGACAAAGAGTACAGAATATGATACCTAATATATAAAGAATGGAGGAGGAAGAAAAAAGAGGAAAAAAAAGAACCTTTTGGTTGTGTTTATAATAGCATACTAAGTGAGTTAAATTAAACTGTTAGATAATAAGGGAATTACCCTTGAACCTTTGGTAACCACAAATCTAAAGCCTACAATAGTAATAAGTACCTACCTATCGATAATCACCTAACTGTAAATGGTCTATATGCACCAATCAAATGACATAGAGTCACTGAATGGATAAAAAAACAATACCTGTCTATATGCGGCCTACAAGAGACTCACTTCAAACCCAAAGACACACAGACTGAAAGTAAAGGGTTAGAAGAAAGATATTTCATGCAACTAATAGTACTGGGAGAAAAAGCAGGATTTGCACTAATTGTATCAGACAAAATAGACTTCGAAACAAAGTGACAATAGACAAAGAAAGACATTACATAATGATAAAAGGTTCAGTCTAACAAAGCAATATAACTATTATAAATATCTATGCACCCAATACAGAATCACCTACATATATGAAACAAATACTAACAGAATTAAAGGGAGATATAGAATGCAGTGCATTCATTTCAGGAGACTTCAACACACCACTCACTCCAAAAGACAGATCAACCAGACAGAAAATAAGTAAGGAGACAGAGGCACTGAACAACATATTAGAACAGAGGAACCTAATGGACATCTACAGAACACTCCATCCAAAAGCAACAGGATACACATTCTTCTCAAGTGCACATGGAACATTTTCAAGAATAGATCATATACTAGGACACAAAAAGAGCCTCAGTATATTCAAAAAGATTGAAATTGTACCAACTATCTTCTCAGATCACAAAGGTATGAAACTAGAAATAAATTACACAAAGAAAATGATTAAAACCACAAACACATGGAGGCTTAATAAAATGCTCCTAAATAATCAATGGATTAATGACCAAATAAAAACAGAGATCAAGCAATATAAGGAGACAAACAATAAAATTAATTCAACACCACAAAGTCTGTGAGGCACACCAAAGGCCATGCTAAAAGGGAAGTATACTGCAATACAGGCCTACCTCAGGAAGGAAGAACAATCCCAAATGAACAGTCGAAACTCACAATTAACAAAACCAGAAAAAGTAGAACAAATAAGGCCCAAAGTGAGTAAAAGGAGGAACATAATAAAGATAAGAGCAGAAATAAATAAAATTGAGAAGAATAAAATAAAACAAAGAATCAGTGAAAGCAGAAGTTGGTTCTTTGAAAAATAAACAAAACAGATAAACCCCTAACAAGACTTATCAAGAAAAAAAGAGTCTACACACATAGACAGAATCAGAAATGAGAAAGGAAAAATCACTATGGACACCAAAGAAATACAAAGAATTATTAGAGAATACTAAAAAAAAACATATGCTAACAAACTGGATAACCTAGAAGAAATGGACAACTTTCTAGAAAAATACAACCTTCCAAGACTGACCAAGGAAGAAACAGAAATCTTAACAGACCAATTACCAACAAGGAAATTGAATCGGTAATCAAAAAAATACCTAAGAACAAAACCGGTGGACCAGATGGTTTCACTGCTGAAGTTTATCAAACATTCAGTGAAGATCAAATACCCATCCTCCTTAAAGTTTTCCAAAAAGTAGAAGAGGGAATACTCCCAAACTTATTCTACAAGGCCAGTGTCATTCTAAGACCAAAACCAGGCAAAGATACCACAAGAAAAGAAAACTACAGACCAATATCCATGAAGAACATAGATGCAAAAATGCTCAACAAAATATTAGCAAACCAAATTAAAAAATACATCAAAAAGTCATCCATCATGATCAAGTAGGATTTATTCCAGGATGCAAGGATGGTACAAAATTCAAAATCCATCAACATCATTCACCACATCAATAAAAAGAAGAACAAAAACCACATGATCATCTCCATAGATGCTGAAAAAGCATTCAACAAAATTCAACATCCATTCATGATAAAAACTCTCAACAAAATGTATATAGAGGGCAAGTACCTCAACATGATATAGGCCATACATGACAAAATCACAGTCAACATTATACTTAACAGCAAGAAGCTGAAAGATATTCCTTTAAGATTGGGAACAAGACAAGGATGCCCACTCTCCCCACTTTTATTCAACATAGTTTTGGAGGTCCTAGCCATGGCAATAAGACAACACAAAGAAATAAATGGCATCCAGATTGGCAAGGAAGAAGTTAAACTGTCCCTGTTTGCAGATGACATGATATTGTACATAAAAAACCCTAAAGAATCCACTCCAAAACTACTAGTTCTAATATCTGAATTCAGCAAAGTTGCAGGATACAAAATTAATACACAGAATCTGTTGCTGTCCTATACACTAATGATGACCTAGTAGAAAGAGAAATCAGGAAAACAATTCCATTCACAACTGCATCAAAAAGAATAAAATACCTAGGAATAAACCTAACCAAGGAAGTGAAATACCCATTCTCTGAAAACTACAGGACACTCATGAGAGAAATTAAAGAAGATACCGTGAGACCCTAGAATTAGCATAAGAGAAGCCATTTTAACAAAATCTGTGTGAACCTAAGTGAAAGACAGAACAGGGCTGACTCTGTTCTTTGTGCCTAATCCCTCAGTGAGGCCTAAACTGGGCGGGAAGAAACCTTGAAAAGTCCCCTGAGCACAAGAAGGCAGAAAGGTCTTATCTCAAGGCCGGCCATCTGTGCCCGATGCTCCAGGCGTACGAGATGTACGTGCCTTAAGAACACGGACAAATGGCCACCGGGGCCTGTGGACTCCCACCCTAGAGAGTTCCCCTAGCAACGCTCCTGCTACATCATCATGGTCAGGCCAGCCGAACTTAACCAATAACAATTGTTTAACTTCCAAAATCCCCAATCAGCTTATGCCAAGTTAGAATCCCCTCTTCCTGAACTTGTAATGCATAAAAACCCCTGCCTAACCTAGGCTCAGGGCTCACATTCCTGACCCCCTGCGTCGGTGAAGGGTGTGAGTCCAAGCTCGAGCTTGAAATAAATGACCCTTTTGTGTTTGCATCGGAATCGGCTCCTTGGTGGTCTCTCAGTAAATGGAAATACATCCGTGCTCATGGATAGGAAGAATTAATATTGTTAAAATGGCCATCCTGCCTAAAGCAATCTACAGATTCAATGCAATCCCTATAAAAATACCAAAAGCATACTTCAACAACTAGAGCATATAGTTCTAAACTCATATGGAACCACAAAAGACCCCAAATAGCCAAAGCAACACTGAGAAAAAAGAATAAAACTGGGGGGATTGTGCTCCCCAACTTCAAGCTGTACTACAAAACCACAGTAATCAAGACAATTTGGTACTGGCACAAGAACAGACCCATAGACCAATGACAGACTAGAGAGCCCAGATATAAACCCAACCATATATGGTTAATTAATATACAATAAAGGAGCCATGGATATACAATGGAGAAATGACAGCCTCTTCAACAGATGGTGTTGGCAAAACTGGACAGCTACATGCCGGATTATTGTCTAACCCCATACACAAAAGTAAACTCAAAATGGATCAAAGACCTGAATGTAAGTCATGAAATCATAAAACTCTTAGAAGGAAATATAGGCAAAAATCTCTTGAATTTAAACATGAGCAACTTTTTTCCTGAACACATCTCCTCAGGCAAGGGAAACAAAATAAAAAATGAACAAATGGGACTAAATTATGCTAAAAATCTTCTTTACAGCAAAGGATGCTATCAGCAGAACAAAAAGGCATCCTACAGTATGAGAGAGTATATTTGTAAATGACATATCCGACAAGGGATTAACATCCAAAATATATAAAGAACTCACATGCCTCAACACCCAAAAAGCAAATAACCCTATTAAAAAATGGACAGAGGATATGAACAGACACTTCTTCAAAGAAGAAATTCAGATGGCCAAGAGGCGCATGAAAAGATGCTCCACATCGCTAACTAACAGGGAAATGCCAATTAAAACCACAATGAGATATCACCTCACACCAGTTAGGATGGCTGTCATAGAAAAGGCTAGGAACAACAAATGGTGTTGAAGATGTGGAGAAAGGGGAACCTTCCTACACTGCTGGTGGGAATTTAAACTACTTCAACTACTGTGGAAAGCAATATGGAGGTTCCTCAAAAGACTAAAAATAGAACTACAATGAACTACAATTTGACCCAGGAATTCCACTCCTAGGAATTTACCCTAAGAATGCAGCAGCCCAGTTTCAAAAAGACATATGCACCCCTCTGTTTATCGCAGCACTATTTACAATAGCCAAGAAATGGAAGCAACCTAAGTGCCCATCAGTAGATGAATGGATAAAGAAGAGGTGGTACATATACACAATTATTCAGCCATAAGAAAGAAACAAACCCTACCATTTGCAACAACATGGATGGAGCTAGAGGGTATTATGCTCAGGGAAATAAGGCAGGCAGAGAAAGACAAGTATCAAATGATTTCACTCATGTGTGGAGTATAAGAACAAAGCAAAAACTGAAGGAACGAAACAGCAGCAGACACACAGAACCCAAGAATGGACTAACAGTTACCAAGGGAAAGAGACTGGGGAGGATGGGTGGGAAGGGAGGGATAAGAGGAAAAAGGGGCATTACAATTAGCACACATAATGTAGTAGGGGGCACGGGGGAAGGCAGTATAACACAGAGAACACAAGCAGTGACTCTATAGCATCTTACTACACTGATGGACAGTGACTGTAATGGGGTATGTGGTGAGGACTTGATAATGGGGAAATCTAGTAACCACAATGTTGCTCAAGTGACTGTATATTAATGATTCTAAAAGAAAAAAAAAACAACCTATCTGGATCTATTTTAAACCTTGCACATTTCTTTGTCATGACTGGGGAACTTGGTCATGTTGAGAAAGACTAACCTGGTTACAACAGAATTAGAAAATAGGAATTTAAAAGAACCAAGCCATGGTTACAGCACCCTATAATTTGAACTTTGTCATTCATTTATTCAACAAATATTTACTGAGCATCTGTCATGTTCTGGTCCAGAATCCAGATTCCAGTGAGCATGAGACTGCTCTGCTTGTTTTGATCCACCAGGCTTTGGACTTCTCCTCTTTCTCTGGCTTTCACTGCCTGAGATTTTACATTTAACATTCACAACATCCTTGATCTTACATTTTTAAACTATGATTTCTAGAGACTCCCCACCATTTTCATTGGCTCAGTATTATTAACCTCAGGAAATTTACAGAACCTTTCCAAAACTTAGACTACAGTATAAAAAATGTTTCATGCATGAATTAAATAAAAGAACATCAGTGCCCGAGTCATTGGGCTGCCTACACTCTCTGGGATTTTGGTTTTTTATCTCTAAAGAATAAAACTTGGTAGTGTTTTCAATTTACAAAAATTTTTGAAACTCTGGTTGAGAAAAAAAAATGTCTCAGGTAGAACCCCAGAAAATAGAAGTAAAACAGAGGTGTTCTGTTTAAAGGAAGCCGGTAGAATTCAGCCTTTCTAGTCAGCACTATTCCCCTCATTGGTGCTGGAAGCCATCCACTTAGTGCCTTTATATGCCATTGGATTAGATTGAATCTAAGGCCCCCTCTAGGAGTAATTTAGGATTTTATTAAGTTATTGCCTCAGGATGGAAATATCTTCTGTGGATTCTGCTGAATCTGAATGAGTTTAAGATTGTTGCCAATTCCAGGGTCTGCAGGTGGTAGCTTACACATGTGGGAACACCTGGATAGGCAGAGGTTAGAGATGGAGCCAGAATCTGACAGTCAGAAATGGTCTGTGTGGTACAGAGCAGTTACTCTGTGATTTGAAACATAATCCACAGAATCTACAGACTGAAAAAACTGTACACCGAGCACTGAAATTTCACAGTGCGACATTTGTGACATTGTGCATCTCATACTTAGAATTACAGGCAAAGGTGCTAATCTACACTAGTGTTTTCTACATAACTGAGAAATGAGCTATCTATACATTTTTACCACTTAAACTGTTTTCAGTTATACAAAATGAATAATGAATAAAAGCATTATCTTCTCTAAACTTTTAGAGTACAAATGGAATGTATTTTAGCAACATTTCCTTTGTGAATCTTAAGTCATCACTATGAGCAGTAATGTTCATGTTGTGCTGCAGATAAAGAAGAAATGGTGTATGTTAATGAGGTTTCAGAGGACTGATCAATTTATCATATCATTGTTTTGCCAACTGTATCAATTTCTCCTCACACAGGTTTGCATTTTTTTTTCACTCTGGTGAACAGATGCCCTTAGGAATTATTTAGATGTATGCACTATTTTTCAACACTGCCTTCAATACTCTCCTGAAGTAAAAAAGGCTATTATTTCAAAGGCTATTGTAATCAAAGTGGTAATTGTTCTCTTCTCCCAGTTCATCTTATAAAATTTATCAAGTACCTACTACATGCCAGGAATTATTCTAGGCACTTGAGACAATTCAGTGAACAACACAAAGATCTTTGCTTTATAGTCTAAGAGTGAAGAGAGTGAAAAAGCAGGTAAACATTTGGAAAATAGGTAAAATATCAAGGATACTAGGACTTGCAATATGCTAATTAAGAAAAGGAAAAGTATTGGAGAACAATAGAGATGGAAGTAGTGGGTGTGAGGGATGAGGGAGGAAGAGGGCAGGTTACAAACAGGATGGACCTTATTAACAAGGTGACCTGGAGCAAATATTTAAAGGAAGTGAGAGAATTAGTCATGCACACATCTGGGAGAAGAGCCTTCCAGGCAGCAGGGAAATTAGTAAAAGCTCTGTTTTAGGAGCATTCTTGAAAGAGCACAGAGGCCAGACAGTGTGACTGGAATGAATAGTGTTGGGGAATAACAGAAAGAGAGGTCAGAGAGAGGACAGAGGACAGATCATGCCAAACTTCCTAAGCCATTGTAAGAAGAACTTAGTTTTCTACCAGCTTGTGATTCCCTTATTGGCCCTGAACATAAACTCCTAACAGTACCTTTTCCCACCAGAGGTCCCTCTCCTGCCCTAAGTCCTGCCATGTAACATGATCCAGGTGTCAGGATCGGACCGTGGCCTGGGCCTGCCACAGAATTCCGTCATGCCATGGAGCCTCAAGGAGGACAGCTTTCCTTGCCCTTCAGTGAATGGTTGGAGAGGTGTCACCATGGGTGAACAGGCTGCTTTCAGAACCCAAAGAAGCTGATCAGGTGTTGCCCTCCCTCGTCAAGTGCTGTCAGATCTGAGATGCAGTGCTACATCCTTCCAGCTGGAGGCGATGTTCCAGCACCGTGAAGACCACTGAATTCCCTGATACTCTACAGATAAAGTGGGTCCCCAAATCGTAGCAGATGTTCATCTCCTTCCTTTGGAGTATGTGTGTTTTACTGAGGCTTCCAATTTATTTGTCCTTCCTTATTTGTTAGATCTGATGAACATTCTCTCACTGATAAACTGATATTGTGCTGAAATGATATTCTACACAATGTCCAGGTGGTTTAGGACTCGTTGGACTATATTATGACAAAGGGAGGGAGGGGTTACCATAGTTTGGGACAAGACTGTGAATGTATACTGTATGTTCCATTCCTTGAGATTGTGAACTACTTCTGATTCTCTTTTTGAGAGAGGAAAAAGAAATATTTGCCAAATCAATGACCCCATCTTTGTTAATTTTTTTCTAGCAAAGTTCCACAGCTCTCACAGCAGCTTCAGTTGGGGTTACTGTAAGGGTAAGCTTGTAGCAATCCATCAGTGTCTGCCACTGTTTTTCATCTTTTTACAGCATGACTGGTGAATAAAAGGGCATATGACAGTACCACTGACTTTTTATTGGGCCACCTTCCTTCAAAATCCCACTTATTCATCCTTGGTTTTTTTTTTTGTTGTTGTTATAATACTGTACTGATATCCTTGTTGGTCACCCATCTATCTTGACCTGTGTTCTGTTAATAGTCTCCAGAGTTCTCTGAAGTCAAGACTGTCTGCTGCTCTCAAAGGTCTCCACTCCTTATCATCATTATCCTGTCTCGCTTGGAAGGCTAAGTCTTACCACTTGGTCTCTCTCAGTTCAAGATCTTATCATGCCATTGCTATCAGTAAGCCTAATTCAGTAACAGCATCTCCTCCAGATATGCTATTGTCTGCAGGGCACAGCCTATTGCTCTGGAAAATGGTATATTCTAGGACCATATACACAAGATAATTGACTAAATTTTTCTGTATACTGTATTACACATATATATTAATATTACATATATATATGTGTAATATGTAGTATGTATATATACTGTAGCATGCATAGTTCTCTGAGGCTATTGATCTTTTTCTCTACCATCTGCTACAACTATTCTGACATTTCTACTTCATTTAAGGTGGAAAATCACTTTCAGCAAGCTTCTAGCTTTCAAGCTCCAGCCTAGCAGCAGTATATCAGCTTCATTTTTCCAAGGTCCTCGCCCCAGATACCTACTGCATCATAAAAGAATGCTCCCATACTGATAAACTCTCCTTTGTCCAACCTCATGCCCCTCTCCCGTAGATGCACCATTTTCGGAATCCATTGCAATAAATACACAGCGAGTTCTGCTTGCTGTACAGGTTGTCTGGGTCTCCGCTACTATCCTGGGCTTAACCCTTTCACCCTGGGACTCTCAGCACTCCCTGGGATACGTTGTGCCTCAATCATAGTTACGGTTCTATTGACCAAGCAGGAAGGAAAGGGACAGCCTCAGGGGTGCATGTGTTGTCTTGCAAGGAAGAGAGCGCTGTATCATCTGTACACAGAGCTGGAAATTATGTCACACCTGCAAATTTTCAAGTGCATTGAGTCAGTTGTATACCTTCCAAGTCTCAGATTCCCTTCCTCCTCAGTTAGGTTTTGGATGGAGTACTGAACTTTCCCTAGAACTCTCCTACCCTTCTAATTATGTCCTGTGCCTTATCCTCTGCTTCATCCCTCCTTTAGCTCTAGGAGAAGAGAATCTGTTTATATGCTTCCAAGAAAGCCTTCTCGTTTTCACACTTTACCTTAAATTACCGATTAATACCCTTAGTTTTTCATCATTTTCCTCTAACGTATTCACTGTCCTGTATAATTAATGTTTTCTCTAATCTGTCAAATGCCTTCATACAAGGCTATTTCTCTCATACTATGATTACTCTATGTCCGTGACATGTATAACAATGGCACCATTAGAGTTTGCCAGGGGCTGTCAGTCTGCTGATGATTCTGCTCCAAAACCCCATTTTAGAGCTGGCTTTCTAGGACCACACTTGGATCAACTGTGTTCAGTCAAAACCTCCACTGAACAGAATCTGAAATGAGATTTTTCCCAGGTGGTTTATTGTGGGAGGTTAGCTACTAAGTAAGGTAAATAGAATAGAGCAGAGCAAGAAGTTGAAATATGATTCTGTTATAATAGAGGCTTTAGCTGATTCTACTGGGAACTCTGGAGCTAAGATGGACCCTCTCAGCTGTCCAAAGTTTAGACACGGGGTACTCTGTGCTAAATAGTTAGTGGATGTAAACTACCTCTGGAGATGGGACATAAACTTGACATATCGGCTTACCTCCATTCTGATCAGGAAATTGTGGGAGAAGATCTCAGCTGTCCCATGTCTCTACACGCTCTGCATTCTGGCATCTGGGGGATTGAGAATCAAAGTGCTGATAAGTGATCTTGGCAGCAGGTATAATAGCATTTTGTACATCACAGATACGGAAAGTTGTGAGTAAGGCAGATTTGGGGAGAAGACATAATTTGGTTTTAGATATATGTGCAGTCTATTTGAAATTATAGATTGTCTCACAAACTCCTTGTATTTAATGTTCAGTGTGAAAGGTCTATTTGACATTCAAATGGAGATTTGATTAGTCTAAGGTTTGATAGAGCATTTGGACTTTAAAACATCACATTTCTAGGCTTTCTTACATGTGTTCCTAAGAGCTGCAGAGCTGATATTAATGGTATTTAAGCTCTCAAGTTATTTATTATTGTGCACCTGTTACTTATTTAATGTCAGTCTCTCACATTAGAATATAGACTCCACAAGGTTTTAGTCCACTATCCTATTCCTAATATCTAGCACATAGTAGAACTCCATCATATAATTTTAATGAATCCCTGCCCACAATATACCTCTATCTCTACTCAGAAATTTAATTAATTAAAATACATAAGGGTGTGATCTATCGATTGCTTTTTTTACATTCTTTTTTTTAAAAAGGGGCTGCTTTTTAAAAACTACTTTAAAATTCAGAACCCTTACAGAAATATGGGGCTTTTAGCTTATAGTTAACGAAGAATTTTACATAGCTTATAGTTAACCAAGAAACATAGCTCAATACATTTTTAAGCCATCTCTGATATGATTCAATATTTTTTACATTATAATTTAAAAAGATAATGCATGCGCCTGAGTGTGTTACAAAAAAACTTGAAAAACCTGGACTGGAACGCTGATGGAAGAACCACGTGGCACTCAGAGGTCTTGGAGTGTTGAGGGTTTAATCTCACACCGGCGGGCTCAGAGGGGAGTCACCTCCCAAGGTCTGAGCCCCAAACAAAGGCAAGGGGAGCAATATATATCTTTCCTCTTCTGTATCTGCAACATTTCTATGTGCACAGCAAACAAGCAACCAAGGGGGAGTAAAGTTTAGGGAGTGAGGTTAGGGAGTGAGTGCCTTGCAGAGCGGGGAGTGAAGGGGAGGGGAAAACGGGAATTTCTGCTGTCTTTGCTAACTAGAGAGGAGAAGGGAGCCACCTGGACTAGACTGCTGTCCTTGTAAGCATTTCCCTGTCAAGTGTAGTAAGCATATTAAAAGAAATTAAAACAGTCCTTATTAACTAGGAAAACTATTGATGTGTTTCAGTGATTCTGGATCAAGAATATGAAACAATCATTATTTTTATCAATAATTTGTTAGCAAACATAAGCAAGCTTTTTCCATCTGTAGCTTACCTGTTTTTGGAGAACAGACTCTACCAAATTCCATAGCTTGACACATTTAAGTCTATTATAAACAGAGTTAGGAGACTGTGTTCTTTCTGAAACAGTGTCTTTATTTTGATTCAGTTAAATTTAAAGAAACTGCATTACTCTCCAAGATATGAAATAAAGGATGTAGGGCACGCTTTTCATTGGTCTCTTCCAAAGTTATTGATTTCCCATTTCTGAAGAGTCTTTCTGAATTACAGCTCAAATAATAAGCATAACATCCTTTGAGATTAATGACTTGACAAAAGGAAGGGAATATAAAAAATGAAGTCTGTATGTATTATAAAAACCTTGAGTTCTGAAATCGGTGGTGTGGCTATTTACTAATTTGTGATGATATTGCAAAATGATTATAGTTAAGGATAAAATCTCTATTGAGTCATTTAAAATGTACTCTAGCACAAAGAGAATATTAAATATATTATTTTAAAGTTATACGTCATATAAAATAGACTAGCTTCACATATATGAGAGGCAAAGTGTTTCTGTTAGAAAACCATTCTGACAGCTGAATCTAGTAGGAATTCTATGAACAACTTAAAAAATGTATTCACTCTAATTTGTGAGTTTTATTTTACTTCTTGTGCACTAAAATTTGAAAGAGTAATATATTAAGACATAGGCAAGTGTGTGTCTTTAGTGAGTTAGAGAAGACCAGACTTATGTAAACTTAACCCAGAATTACTGCCTCATGACCAGCTCTTTAAGGAATATTGCTAGGATAACGTTTCAATAATCTCTGTTCTTATCATTGTTTTTAGAAAGAATTATGCTGAAAAACAACAAAGAAATAAAGGGAAAAAATAAAAAATTTCTCTTGTAAGCTACAACCCTTATATAAATAACTACATATTAGAATAAACAACATTTTATTTGAATGAGTGTTTATATTTGATATTTTAATTGTTCCTGGATTAATGGAACCTGATGTGATTTCAGAAGGCATACAGACATGAAGAACAGACAGATTCCAAATAAATAACCATTGAACCATAACTACAAGTAGGTTGTGAGATAATCTATAAGGTAAGCACAAAGTGCTAAATGAATTTGTAAAGATTTTTTCTATTCGTGGGTATCATTAATGGCTTCCTGGAGGAAGCTAGTGATTTGAGCTAGTTTCAAAGGATAGAAAAAAATTTAACTGGAGTAGAAGGGGATTCTAGGTAGAGGGACTTTTATAATGGAGAAAATTGTTGAAGAACCATGAGCATGATTAGAAATCATTTGTAGCCTGCCACTTGAAGTATTAGAAAAATACTCCATTGTCACCAAGTCTACCTGGTTCTGCACTCCAAATAGAAATATTTTGAAATGTTTTGTCCCTATTCAGTGACTTCCAAGTTTTCATTGGAATGCTTATCATGTATTTCTGGACCATTGCTTATGAAAGTAAGCAGAGAGATAGGCTATGGTCTTCCTCTAACTAGGACATCTCTAGGAACAATTCAAATTTTCATCTATACATCAGAATAATTTAACAGCTATAATTGATTTCCCTATGGATCTCTGTCTTGATAATCACAGAACCCAAGGGCCCTGGTCTGCCATGTAACAAGGACTGTCTTTGGGGATGGACCTTCAAGATATCCCCTCTCTTGGAGATTGGTCTACCCAGTCACATTCCCCTTGTGAATTAGATCATTCAAGTGTATTTAATTCCTTGTGAATCTTATGGCAGATTCTCTGCCAACCCACCATATGGAAGGGAAACATCAGAATCTGTTCATCCGTCCAGAGAGCCTAGAGATGTTTGTAAAGAAGAGTGTGGAGTTTCATCCCACTATGTTTTGGCTTCAATATAGTCTAAGTCAAAGACCATTACTTCTGCATATTTCGTCGTGCGATTTATTCAGTCTCCATTACCCAGGATACAACTCATTTATTCAGTGTCCACTAAGGTTCCAGAAGAAGACAGCTGATTCAGTTTTGAGTGTGTTATAATTCAGATACTCACTGAATGTCCATTATAAATATTCGTACTAATAATACCTACTATGAATCAAATGCTAATTTTATACCAGGACTGCAACTATGTGCTTTACATGAATTGATTTATTATTTGTATAGTGAACACCTTCTGTGAATAGATGAATAAATTATAGCCTACAGAAAGAATCAAAGGGAAAGTTAAATATGGCCCATACATTTGAAAGTTATCCAAAGAGATGATAGTTGAATTTGTGTAAGTGAATATATTGCTAATGGAAAATACATATGGTGAGAAAAGAGGGCTGAATATTAAGCTTGACTAAAACCTTCTTGTTGAAAAGAAATGGCAAAAGCTAGAACTATCAGTGTAATTCCAAGTGTCTGGGAAAGGGAAGAGTATTTTTCTTCAACAAGGAAGTGTTTAGATGTAGCCAAAACCATCACCCACACAAAGGCGTGATCCAAAAATATTAGAGCCAGGTGAATATAAGAGCAGTGAGATGAATGTAAATGGGGATCCGAGGGGGAACAGAGTGTGGTTTCTACCACTGGCTCATTTCTACGACTTAAGTCAAGATGCTTGCGTTATAAAGAGCCACGTAATGGTCAGAGGCAAGGTAAAGAGAAGTAAGAATTGACTTATCTTTCAGGGGTAGAATACAAAAAGGAAGCAACCCAAAAATACGTCTGAAAATGAGAAATCAGATATATGAGGAGTGCTTTGTCTGTTAATGCCCTGAGAGGAATATGGCATACTTTAACCAGGTAATTTGAGAAGAGTTTAATAAAGTGTTTAGGGAAACATTCAGAGATACTAACCTCAGGATTAGTAATAGCTATAATCTACTAATGCCCCTAACTCTAAATAAGAAGAAATTATTCCCAGAATTCAGAGTGAAATAACTGTGTAAAGAGGACCATGGAATGAAAGCTATGACGTTCAGCCTAGGGGCCAACCTTTGAGAATCCACGGGACAAAACACAGTAGAATACATAACTGAACTTTATTTTCTTCCTTTCCTTGACCTTCTGCTAGCGGTCCTCATTGGCCAAACCTTAACACAAGTTGTAGACTAAAAGGAGGTCACTAATATAGATCAAATAGGTCAGCCTCCTGAAGCATATAGCAGCATGGAGAAACTTATAGACACTGAGGAGTGACTAGTGGTTACCAAGGGTGGGGGGGACGGTTGGGATGGGTGCAGTAGGGAAGGGGAGGGGGCTGAAGGGGCACACTAATTCACAATCACAATATAAGTCGATCACGGGGACAGTTGAACCACTGTGATGTACATTTGAAAACCACAGAAGATTGTATGTTAATGACACTTTATTAAAAAAAAAAATGATTAAGCACAGAAGTCTGGTGTCCAGTCCTCTTAAGACTCTTACTAAGGCTAACATAGAAAATATGTGCATTTAGAGGATAAGAAGAGTGAAAAGAGAAAATTCATAAGAATACTAAATTTTAAAAGACAAGCAGCATATCTTTCTTTTTCTTGTTACTTGTCCCTTTAGGATGCCAAACAGACTTTTTTCTGTCCTATCTATCCCTGGGCTTTTTTGTAGCCCTTGGGGACAAGTTATGGATATATAAAAATCAAATAGCATTATCAATTGTATCATACACTTCAATGTGGTTATGCACAATAAAAACTAAAACGAGGACATTTTATTTTGTGAATACTTGGTCATTAGTGACATGAAAGAGAATTTATGACAGAGAAGTTGGGTAGAAACAATATTCCGAAGTTTCAAGGCATAAATGCTCCCAGAACAATTAGAAGACATGAATCTAGGTTGTTCTTTCAAGTATTATAGTAAATAGATAAAATCTTGAGAGAAAAACATTGGACAATTGGGGATTCTCTCATATGATGCAAAAGATTGTAATACATTTCTAAATCAAGGTAAAGCAAAATGAAATAAGACCTTTTACAAGTAAGGAAGAGGTTGGGGGAGCGTGATGAAGGGAGTTCCTAGAGGAGATACACGGGTGATAGATGCAAATTTGGGGATGCAGGTGACAAGAGAGCTGGTTCCTCAGTAAACAAATGGGATATCTTTTCCTTAAATATCAAAAGACTTAATTATGCCTAAGGGAAAAATTGAAGTGAAGAGAAAGTTGAGAAATCTCATCACAGTTTATAACCACGGTGTCAAAAATGTAGAAAGTGTGGTTATTTTGGTAAGTGTGCGCTCCATGTAAGAGTGCTTTAATTAAGTGCTTCTTATCACAAAGAACAGAGAATCACTTGAATTTTTAAAAATAATATAAAGCTAGTTTTGAAAATAGAGGATAAGGTCATGACTCATAAACATAAAAACAGTCAGGTCTTGGGAAGAGCAAAAAGATAGTAGGTCCAGAGCTTTTCAGGAATGAAAACAAGCTACTCAGAGTCCAAGGCTGCAGGCTGTGGATATATATCTTAGAGCTGTAGCATAAGAATAACTTTTCTTGGATCTGTCTTATTTCTCCACTATACACAGTGTTTATTTTTATATTACTCAGTTGAAAATTGAGCATATTTTCTAGAGATCATTGTCCAGGATTGGCAAGTACTTTGTATTAAACTGCTAGAAACTCATCTTGTCTGTTCTTCGATCGAGGGCTCATCTGTGATTTTATTAGTTGTATAAAGGGTCTGGAGGAGTCTAGGAACATTGCTGCCTATGGCTATTTTGCAGCAGGATATGTGAGCACAGCTAATTCCATAGAAGCGGGGTAGGCACCCATGCTGATGTATATAACGTGAAGTGTGAGAGTCTAATATTGCAGGTGAGCCGATTTTTGATAGAAAGCCAAAGCCAATGCCAGTGGCAAAAAGACTTCTCTAAATTAACTGAATTAGTAGGCTCATAGATGAAGACAGTCCTCAAGATCAGAGAAGCAGTTTTTATCAGTATATATCATATATCATATCATATATATATATGCATATATATATATGACCATATATATATATGTACCAAATAAGTATTCTTCCTGCAAAAGAAAATAATAGTGGGTACTAGCTTACTGAAAATTTAAGATCCCACGTAAAAGGTAACCTCAAAGATCTGTGCTTAATACTCTCTCCATACCCCATAACTTGCACCCAGAGAAAGGCCTGTGAGAAATGAGGGCAAGGATAGGTGAACCTTCTGAATCACCATTTAAAAAAAAATGCTTTATTGGTGTTGGATGCTGTGACTCAGGCACTGTGAATCCTGTTTATACAAAAAAGTAGTTGTAGTCTTGTATGAAAGTAGTCGTTAATATTCTTGTATTTCTCTATTGCCAGACACAGAAAGAGAAACGCTGCATAATCTCATTTATATGCAGAATCTAAAATAACCAAAATCAAGAAGCAAGCAGTGCACAGAATGGTGGTTGGCAAGGGATGGGGCTGCGGCAGATGGAGAGAGACAGCTGGTCAAGGGGTCCCAATTTCAGTTATACAAGATAAATAGTTTTGAGATCTAATGTGCAGCAATGTGATTACAAGGAACAATATTGATTATTTGACATTTGCTAAGAGATCTTAAGTGTTCTTAACACACACGCATTCACACTCACAAACTGTGTGAGGCAATGATATGTTAACTACCTTGACTGTGGTGATTATTTTCTGATGTATATCAAATGATATATGTATATCAAAATGTCAAATTGTACTCCTTCAATGTATACAATTTATGTTTGTCAATTATACAAATAAAGCTGAAAAAAATTAGTCAAGGGAGAAAGTGCATAGAGTCAGAGGCCAAGAGAAGTACTAAACAGAGAGCTACTGCTTTCCTCTACCTGGGCAGTAGATGACTTACTTTGCTGTTATGATGTGTGAGAAAACATATAGAGCGTTGTTAACCAAGGAAGTTCACCCAGGCCTGGGTGTCCGGGATTTTACTGGAGCTTGACTACATTCTGCCTTTCTTTAGCCCTTCCAGAGATTTGGCTGATACACTTAGTTTCCAGTCTCTCCGGAGAATGAACTAATGCTGCATGACTCAATGCTCCCATTGATGTCATGTTGTTAGACCGTCTGGTAGCCAAAGCCCCTAAACAAAACAGAACTATTCCTGACAGGTGTGACACTCCCCAGGACCTAGGCACAAAACACAAAAGGAGTGAATACTAACTAGTACATGTCCCAACTTGGTTGTTTCACAAGCATTTTATCAAGTGAGAATAACCAGAGAGAAAAGAGTAGACACTGTATGATCTCATTTATATGAAGTTCAGAAACAGGCAGAATAAATCTATGGTGATAGAACTCAGAAGAGTATTAACCACTGGGGCTTGTGTTTAACTAAATGGCATGGTGACGTAAGTGATATACCAGGGTAGGGAGAGTTGTTACACAGGTATTTAGTACATATGTATTTATTAAAATTTGAATTGCATATTCATAGTGTACATGGAAGTTTCTCCCTAACTAAAAAATAAGCTGGAAATACAAGATTATTGCTAAGTCTATATAGTGTGATGAAATTGAATATAGGAGAATATATTTAAGTGGTCTGATTTCTTAGAAATAATCTAAGGAAATTTGCATAATCGATCTGAGGCTTCTGAGCCATATTAAAATGTACAGTCATGAAAGATAGCCAAAGACTTGATCTTATTCATTTCAACAACTTTAATATAGATGTGGTTTCTTTCTTCTCCTGCAAGTTTAGTGAGGCAAAAGTAATAGACCCATTTTTCAACCATTCCACTCCAAAACATTGCTAAATTAACATGACATATGCATACTGGTTTTAAAAATTTCCTAACAGAGAAAATTATATTTCTTATGCAATAAAGTTTCAGCTCTTTTACTACTGTAAGTTATAAGAATAATTCTGAGAGTGTGATAATTGTAAGAATACCAAAGATAATATTATCTTCAGAAAGCTGTGATACAATAGAAAGCATATATTGGTCATTTCTTTCATTTTATATACTTAATATGTGTCAATTTATATATGTTTTGTTTAAATTAGACCTAGTTTCTAGACATTTTTTTATTTTTTAATAAGAATCATTTGTATACTTCTCAGTCTAATTGGTGAATAAACATTTACTTGTATCTTTTGCAAAAATTTCCTTTGAGTCAAAAGGCATGAACTCAGATACCCTGCAGCACTCCAAATACAATACTTATAGCAATGTCTTCCAGTATTTTCACAAAAATGACCATCCATCCTATCTATTACCTAGTATGTATATATTTGTAAAACAATTAAAAAGACTTAATTTCTTATTTTCTTCATTTAAATATTTTGATTAATAGCAAAGAAATGGTTTTCTGAATTCATAATAAACATAAATAAGAAGTTTGGGTAAGAGTAGAAAATTGGCAAACATCACATAAACATGAGAGAGTGATAAAAATCTGGAGGTACTGTAAGTACTGACAGGTTGTAAAAAAGTATATTTTCCTATTTTTTATAACCTCCAATTAAAAAAGATCAATATAGCCAAGTACTCAACAACATTTGTTGTATGAAATCATTTTATATTAATACTGGATAAAACATGGAGAACAACCAGAAAAGGGGACTTTTTAAAGTACAGCAAATACAATGGTCACGCATAGCCCTTTAGAAAAGTTCCTACCTCAGTTTTAAAATAATCAGGTTAAACTTTTCTGTGAGTTTTTTCATACCTCAAATATATCTCAGCTGTTGGTAACTGCCAGCAAATGAATATTTATAGAATATTTCCTAGTTCCACATGCAAGATAAACTCTGAAGAATTTCATGGACAGAGTGTTTGATTTTGCACGAGTCCCAGTTGCATATTTCTTAACAGTGATGTTAAATTGAAATCACAATACTGCTTTGGTCTAAAAGTGAATTTAGATTATATGCCATCCAAAAAAAGGATTGATTGAAGTGTAGAAGTGTGCTCATATAATATTTTTAAGAACTACTTTAAAATTTTTCTCTTTGAATCTTAAGAAATATATTTTCCTATCTGATGACATTTTTGTTCATGAAAATTTTGGTAGATGAAGGGAAGGATCATAATTATGAATCAGTCAAGTGTGGTTGGAGTTTTTTTTTTCTCTGCCTTAGATATATCTAGGAACAATCTGGGGTTCTATGCGGGCAGACAGTCATAGTTAGAGTTTTATTGTTGTTTTTTTCCTAAGATGTGCTTAGAAACTGGGGTTCTTTATACTTCAAGTCCTATTTCTGTTCACCAAACATAACATTTTTAATGTTTTCTTTCTTCATTTAAAATTAAGGTTTTAGGCACACTTCCAGGTAGATGGCAACGTGAGCGGAGTGGCAGAAATCTCCTCCCAACATTATATTTATCCACGAAAACACAGCAAATACAACTATTCCTAAAAGAGAGACCAGAATACACAGGAAACCACACAGCGTGCAGCTACACCTGAGAGGACTCAGGAGCCCGCGAGGCGGTCATAAACAGCCCAGCTGACATACATGGCCACTACCAGCAAACAATTCTATAGCCATGAAAAGACAGAGGAATATGGTAGACAAAGCTTCAGACCCAGACAACCCCAGAGAGGGAACCTGAAGGAATGGACATGCGCAGTCTCCCTGAAAAAAGAATTCAGAATAAAAGTCATAACCATGCTGACGGATCTACAGAGAAATGTGCAAGAGCTAAGGGAGGAAGTGAGGGAAGTAAGGAAAGACTATGCAAAAATGAGGGGCTTAACAGCAGACTGGATGAGGTGCAAGAGACTGTTAATGGAATAGAAATCAGAGAACAGGAATACAGAGAAGCTGAGGCAGAGAGATAAAAGGATCTCTAGGAATGAAAGAATATTAAGAGAACTGTGTGACCAATCAAAACAGAACAATATTCACATTATAGGAGTACCAGAAGAACAAGAGAGAGAAAAAGGGATAGAAAGTGTCTTTGAAGAAATAATTGCTGAAAACTTTCCCACGCTGGGGAAGGAAATAGTCTCGCAGTCCACGGAAGCCCACAGATCTCCCAACACAAGGGACCCAAGGAAGACAACACCAAGACACATAATAATTAAGATATCAAAGATCAAAGATAAAGACAGAGTATTAAAGGTAGCTAGAGAGAGAAAAAAGATCACCTACAAAGGAAAACCCATCAGACTGTCATCAGACTTCTCAAAAGAAACCTTACAGGCCAAAAGAGAATGGCATGATATATTTAATGTAATGAAACAGAAGGGCCTCGAACCAAGAATATTGTATCCAGCACGATTATCATTTAAATATGACGGAGGGATTAAACAATTTCCACACAAACGAAAGTTGAGAGAATTTGCCTCTCATAAACCACCACTACACGATATCTTAACTGGACTGCTCTAGAGGGAAGCACCCCTAAGGCTAAAAAGATGTCACCAGAGAAAATAAAGTCATAGCAAAGAAAGCAGACCATTCAAATACTAACTAAAGGCAAAAAATAAAACACCTAATATATAAAGAATGGAGGAGGAAGAATAGGAAGGGAGAGATAAAGGAACATCAGACGGTATTCACAATAACTTAACAAGAAAGTTAAGTTATATTGTTAGATAGTAAAGAAGCAACCCTGGAACATTTGGTAACCACGAATCTAAAGCCAGCAGTGGCAATAAGTACATATCTATCAATAATCACCCTAAACGTAAATGGACTGAATGCACCAATCAAAAGACACAGAGTAACAAAGTGGATAAAAAAGCAAGACCCATCTATATGCTGCTTACAAGAGACTCACCTCAAACCCAAAAATATATGCAGACTAAAAGTGAAGGGATGGAAAAAGATATTTCATGCAAACAACAAGGAGAAAAAAGCAGGTGTTGCAGTACTTGTATGAGACAAAATAGACTTCAAAACAAAGAAAGTAGCAAGAGATGAAGAAGGACATTACATAATGATAAAGGGGTCAGTCCAACAAGAAGATATAACCATTATAAATATATATGCACCCAACACAGAAGGGCCAGCATATGTGAAACAAATACTAACAGAATTGAAGGAGGAAATAGACAGCAATGCATTCATTTTAGGAGACTTCAACACACCACTCACTCCAAATGACAGATCAACCAGACAGAAAATAAATAAAGACACAGAGACACTGAACAACACACTAGAACAGATGGACCTAACAGATATCTACTGAACTCTGCCCCAAAAGCAGCAGGATATACATTCTTCTCAAGTGCACATGGAACATTTTCCAGAATAGACCACATATAGGCCACAAAAAGAACCTCAGTAATTTCAAAAATACTGAAATCCTACCAACCAACTTCTCAGATCACAGAGGTATAAAACTAGAAATAAATTTTAGGAAGAAATCAAAAAGGCTGACAAATACATGGAGACTTAACAACATTCTCCTAATTAATCAATGGGTTAATGACCAAATCAAAACAGAAATCAAAGAATATATGGAGACTAATGACAACAACAACACAAAGCCACAACTTCTATGGGATGCACTATTTACAATAGCCAAGAAATGGAAGCAACCTAAGTGTCCATCACTAGATGAATGGATAAAGAAGAGATGGTATATATACACAATGGAATATTATTCAGCCATAAGAAGAAAACAAATTCTACCATTTGCAACAACATGGATGGAGCTAGATGGTATTATGCTCAGTGAAATAAGCCAAGCCAAAAAAGACAAGTACCAAATGATTTCACTCATACGTGGAGTATAAGAACAAAGAAAAAAAAAACTGAAGGAACAAAACAGCAGCAGACTCATAGAACCCAAGAATGGACTAATAGTTACCAAAGGGAAAGGGACTGGGGAAGATGGGGATAAGAGGGTAAAAGGGGCATTATGATTAGCAGACGTAAGGTAGGGGGGGCACGGGAAGGGGTGTACAACTCAGAGAAGACAAGTAGTGATTCTATAGCATCTCACTACGCTGATGGACAGTGACTGTAATGGGGTTGGTGGAGGGGACCTGATGAAGGGGGTAGTTTAATCAACATAATATTGCACATGTAATTGTAGATTAATGATACCAAAATTAAGTATAAAAAAAAATTAAGGTTTTAAAGTGATCATTCTAACACTTGAAAGTGATAAAAAGATACCACAAAACATATCACTTCTGATATCTTTAGCAACCATTTAAAATAAAATAGCTAATACAATTAAGTTGATGATACAACAAAACATGATAGAAATGCTAGTATTTCATACTAGCAAAACTGTATAGTGAACACGTAGAAAGATTGACATTAGATAGGTTGCCATCACTTTAAAGAGACACTGTTCAAAGTTAGAAGAGTCAAACCCGTTGTTTGGGTTCCTCCCATTTGCCACCTGTTAAAGGTATGTCCCTCCTGCTATTTCACTTACGTTCCTTTGTTTTATTTATTTGTTGCTTTGTTTTTGTTTTTTTTAAATCAAGGTCTTTCCCCCTCTTAATATTTTTCGTAGCTCTAAACTGTAGAAAATTCTGTTCTGTAACTCAGAGGTTTTTCTAGACTTTTGGCATCCTGCTCCATATCCATCAGCACTGGTTAAATATCTCTGGGAGAAACCACCCATACGTGTTAGTTGTCTTAAGTTTTAGCCATGTTGCTGTAGCCGCACCTACCTGATGAAAGTTCCCTGGTTTCTTTAACCTGTAACCACAGTCCTCTGCCCAGTCACACCCGTAGTCTTGGCCTCTTGCATATGCGCAGAAGCAGCGAATACTCCAAGAAGAAAGCAACTGCAGGTAATATGCTTTCCCCTTTGGGTTTTGCTCTTTTCCAAAATATTAGCCTGACTGGTCTTCCCTGTTTCTGCAGCTCTCTGTTGCTTTTAAGTAAATGATTTCTTTCTTTTATTTGGCTTTTATGATTGATGTCTATGTGAGCATTGATCTGTTGCAAATTATATTTTAGTCTAACCATAACAGAAATGCTTCTTTTAAGATTTGTTCATCTGCATTTGAAATTTTTGTGAAACTAGAATGCTTGGTTTTAAACCTTGAATTCACCCATTAGTGAATATATGACCAAAAAAAAGTCCTATGATCTCATGTCATTTCAATTCCTAATTGTATAAACAAGAGAAGATAAATCTACCTATCAATAGGCTTGTAATGAGGCTTAGTTAACACATAGTGCTTTAAATAGTGCCTGGTATTTTTAAGTGCTCAATAATATATTAGCTGTTACTATTATGGTTATATTATTGCTTTTATTTTGTTGCTTAAAATAATGAAGTTAGCATCTATCTGTGGCTTCTAAAAGGTAATAAAATTCAGAAGGTTAAATCAATTATACAAACATGCATTAAACAGGTGCCATGTGCCAGGCCTAGCATAACTGCAGGGCACCAGGATGATCCAAGTGAAAGCAAATACCATCTCAGCAAGTGTATGCATTAGCAATAGACTTATGGGAACAACAGTGAGTTCTGTAAAAGCAAAACAAAAATAAGAGTAAAGGCAGGGCAGAGAAATCTGCTTCTCCCCACCAAATGTTATGTATAACATATTGGCAGCTCAGAAAATAAGTAAAAATAGCCCTACCTGCTTAAGCCACTAAAAGCTGGTAACCCCGCATCCCCCCTAAGTTCCACTTGTGTAGATAGAAGTCCTAATTACCAAAATGCTGGCCGTAAGCACAAAACCAGCTTCCTGAAACACCTCTGGAACTGGCTCACTGACTACACTGAATGAGAACCGATAGAGAAGCTGCCAAGGAAAGACTTGGCTATAAAGCAAATTACATTTTTTAAAGTCTCAGAAGTGTTTATTGAGTTTCAACCTGTTTAAGAGTCTCTTTCCTAACTGTCTTCACCTAAATCAAATATCATTAAAATGCATGGGACTATTTAGCATTTTTAAAGCAATGATTTTCCTGTTCTCCTATGATTGTATCCTTACAGAATTTATATTCTGAATGAATTTGGCTAGTATCCATTTAAATATGGTTGAATATATTTAGACTAATACTCATGAACAATTCAATGATTTTTTTTCTGGTGAACCAACGACCTGAAGAATGCATCGTTTGCTTTTAAGAATGAAGGAGGAGGTAAGAGAAACAAAGCAGTGTGTTGAAGTAAGTTGAGCCAGTAATCTGTGTTTACCTGCAAAATATTCATTTAAGTCATTGTGTTCCAAAACACTTATTGAGTGCCTAGTCTACCAGAAATATAAGAAAAGAATAATTAAGCAGTGTTAATGATGTTTTTTGTGTTTACTGTCAGCCCCATTCTTCTCAATGCACGTGCAAACCAAAAAGTGTTAATAGCTTTAATGCTGTATGTGAACATACAGTCGATTCTTGAGCAAAATAGGTTTGATGTGCACAGGTACACTTATTCCTGAAAAAAACCAGATTTTTTTCAATAAATATATTGGAAAATTTTTTTGAGATTTGTGACAATCTGTAAAAACATTTCCTTTTTCTAGGTTATTTTATTGTAAATATACAGCATATGATACATATAACAGAAAATATGTTAATCAACTGTCTATATTATCAGTAAGACTTCTGGCCAACAGGCTGTTAGTAATTAAGTTTTTGGGTTGTCAAAAGTTATATGCAGATTTTTTACTTTGCACAGGTGGGGGGATTGGCACCCTAACCCCCACATTGTTCAAGGATCCACTGCACTGTTAATATAGTTCATATGTTCCAAATAATTAAATGCAGAGCTTATATTAATATACTTATAGATATTGGATTTATAAACAAACTACTTCCATAATGAAACATGGAAATTGCCAATGAGATAATTGGTCCTTATTTCATGAAATGTTTTTAAAGTACTAAAAAACATTTTTTCAAAATATCATGATTATTCTAAAATGTTTTACACATATTAAAGCAAACATCAGTATATTTTACAATAAACTCATGAATATTTTACAAATAAAAAATGAATGAATTGGAAAGCTATTGAATGTAATTGCACAAATATAATGAGATATAAAAGTTGAAAATTTAGCTAGGCACAATAGCTTTGGCATTCAACGCCTATGTGTAAATTGCAATGTGCAGATTTTTAAGGATGTGACCTGTTCCTTGTTCCATGGCCCCAGCATCTTAGAACACTCTCTTCCCACCTACCACCCATTTTAAGAATCTACAAAGGATGAGAAAGATGAATAAATAGTTTTTTGTGAGTAGGATATCTTCGGGGAAAGCAGGGCTCAAGAAGCCTCTTTGCCATTCCACTTCGCTGGGATTAGAGTCTACGTCTACAAGTTAGTGAGAGTGGGATTTCTGTAAATGGACTTAGAACACTTAATATAAGACCTATATAGATTGAGGATGCACTGTACTGAAGATCTCCCTCCAAATTAAGAACTGTAAAAAGGGTAGAGACAGTCTGGAGAATTCCTTTGAATTTGGAGTCTAGAACGATGCTTTGCTGGGATCAATTGGGCTGAGCTCTCAGAATTTGTGGCATACGGATACTCGCAGCTCTTTCTTATGGAGGATATGCTTAGTCCCATGTGAGTCTGTGAGATGGTCTCATATTCTACAGGTTTCCTGGGAAGGTGAAGGAACTCTGTCAGCAAAACCTAGATGTGAACTCCCAGAGCCTGAGAAAGGAAACAACGATGGGTACCAGAAGGAAATAAAAGGACTCCAGGGTTGAAAGAATTTCAGGATAGAGAGGCCTTATGGAGACCTTCTGAGGATCACTTGAAAATATTCCATAAGAAAGTCATCTTGAAACATTTACTAGTTCCACAGGGCACATACAAAGCCAGCTTAAGATGTTTACAATTTAAATAAGGCCATTCCTCTTCTTTTAGAAAATACAGAGAAGACACCAACCACATACACCCTTTTCCCATGGGAAGTTTGCAGCCAAAAGCTGGTCCAAGCTACACATAAAGAGAATATTTAATTTTAAAGAAAGCTCAGCCTTTTAACTTATATTTTAGATTGAACATTTTTATTACTAGTTGAAGACTGTGTTGATGGTCTGAAAGAGCAAATTGAGCAAAAAATAAAAAAAAACACTTATGTATGGAGGATCAAAGTTCAAGTCAGTTGGCTGTCTAAATTTCTCAATTTTTCCTGGAAAATTGGTAAGAGTGGGGGTCTAGATTGCAGTCTTACTAAACACTTCCTCCATAGTGCTTCATCTATTGGTCACACTCACTGCTGCAGAAGTGGACCTTAATTTGTGTAAACTGTAACAGTAATCTTCCTGTGCCCATACCTCCAACATGGGAATAATGGATGGGCAGAGACCTGAGCTTAAGCGAATCAGTGTAGAACATTTCCCAGATCAAAGAGATGTGTTTATTGGAGGCTGTCAAGTCCCATTCTCAGAGCATCTGTTAAATGGTGATGGATGGAAAATATTTTCTCTCTCCCTGGATTTGAATGGGAAGGAATCTAACTCCAGTATCTGAAACTCACCTTGGGACTATGAGGACAGAAAATATTGGGAGAAAACCAAGGATATGTAGAACACTCATGAAAGAAATCACAGGAAATTAGAGACATGGATGCAACTGAACTGACCTGAAGTCTAACCTTCAATGGGATTAACTAAACTCCTTGTTTGATTTGGATTTTCTTTCATTTGCATGCAAACCACAGTTTCACACACACACACACACACATATATATATATATATGATTTCATATTAAAAATATGTATAAAGAGTATTTCATAAATAACTGCTTCCTAAGAGGGCAAAATGGAAGTATGTTTGGTAGTCTAGGCACTGGAATTGTGTTCCTGAATTTTAAGCTCTTCTAATAACTATTTTCTGCATATTTTTAAGCAGGTCACTTATTTAATCTAAGCCATTGTTCCTTGTTTGTAAAACAAGGGCAATTCCATTACCCATTCTATGGGAATAGTGGCCACAGAGCCTGGCCATAGTGTCTGGCCACTTATTCAGCTATATTTAAAATTTTTAAACAGTTTTGAAAATATAGTCATTTTTACTGGATTTTATGATTTTTTTTAGTTTTACTATCAGTAAGAAATTAATAAGCCATATACTTAAGGAATTATTTCTAATCTCCAAACTCAGTGTATGCATTGTTTCAAAGTAGAATGTCTCTAAATATACAAACATGGTATCTATGGACTTTACTGATTTAATTGTTGTAAAGAATATCCTAGATGTAAATTCTAAAGCCATCTAAATTCACCCTCCCTGTGTATTAACTATAGTAGTTTTCCCAATATGTACCAAAATATGTGATGATTTCCATTTTGGTATTTTTTTTTTTGCTACTGTTGTTACTGATTCATTTTTATCTTGTTATTTAAGATCACTTTGTCTTCTTCAGCCTTCAATCATCTTATTCTAATAACCTAGGTCTTTATTAGTCATTTCTGTTTTAGGCTTGGAAAAAAATCATCTTGAATTATTATTCCTCTATAGTCCATGTAAGCACAGAGTGCTGGTAGAACTACAGGGGGTAAGTAGTTTGCTGTAACTGGCGTGTCCAGTAACTATGTTCATTCTCTCATATGCTAACCTAACTCTATATTTTTTCTTTTATGCTTAAGTAAATGTCTAGATTCTTTCTTTTAAAGATTTTTTTAAACTATAAGGAAGGTGCACATCACAGGATAGATTATTAAGCCATCATAAAAATAAGAGGGTGAGATTAGATTTAACTCTTTGTAAAAGAAACTATTGGATTAAAATAGAAGACATAGGAAAATAACGAACCTCATTTATCTGAAGTTTTTCTTTTATTTCCCTGAAGTTATTTAAGTTTCTTCCGAAATGTTATGAATCCAAGGAGAAAATGCACAAAATAAGACTTACATTTGGTGTCATTAGTTTCTGAGACTAAAAGATAGCAGGAATTATTACATAGGGACAATGAATCAATCTTTCTCCAGAGGAAACACTGAAAGGGCTTTGGTGCAGCCCAACTGAGGGGCTGCAATGTAAACTCAAGCATCCTATCATACAGCCAGAAGTGAAAACTCATTTTATCTTCAAGATTTGGCATTAGCCCATCTGTTTTCATATGGTTTTATTTTTAAAAGTTGTTATGATTGATTTAAATTAAAGCCCATAAAATATATGACTATAAATTCCAATATTTATTTAACAGGAAATAAATAAATTTGAAGTGTAATATTAAGCTCAGCAACATATTGAATATATTTTAAATTAAGATACAATAAGAGAAAGATAATGTAATTATATGTATTATGTATTCTCAACCTTGGTCTGTCTTTTATTATAAGATATACTTTTTTCCATGTCATTGCAGTTTTCTGTGTTGTCTCTAACAGACAATACAAAAATATGCAATATGATTTAACTGTGTATACTTCATAATAAAGAAACAATTTGACCAAACTATTTAGAAAACTAACTTAGGTTGCCATTTATGCTTCCAGGACTGTAGTTTGGACAGTAAATTCTGGGATGGACTGAGGTATCAGAAACAGGGAAATCAATGATTCAAACACTCCTATTCTGCAAACCTCCTCCTTTGCCAATTACATAGGACCTCCTGATAACTTTTAATGCCCTTTGTAATTCTATTCTGTTCTACTGAGTGAAGTGAGTTTCCATATTTGTGTTCACCATCAAAACACAAATTTACCACAGTGCAAGTATGGAAGGAATTTGGAGATAATACATAAACAGCTAAATATTTTTTCAAGAATTATTGGGTTCCAGTAATTGGGCTTACTGTCACTTTAGCCCAAGCATCTTTGTCTGTCTCCCTCTCTCTTTTTTTTCTTTCCATTCATGTTTCCACTCACATTCTACAATTCTTAGGGCAAAAATTAGCTTATAACGTTTAGTTCAGAACTGAACATGCAATAGATCCATAGTTGGTTGATTGGAATCTGCTTTTTTTGAAAGCCTGCTCAAGTGTCTTTCAGAAGAGAATTACTTATGTTACTATGGAGAAAATGGAAATTTCTGACCAGGATTCCTGCCTAGCCTTAATAGCACCCACTTTATATATATATAAACTGTGTGTGTATATATATATATGTATACAGTTATAAGAGTAGGCGCCCAGGGGAGGGGTGGAGAGGAAGCACCCATCATCTCCTCCCCTCTCTTCCTGAGTCACCAAAGCCTGAGCCTGCCAGTCACCAGCGACCCTCCCACGAAATTCTAGTGACAGGAGCAGGGAAGTAGAGGGCTGCTGAGAGAGCCATAGGGCCCCAATGCTCCTGGGGGATTAAGCCTGAGAGTGGGAGCAGAGAGCTTGGACAGTGGAGAAGGGGAGCTTGGAGAGAAGTAGGACAGAATGGAGTCTGGCAGAGGGAAGCTAGAGCGTATGAGACACTGAGATCTACTGCTGTGAGAAAAAAATCTATAAACCCCCAATTCTTGCCTTTGCCTTTATTCAGTCTAAACAAATTCATTGGAAACTTGCCCTGGGTGGGGAACCCTTTCCTCATGGAGCAACAATTACCCATTTGTTTTTTAAACGTATCTCTGTTTCTATAACACTATGGTGATGTTAATAGAATTTTTTTTCTTCAGACTTTAGTTGTAAAACATTGTATCTAAGGTGACTATTTCTGGATCTTCTTGCTGGAACCATAGGATTTCCTGCTACTTTCAAATACCTCTTTACCCACATTTACTTATTTGTGGGCACAATAGGATATTTTTGTTGCAGGTCAAGTTTGTTGTCCTTGGTCCTTGTCTGCACCATAACAAAGAACTGAAAATCAGAGAAACAACAGCAAAGCAGAACGAAAGTTTGATCTGAATACACTCCAAAAGAGTAGCTGGCCAGATTCACCAATCCCTTAGGTGAGATGCCTATGTATCGCATTCTGGTTGGGAGGAAACTCTTTGATTGACAAGGTGAGGTTATTTGATTGACAGGTCCACCTGTATAGCCAATCTTCTCAGTGTGCATGTCCGTTCCTATGATGAGGCATATTTTGGACAGTTCTTAGTTTTGTTCCATTGGGCCCACTTGGGATCTGGTTGGGATCCGTTTGGCTTGGTCTTGATAGGCAAAGATGTTATTTCCCTGCAAAGCCTTTCTTGCTTTTACATGGGACCCCTCTGCCTGGGCAGAGTTTGGTCAGTTTTTTTCTGGAACCTTATCTTCCCCTTCCCCAGCTGCTCATGTCTATGTTTCTACCTAACATTACTAACAGTTTCACATGTACTTACAGATAAGTCCTGTCAAAATCTGATGTTTTTCCAAATTTTAGTTTTTGCATACCACATTAAAAATTTGCATGTCACCAGCACTATGATTAATATCTGTCATTAAATTAATTCACTTTAAAATTTTAAATACACATTTAAACTTTAACCTACACAAATTTTTCTCATATCCAGTTAATGAAGGCAATAACAATCCACTAAGCTCCCATTTTGCAGTTTAAAATGATAGTGAAAAAAGATCTACCTCAGTAATTCCAAGTATTTGCATGTAAAAGAAAGTTAGAAACATGCTCTCAGAGAGTTAACTTTACTTATGAGGGAAGTGGATGGGAACAACATGTTATATTTTTGTCATGTGAATCCTTTCCCACAAGGCTGTTGTATTACAATGCACTGTAACTTTTCTTTTCCTCTCTTTTGTTGCCTTCATAAACAAATCACTTAGAAATTCACATTACCCTAAAATGTTCCTCATTCTGACAATTACAGTTTTGGGTTTTCCCTTTAATAAAGAGCTGAATAATCTAAATATAAGTATATTAGAGTTGTAAATGCATGTTTATTTGTATTCACATTTAATATTTTTGGAAAACTTTATAAAACTCCTATTTGTTCATTTTGTACAGATAAAGGTAGTAGTATATTTACAGTATTATTTATGAATAATAATTGTTGATTACCTAAAATAATTACATATATGATACATAAAAAAGTGACAAAGATTAGTACTGTATAAATAGTAAGGAATATATTTAGGTATTGTGTGATTTACATAGTTATTTAAACACTCTCTAATAGAGTCAATACATTCCAACTTTCTTTAAGGAGAGAAGGAATAAATCCTCAAATTTAGAACATCTACTATATAACAGGGAAGAGCATTATATATTTCATCTTCCATGAGATTGGTATAGTACTTACAATGATAGTAATGACAGTAACTACAAAGGCAAATAATGTATTTAAGGCTTATCATTTTCCAGGAACTATTCTAAATATTTTGCATGCATTATATTAATTTTCCTCAGTCTAAGAGATAAGGTTGATTAATTTCTCCTTGTATTTTCAGTTTTCCTCCCATTTTCTGTTCTGTTCAATCTTTTAAAAATATTGTGCTCTAATTCAATAAAATTAGTTATTCCTCCATCAACTCCCATAAAATTTTCTTCAAATGTTCATTTTATAACTGAGATTTTTAAGAATCAAGCCTCTATTTGATTAAAAGCATTCTGTAGTCAAATTTAAAAGTGTGATTTTATGTATATGGTTTTTGTTGTCAGACAAGTCTGACTTGAAGTTATAGCTCTATTATGTGATCTTTGGAAAATTATTTAACTTTCCCAGTCTCAGTATACTTATCAGTAAAATGGGCACAATCAGTTAACTCATCAGTGTGCATAAATAAAAACATTTAATGCCTATGAATTTCTTAAAAAATATGCATAATTAAACTGAAGGAACAAAACAGCAGCAGACTTCACAGACTCCAAGAAAGGACTAGCAGTTACCAAAGGGGAGGGATGGAGGAGGGCAGGTGGGGAGGGAGGGAGAAGGGGATTGAGGGGTATTATGATAAGTACACATGTTGTAGGGGTGTTACGGGAAAGACAGTGTAGCACAGAGAAGGCAAATAGTGACTCTGGCATCTTACTACACTGATGGACAGTGACTGCAATGGGGTATGGGGGGGACTCGATAACAGGGGTGAATGTATAACCACGTTGTTTTTTCATGTGAAACTTTCATAAGAGTGTATATCAAATGATACCTTAATAAAAAATATATGCATAATTGCTTAATAAAAATTATCTCATAAGTACCAAAATTTTCTTACTGTAATATTTGGTTCAATTAATATATTTAGATTGCTTCATGAATATATTTCCTTGTTTCCTACTGCTGAAATATGGAAACAATAAAAAGAGTTAATTCAAACCAGGACAACAGGGTTATTTATGTGAAAACATACATATATTTTTCTTTTTAATGGGTCATGAAAAAATAATATGTAAAAGATCTGGGTCTATTTTAAGATTTTGTTTTTGCTTGACTTTTCAGATGGTATAGGATAGTAATTGGGACATACAGTTTTAATTTTTGATACATTTTATGATTTGACAATTTAGAATCTACTTTAAGGCGTAATAAAAGACACCATGGTTTTAGTGACAAACAGAAGTTATCCAAGTGCTAGAATGTCAGTCTGTCCTAATTGTAATTCCTGTTAAGTGGCTGTGGACAAAGTAATTAACCTCTTTTACTGTCAAAAGTTTAATTTTTTCCTTGGCGAGGTATGGGCAATAGTATATATCTCATTTTAGTTATGAAATTTAAATGGTATAATTAATATGAACACTTAAAATAATCTCTAGCAAAAGTAAATGCTCAAAATATGCAAACAATGATCTAAAGTTGAGCCCGGGGAGCTCCTAATTTTATGTACATCCTTACTCCAGTGAGAGATAAATACTCAAAATATGCAAACAATTTCTGAAGTTAAGCCTGGGAGGAATCTCCTAATTCTGTGTATATCCTTGCTTCAGTGAGAAGATTCTATTAGCAGGGATATTCTTCTAAATTGTGAAGGAATATTTCCACTATATAGTGCAATTTAAGTCTACCACTTCTCAAAATATATTGGATATTCATGACCTGGAGATCTTGTTCAAACTTAGATTATGATTTGTAGTTCTGAGGTGGATAATAGAATTCTGCATTTCTAAATTCCTTCCCAGATGGCTGCTGATGTTGGAGGTACCTGGGAATTTTAAGGCATGATGGGAATTATCCACCCACCCTATTATATCTTTTCCCTCTGTCTTTCAGAATGATGGAAATTTCATAATTTCTGATTCATTATTTTTTATCTATTTCTTCAATATCCCAAGTTGAAATGGAAATAAAACTGGGAAAATCATTGAAGGAGTTCCTCCTGCCTTTCTTTCTAGTACAAGCCAGTCTTAGAGGAAAAGGGGGTTGTATGGGGTTAATTTTCAACATGTGTATTTATCTTGAATGCACTGTCCTTAGCAGGGGGCTGTAATACAGCCAGTTGTATTCAGATGGCTTCAGAAAGAAAGGGAAACAAGAGGAGGAAGCATAGAGAAAAATAAAGTCAAAATTCATTAAATTAATGTGAAAAACTTTATCTGCCTATTTTCTTCATGCAAGATCAAGAGGACAGGTTACCATAATTTACCAAAATCTAATGGTTTAAACAATATCCATTTATTATCTCACATTTCTGTAGGTCAGAAATCTGAAAAAGCTTGGCTGGGTTCTCTGCTCATATTCTCACCAGGCTGAAACCAAGGTGTCATCCAGAGTTGCAGTTTTCATCTGCGCCTTAGAGTTCACCTCTGAACTGCCTTTTGCAAATTATAATGGCGTTTTTTGAGGCATTACATATTTTTGTTTGTTGGCTCTGATTGTTATCAGATTCATTTTCTTTTCCTGCTATCTCTGTGGTCCTCTGTACCATCAAATAAGCAAAGGTATATCAAGCCCTTTAATTCTGCTACTAGCCAGAGAAAAAGTTTTGGTTTTGTTAGGGGAGCATTGTGTATTTTCCTCGGTCCTTGTCCCCGCTGCAACAAAGAATTGAAGGGCACAGACACAGTAGTGAAGCAGAGTAAAAGTTTTATTTAAAGTTACTTAAAGAGAGAAAAAGTACAGGCCATCTCAGCAAGGAGAGGCACCCTGAAAGGGTTCCTCCTGTGGGGAAGTTGGGGTTCCTATGGCCAGGATCCTCACTGAACTTAAACCACCTGATGATGTAACTGGCCTGTTGCTAAGCTACTGCTTCCACACCTTTAGGCAATAAGCCATTATTGGGCTATATAGAGAGCTCGGCCCAGTGCTCTGGGCGGAGGCAGAGACGCTAGTGCTCGACCTACCACTGGGAGAACAAACCGGGTAATAAACCCTTTCACCCCAAAGAACGTTTTGCTGTCAATTTCTTTGGTCACATTGAATCCATAGCGAACTAGCCTGGGGCTAGAACCCATTGGCAAGACAATTGGTGAAAGTGGGCAGGGTTCATTGTTGACCACGGAAAAAGACAGGCTGCCCTAATGGGAGGGGTGCTTCAGCGGGCTGCCCCTGTGAATGGGGAGACAGTGTATTGTCCCCCAAGGGGTATGTGGTCTGAGGTGGCTTGCCTCCTAGAGGACCTGGCCCCACCCCAGGACTGGAGGCAAGTGGAGGTGACACCTGAGGCTGTAGGGGTGGCCCTTGGTAAAATAAGTAGATCCTTTGAGAAGCAGAGTGCCCGTGAGGCAGCGGGGACTGTGGGTTGGCTGCTTCTCACAGTATTAAAAAGGTCTACAGAAGAGGCCCAAGAAATGGCAGCATGAGAATGCGAGCTATAAACTTCTGTGGATTCCCTGAAGAAGAAAATGGCAATGATGCGAGAGGAGGTAGCACGAGAACGCCGGTAGCAAGGTGCCATTGAAGAGGTAAAAAATTCCTTACAGAACGAGACGGCAGCTCTGCCAGGTGTTCTGAAGGCAGAAGAGGCCATCAAGGAAAAAGATGAACTCCTGAGGGAAGCACAGGCGGAGGTGCCATGAGAACGTCAGCTGTGAAGCACTAAGGTGAAGGTAAGAGAGCTTCTGAAGACTGAGCTAGCATTGCTGCGAGGCACAGTAGAAAAGGTAAAGGTTGTAGCTGAGGAGGTGCTCAGGGGAAGGGAGAGAAAGGTGCCACCAGCCCCAGAAATGGAGGAGCTGGGGAAGGATGAAGAGGTGATGCCAGAGGCACTGGCCCCTCCTGTATTGAAAGCACGCCCAGTTGCTGTAAAGAAAATAAAGACCCAGCAGCTGAAAGTTCCCCAAGGAGAGGAGCAGCGCCCTGTCCAGGCCATGGAGCACTCTATGGTCTGCCCCTATACTCAGGCTGAGCTGGTGGGTTTGGGTTCCCGGTTTAGGCAGAAGCCCTCGGAGTCAATATCAGCTATTGAACTTAGGGGTGGATGGAATTGTTATGTTGGGATCAGAGATGGGAAAGCTGTCTTCCCTGACAGTGCAGCCTGCCTTGAGGCAGCGATTACAAAATGCACATCAGACCCCAGGGAGTCACTCCCTCCTTGATTGGCTTATGGCTGCACTTTGGGCTGTGTGGCTTGTGATCATCTGGGAGCCCTCCCCTATAGTTGTCTGCACTGACAGCTGGGCTGTCTATTGGTGTTTGACCCTGTGGCTACCAACCTGGTACCATGCCAACTGACTGGTTGTCACCAATCCCTTTGGGGACAAGAATTGTGGGAAGACTCATGGGCCTTTGGTCAGACAAAAATAATTACAGTATACCATGTGACAGGTCATTTGCCACTGGCATCCCCAGGAAATGATGAAACAGATAAATTGGCCCAGAAGAAAAGCCTGCCTCTGATGCAGCCCAATGGTGTTACATCAGCATTTGTTTCATGGGGGGCAAAAGACACTGTGGGCTGTAGCCCATCGGTGGGGCTTGCCTTTGACCTTTGAAGAATTTAGTAAAGCCTGGTAGGAGTGTGTCATGTGCTCCAAAATGGACTAACACCGAATTCCACAGCAACATGGGACAATAGCTAAGGGGCCTATATTCCTTATCAGGTGGCAGATAGACTATATTGGGCCTCTACCTATGTCAGAAGTATATCGGTATGTGATGACTTGCGTGGACACAGCTACTGGACTTCTGGCTGCTTTTCCTACCCGTTATGCAGACCAACAGACCACCAAAAGAGGCCTGGCGTGGCTCTTTGCTGCCTGTGGCCGACCACAGGTAATTGAGAGTGATCAGGGCACCCATTTTGCTGGACGTACACTGCAAGAATGGGTGCGACAGCTGGGAATCAATGGAAGTTTCATGTTCCATACAATCCTACTGCAGCAGGCATGATAGAGAAGCACAACAGCTTGTTAAAATCCAGACTAAAGTCAGATACCAATAGTCTATGGGGATGGTCAGTCCGCTTATGGACTGTGCTATGGCATTTGGACGAGAGACCCCGAAAGGGAGCCCTGAGCCACATAGACATGTTAACACATATGGCTGCCTCCCCTATACAACTGCAAGTGCAAACCAAGGAAGAATCACTGAAGCCGAGGTTTGGCCACCAGAATAACATCTTGTCCGCACCAACTGCACTGAACGCTGGAGACTCCATTGCGTGGATGTGGCCTTGGACCTTTTGACAGATGGACCAAGGATAGCTGGCTCTCCTGGCACCTTGGGGACAAGGTCTGGAAGCTGACCTCCCGTGTGTTCCTGGAATAACCACAGAGTGGCCACCAAAGGTCACAGTAGTATATCCTGAACAACCAGAAGGTAGGAGCATCTTACCGGGAAGTTTTGTTTTATCATTATGGCCAGTGCATGCACCTCCAGTAGCACTATATATAGACCCTTCAGTAACCCCCATGGGAAAAGGACTAAAAGTATGGTATACTAGACCTGGAAAAGACCCCTTCCTGCTACAGTCCTATCACAGGACCACTCTCTTGATGCATCCTACCTGATGGACAAGATTTGCCTATGTTGGTATCATTAAAACATGTGTCTTATTGCCCCTAAAGTCTTTGTGGATTGGGAACTTCCTCTGGCTTGAGGATTATTATAATTTTTATTAGGAACCTCCTCTGACTTGAGAATTATTATAATTTTTGTTATTAGGAAACTCCTCTGGCTTAAGGATTATTATAATTTTTGTTACCTGTTTCAAAATCTTGTATCCTTATTTTTGTTATTGTCTCTAAGTTGTTGTTATCCTCTGTTGATATTGTGGAATCTGGATACAGTGCTCCAGCTTTCTCGCCCAAGGACCATTGCAGAAGATGGAAAGCATGTAGATTGTAAGGCGAGAATTCTGGAGGGGTGGAGTGTGGGGAAGTTGGGGTTCCTATGACCAGGATCCTCACTGAACTTAAACCACCTGATGATGTAACTGGCCTGTTGCTAGGCTACCGCTTCCACACCTTTAGGCAATAAGCTATTACTGTGCTACATAGAGAGCTCAGCCCAGTGCTCTGCGCAGAGGCAGAGACACTAGTGCTTGACCTACTGCCGGGAGAACAAGCCGGTAATAAATCCTTTCACCCCAAGGAACATTTTGCTATCAATTTCTTTGATCACATTGAATCCATAGTGAAATTGCCTGGGGCTGAAACCCATTAGCGAGACACCCTTTTTAAGGACTCTTCAGGAATGTGACTGAGCCCTGGCGGTGCAGACCTGCTAAGTAGTCTTTGAATACTTAGAATTAACTTAACACAAGCCACTTCCTGGTCTGATTTCTCTGGAGTTTTAGTCTGCAAGCATATCAAACAAGGCCACCTGTCCAGCCCCCAAGGTGGGCTGAGTTATTGTCTGTTCACTAAAGAGTAAGTTAAGAATCTTACTTCTTAACTTCCTTGGTATTAAAATACAATCTTTAAGATGGAACCCTTCCTGTCTTTTACTATTTTGTTTATGGCTGGGCCTGCATGCTAACTTAGTTACCTAGTTCACAAACTACTTGATTAGGGCAGAAAGAGAAAAAAACAGCATTTAGGTAAAGTTAAAAAATAAGCTGGGCCTGTGTGACTAACATAATAAAGGCATAGGCTAAGCTGAGATACCCTCCTTTGTCTGGGAAATATTCAAACATTCCAGCCCAAGTTGCTCCTGGCTTTTTGAGCTTTAATTGATTAACTCTGGATCTTTTTAGTTGACTTTCCTAGCCTTTTTCTCTTTCCACTCCACTCATATCTATTTTCCTGCCTAACACTTCAAAGGGTGATTAGATTAAATTCACTGGATAATCTTTAATCTCCCTATTTTATGACCAATTGATTAGAATTTTTAATTACACCTCTAAACTTTCTTTGGCCATTTAATATAATTTATTCAGAGGATTCATGGGAGTAACACCAGTGAGCAAAGGTCATGGGACTTCACAAATTCGGTTGCTTTTGAGGAGCATGGACAGGCTACAATGAAAATCACTGATTTATATGCTAATCTTGGTTTAATTACATGCTAATCTATTTATATGAGACAAATAAGTACTCCAAATATCATTTACATACTTTTGAAAAAAAATCATTTGAAAAACAAAACAACAAAAACTTGGCTTGATTTATTAATTCTGTGCAAAAACGAATGTCTCCAGAGCTTGATATTATTTCACATGTCTTCTAAGGCCTATCACAGAATTTTGCAAACATTATTCCCTAAATAAATTATTGAATTTCTACACCTGAGGGCCATAGAAAGGCTAACAACTTAGTATATGACATTTGCTTGGGACTTTATATCAGTCTTAGAATTAAAAATTCATATGGGATCTGCTCTTTTCAATAACTGCCTTTTAAAATTACAATGACATTTTTTGAGGCACTAAATATTTGTAATTGTTTGTAACAATTAGTCTTTGCAAAACGCTCTGATGACCTCGAGCTCTTGACAAAGATAACTCAGTAAACAAAAAGTCCAATTGGAAGACAACTGTTAACAGACTTCAACAATCCACTCGTGTTATTTACTGTGCTGAGGACAGCTAATTGTGGTACAATAACTGTGACCAGAAAAAGAACAGAGGAGTTGAGACACAAGCTAAGTACTTTCTACATAAAAAATAAAACAACAATAGTTATGATTATGACAGAAGATTATGGGAACATTAAACATGTTCATAAAGAAAATATCCTAAATTCAACAACAGATCATAAGTTCATATTTTTTTCATACTTGCTTTAACCTTGCCATAATTCCATACACATTTTTCATACTTATGATTGCAGTATATATAGAATCATATATTTGCTTCTCGCCACCTAATGTTACATGGTAAATGCTTTTTCATTTTTCTCCATGACCCTGTTCTGATAATTGGCCCAGTAAAAATATGTCAATTTCACGAAACATTAATTTCTTAACTGTTCTCTTATTTTTGGACACTTAGATGACAGTGTGTTCTTAATAGAAATGAGGCTAACTTCCTTGACACATTCACTGCTTTTTTAGAGTGATAATTAATTTCCAGAAATGAAATTATTCTGAAAAGGGATTAAACATTAGAAAGAAATGAGACAAATATTTTGAGAAAAATCCTGAAACATTTTTCTCAGAGGATTTTTTGGATGGATTTCTTTTATGCTTTTATGTGGATTGTTTGGCTAAAAAGGTAAGGCCACCCACAGCAGAGATTTGTTTTCATACTCCATCTGTTTGGTATGTACAGCGTAGATTATAAAAAATTTCCAACTCCAGTGAGCCAGAGTGTTTGGTAATATTTCTATTATTTTCTTCAATTTCTCCATGAATCATTCTCTCCAATGCCTAAGAATATTGTGAGCTTTGCAAAAATCTTCCAGAAATGGAAAGTAATTCTCAAAAATGTATGAGGATTAATGAACACATTGCTTTCATCGTGAAAAGACCAAAGAGTTGTTGGACATCCCTGAATGGGAAGGTCTGTTTCTATGTGAAAGACTGTTTCAAAACCTATTGCACAAAACTTTTATCTACACAAAAATCTTTGTATTCATGGTGCAGGTTGGACTAACCCTGGCTTAATGATACACTCTTTACCTTCAATTCCATTCTACAAGTTGATTTAATTTTCTATTTCAGTTTTATTTGTAATTTAAAAACACAGTTATGAATTGGAAGGCAGAAGGGGATATTTCATCCCCATCATCAAAGTGACCCAAACCTATATCTTTATCAATGTGAGACAGGGACGGTGGGTGTAGTCAGAGTAGGGTGAGGGCCTCCAGAAAAAGCAAGGCAGGATATTTGCAGTCAGAGCAATGTCACTACATACAAGGAAACCCCCTAGCAAAACTCTGTGTTAAACATTAAGCTCTAGGGTTATTCTTCAGTAAGATCAGTTAATGTTCCCCAGATAAAGAAGAGTAGCACATGTTTTTATTATGCTAATCATTTGTATTCATGTGTAAAATTGACTTTAGCATGCTAAAAGGCCCAGGTCTATGTGCTGTCTTCCCTCTTTCAGATCTGATGGAGTGGTTTTGCAAACTGGGCAACTAATTTAGCATGAAGACCAGCTGTAAACAACATAATAAAAGGCAAGAAGTATTCCACATTAAAGATAATATTGCATTTAACTTACTCTTTAGCAAACAATGCCTCAGCCCACCTTGGGGTCAAGCTGAGCAGATGGCCTTGTTTCACATGCCCCCAGACCAAGATGCTGGTACCTCGGGGAGAAATCGACAGAGCAGGAGGCTACTTGTATCAAGTTACTTGTAAATATTCTAGGACCACTTAATAAGTCCATACCCCTAAGCTTTTTTCATGTTCTGGAAAAATCCTCACCTGCCTATAAACCCCCCTAGACAACACACCAACCCCAGACTCTCTTGTCCCCTCCTGGCATGAACCGGGAGCTCTATCCTTTCACTTTATCTCTAAGTAAAAGTGTGTACCTTGCTCTCCTACCTTGAGTGTTTGTGAAGCTCATTCTTCGGCTTCGTGAACAAGAACCCCAGCATCAAATGCACTGAGGTTGTTGCTTTTTTGTTATGTTTTCCTTTACTAACCTAATAGCACTGATGTTCTATATTACTGTCTTAAGAATTAAGCATGTGTCACCTTGGAATAAATATCATACTGTTATTTTTAGTATTATTAGTATTGTTAACTCATAATTTATTTTTGAAGGCTCTTAATGGAAAGTTAGAGCATATAAAAAATAAGCCTTACTCTGTCAGCAATTAAAGGTCCATTTAACATTTTGAGACTCCAAAAGACAATTTTAACAGAAGCCCACGAGTCTTCCTTCTAGTTTTAAAGCCTCAACATTTGTAAATGTCTTTGAGTTATTTTTCAACGTGACTGTAAATTTCTCAGTGGCAGGGACTGTTAATTAAATGCCTCTGCAAGCTATACAGTACCCAGCCAAGCATCTTGTATACAGGAAGTGACCTATAAATGGCAGTTGATTAGTTATGGAAGTAACTAAACTATTACAGCAGAACTTTTATGCAGGAATTATCAGCTTTGTCACTTTTCCTTATGCTTTGGATTCAAACCAGTATCTCTTAATCTACTGACAAATACTTTTTAGACTAACCATTTCCTGATTGCTTGTCAATAATTTGGCCAGGCTTACAGAAGAAAGCTGATGGGATTTTTCCCCACTCTACCTTATTTTAAATAACCCAATTTTATGTAAGCATATGTGAGTCCAGGGAGAGGAAATCCCAGGGCAAAATACCTCTAAAAACCGAAATCAGTCAAAGGGAGAAATAAAGCTTAAAATCCGTTTATTGCTTACAAAACTGAATTTGGCCCATCTCTCTCTCCTGCTCAAGCAGCAGCAAAACCGGCCCTCCCCTCACCTCTCAGGTACAGATGAGCCCTCCATTGCCCAGGTAATCACCCACTGATACGGAGATGAACTTCTCTCCCCCCTGAGGAAAGATGCAAATGCACTAAAGCCATTCTTCTTTCCACCTCTGAATGCCTGTTGATATGCAGATGTACTAAAGCCAGGTGAGATATTCTGGAAATGTTACAATTTTCCCTACAGCATACAAGTGTGAATATCAGGTTTTTAATCAAATAGCAATATTTCCTGAATCTTACCAACCTCCCCACCTCCACACCACCCCTGCCCACCAGTCTTAGTGCATCTCAATATCAATAGGTGTTTCCAAGGCATGGAGGTAAGTAGGAAGTAGTCCATCTCCGCATCAAAAGGTGATCACAAGGGACCACTGAGGGCATATTGGATTGGAGAGGTTGGGTGGGTCCCCTCTTTGCAGCCAGGTCGTGAGACCCCTGCGAGCAGAAGTAGATTACTAAACGGTGTCTCCCACTTCATTTCTCCCTTTAACTGATTTCAGCTTCAAAGGTAATTTGTCCCAGGCCTGGAACACATACTTTACCCTCTGAATTACAAGGTGCTATTCATTCTGTTCCTGAGATAATTTGATATCAGATAATTTGGCTATTTATCTCTAGTATACCTTGGTATGTTACTGCTTCTAAACATATTCCATCTTTTTGGCTTTTATTTTAGTTTCTTCTTTTGTAGAAGATTGGAAAATCAGCGTGATTTATAAAGCTCAGCATTTGATCACTTCTTTAACGCGTGTCTCCTAATACAATAATTTCTCGGGATCTAATCTCACAGGAATATGAGTACAGGAGTCTTAAGTGCTGTAAAAATATATATGCATGTTCATCAATTGAGACAACTTTGAATTGCGTTTAAGCCCTATTTTAATGACTAAATAGTAACATATTGATATTTCCCTGACTATGCACATCCATTCCACCTCTCGCCTGAATGTCTCTTTGTCTTTTCAGCAGGTCCTCCCCTTCATCCTATCCTAATCATGGACACATTCTAAGACCAAAGACCTGGCCTGTTGATCGGCTCCCATTCTACTTTCTGGGAGAAATAATCTTCTCTCATGCTTTCAGAGTTTGAATTTACAGAAATAATTTCTGAGTGTGCCACTACTAATAATTAAGTTTAAGTCTCAATTTCATTTCTGACAATAGAAAGTCTATAATGCAAGGTCTCTGTCACCTCCGTTTCGTAATGTCGCAAATGACGTCATCATTTTCCATCACAAATGAGTTCTTGTATAATTTTGGTAAATGCTGTAGCTGTTTTGCCAACATTCCAGATCAAAACTGAAATTCATAGTTAATTCTTCCTTTTCTTTCAACACCCAAGGGACTGCTAGTTACCATTTTATAATATGTACAAAATGCATTACTGCCATTCCAGTCTCACATGCGTTACTGCCATGTAGAGGCCAGTGAACCTTGGCGTGAATTGCTGGCAAAACTTACAACTAATCTTTTTAGACTCTATACTTTCCTTTCATTTAAATGTATTCAGTTCTTTTATGCCTGATATATAACTAGGAAGTGTGGTGTTTGTTAATAATATGTCTTGAAATGTGAGATGGCAGTAAGGAAAGTGCAAGGCTTTGATACATAAAAAATCTCTAATATCTAAAACGTATGACAAGGCTTAATTTCCACATTTTGGGTCATACTTTCACAGTTTATTCTTTTCTTGTCTACATCTGATGTCTACACACACACACACATACACACACACACACACACACACACACACACACACACTACTGAGTAAATATATCCAAGGATTACTTTTAAAAAGCTTTTTTGGTGTTTTGTTGATATGCAGATTTTTCAGACCACCTAGCCACAGATCACCCTGACATATAGTAAATGTTCCATGATATAGATTGGTCAGTTGTATATGAATTTAATTTAGCACTTTAGATTACAAGAACATGCGATTAGAAATCTAACATATCAAAATAACTGAATTTTATATCAGGTTCTATTTGTATGATTTGGAATCTAGATTTTGTTCCTTGAAAAGGCAAGCTAGAACTTCCTTTGTACCTGGGCAGAGTTTTCCTTTTTTGGTCAGAAGAATGTGATATGTAACATATTGAAACACCAGTTTTCTAGATTATTTTCCAACATAAAATGGAAATCTGATTATGACAATATGAAAATAGAGATTTTGCGGAGTAAATATAATGGATAGATTTGATCACTTTTATCTCCAGAATTTGGACATAATTACAGATATCTACAGTTTCCTGTTACTGACAAATGTGTTTTAGATACCTCCTAACAGTAAAATAATTCAGTCTGTTAAACTAAATTCCTTTCTTTATAAAGACCCTATTGACATTTTATTTGACAAATATTTTGTGCCTACTCTTTGCCTTTGTGCTAAACTGAACACATAGAGAGAAATAGGCACTGCCCAACAAGGTAAAATAAATTTGAATATAAATAATTGCATGTAAAAGCCTACAAGACCTACGAATTAGATGCAATAGTTAAACAAACAGAGGAATGATAAGATTAATAAAAAATGCTTCATTGGGGAAAAAATGTTTACATTAGGTTGAGACAGGGACTGTGGGTGTAGTCAGAGTAGGGGGAGGGCCTCCGGAAAAAGCAAGGCAGAATATTTGCAGTCAGAGCAATGTAACTACATGCAAGGAAACCCCCTTCCAAAACTCTGTGTTAAACATTAAGCTCCAAGGTTATTCTTCAGTAAGATCAGTGGGTGTTCCCCAGATAAAGAAGAGTACCCCATGTTGCTATTATGCTAACCACTTGTAAGATTCACTTTAGCATGCTAAAAGACCCAGGACAAACCGGGCAACTAATTTAGCATGCAGACCCAGCTGTAAACAACATAGTAAAAGGCAGGAAAGATTCCACCTTAAAGATAAGATTGCATTTTAACACCCAGGAAGTTTGGGAAGCAGAATTCTTAACTTACTCTTTAGCAAACAAACAATACCACAGCCCACCTTGGGGGCTGGGCAGGCTGCCTTTTGATATGCTCCTAGCCCAGGACGTAGGTGTTCAGGAGAGAAATGGGGGGGGGCAGAATTCCTTGTGTTAAGTTAATTCGGGGTGTTCAGACACACGTGGCAGGTCTACACCCCTAAACCTTTTTTTCATATTCTCAAAAAGTCCTAATCTGCCTAAAAAACCCCTAGACAACGCAGCACACCGGACTCTCTTGTCCCCTCCTGGCGTGAGCCGGGAGCTCTGTCCTATCGCTTTATTTCTAAATAAAAGCCTGTACCTTGCTCTCCTACCTTGCGTGTTTATGAAGCTCATTCTTCGGCTTCGTGAACAAGAACCCCGTCATCAAGGTATTGAAGGATTAGTAGTTATTCAGGTGGGTGAAAAAAAGCATTATTATAGGGAAAGCTAGTGGGATCCCAAAAAATAAATCTGCATGAAATTAACATGGGGCTAGGGGAAGTTCTGTTTTTATGTCGGACAAAGATAATATGTAGTTGTTTGGCTAGGGAAGATATTGAAGAAATAAATCAAGGCCAAACATGAGGTCTACTGTTGTGAGCTTGCATTTTCATCTATTTTGTAGACCAATAATTACTTTCACTGTTTGCCTCTTTGCATCAGGAAATTCTTACAAACACATTTATTTGAGCAATTTGCTCATCTGGGAAAATAAGTCTATTAAGATAACATCTTGTTCACCTGAATAAACTTCCTGCTTCTCAGATACCAGTTTGCTTTCAAAGGCTCCTCAAAATTATTGCCATATTGAGTCCATCAATCTTAATTCCAACCAATTATCCATCTTGAATAAACCATCTAATACCACTTGAAACTGGACACCAGACTCTGTAAATAACTTTGCCTAACTTTCCCAAGACACCATAGAGATTCTTTTAAGAAGAAGCCTAATCTCCTTTTGATGAAATTACTTTTCTACTGATGAAAATTACTTTTCTCAAAAGATGAAAATACTTTTCTACTGATCTTTGTGGGTGAGTTGACAGTCGGCGACTTACTGATTTCTTGGATATTATGGTTGGAAGGGAAAGGAAGGTGGTTAGGGAGATTGTGTTTGAATTAAAAGGAAAAGAAGAAAAAGAAAAATTTTCTAGCTTATGATGAATTGATACTCTGAAGATAGGTGGAAAAAATGCTAAAGTGAAATTTTGGGTTAATCTGTTGTGATGGCTAATTTTATGTATTAATTTGAGTAGGCTACAGTACGTACATATTTGGTTAAACATTGTTCTGTATTTTGCTGTCAGGCATTTTTTAGTTGAGATTAACATAAAATCAGTAGTCTTTAAAGCTGTGCTCTCCAAAATATGGGTGGGCTACATCTAATCAGCTGACGGTTGTACTAGAAAAACACTGAGGTCCCATGAGGTAGAGGGAATGATGCTAGCAGACTGTGTTTTCATTCAAGATGCAACATCAACTCTTCCCAGGGTCCCCAGCCTGCCAGCCTATGCTGTTGATCTTGAACTTTCCAGGATAATAGTGTGAGCTAATTGCTTAAAAGCAAATCTCTGTACACACACACACATTCTGTTGGTTTTGTTTCTCTGGAGAACCCTAATACCTATCAATTAGTCATTATAAAGTTGGTTACTTATTTATGTATTGAGTACCTGATAAGCTTTGCCTTTTTTTTTAAGGTATCATTGATATACACTCTCAGGAAGGTTTCACAAGAAAAACAATGGGATTATTATATTCACCCTTATTATTGAGTCCCCCCCCATACCCCATTACAACAACTGTCCAGCAGTGTGGTTAGATGCCGCAGAGTCCCTATTTGTCTTCTCTGAGCTACATTGTCCTCCCAGTGTCCCCACATGCACCATGTGCACCAATCATGATATCACACAATCCCCTTCTCCCTCCCTCCCCACCCGCCTTTCCCCAACCCTCCCTTTGGTAACCACTAGTTCTTTCTTCGAGTCTGTGAGTCGGCTGCTATTTTGTTCCTTCAGTTTTGCTTCAGTGTTATACTCCACAAACGAAGGAAATCATTTGGTATTTGTCTTTCTCTACCTGACTTATTTCACTGAGCATAACACCCTCTAGCTCCATCCATGTTGTTGTAAAAGGTAGGATTTGGTTCATTCTTATGGCTGAATAGTATTCCATAGTATCTACATACCACTTCTTCTTTTTCCATTCATCTATTGATGGACACTTAGGTTGCTTCCATATCTTGGCTATTGTAAATAGTGCTGCAATAAACATAGGGGTGCACATGTCTTTTTGAATCTGAGTTGTTTTCTTTGGGTAAATTGCTAGGAGTGGAGTCCCAGGTCAAAAGTTATTTCTATATTTAGTTTTTTGAGGAACTTCCATATTGCTTTCCACAATGGTTGAACTAATTTACATTCCCACAAACAGTGTAAGAGGGTTCCCCTTTCTCTGCATCCTCACCAGCATTTGTTGTTCCTAGTCTTTTCTATGTTGGCCATCCTGTTGTGAGGCGATATCTCATTGTGGTTTTAATTTGCATTTCCCTGATAATTAGCAATGTGGAGCATCTTTTCATGTGCCTGTTGGCCATCTGAATTTCTTCTTTGGAGAAGTGTCTGTTCATATCCTCTGCCCATTTTTTAATAGGGTTATTTGCTTTTTGGTGTTGAGGAGTGTAAATTCTTTATATATTTTGGATGTTAACCCCTTGTCAGATATGTCATTCACAAATATGTTCTCCCATACTGTAGGATGCCTTTTTGTTCTGCTCATGGTGTCCTTTGCTATACAGAAGCTTTTTAGCTTGATGTAGTCCCATTTGTTCATTTTTTATTTTGTTTCCCATGCCCAAGCAGATGCATTCGGGAAGAAGTTGCTCTTGCTTATATTCAGGAGATTTTTTGCCTATGTTGTCTTCTAAGAGTTTTATGGTTTCATGACTAACATTTAGGTCTTTGATCCATTTTGAGTTTACTTTTGTGTATGGGTTAGACAATAATCTAGTTTCATTCTCTTGCATGTAGCTGTCCAGTTTTGCCAACACCAGTTGTTGAAGAGACTGTCATTTCCCCATTGTATATCCATGGCTCCTTCATCGTATATTAATTGACCATATATGATTGGGTTTATATCAGGTCTCTCTAGTCTGTTCCATTGCTCTATGGGTCTGTTCTTGTGCCAGTACCAAATTGTCTTGATTACTGTGGCTTTGTAGTACAGCATGAAGTTGGGGAGTGTAATCCCCCCCACAGTTTTTTCTTCCTTCTCAGGATTGCTTTGCCTATTTTGGGTCTTTTGTGGTTCTGTATGAATTTTAGAACTATTTGTTCTACTTCATTGAAGAATGCTGTTAGTATTTTGATAGGGATTGCATTTGAATCTGTATATTGCTT